>VXAU01003156.1:2986889-2998723 GCA_013399695.1 Formicarius rufipectus
CCCCCTTGCCACTCCAGGAGGATCCCCCTGCCACTCCCGGAGATTCCCCCCGCCACTTCCGGAGGATCCCCTCGGCATTCCCGGAAGATTCCCTCGCCATTCCTGGACTTTTCCCCACCATTCCCGGCGTTTCGCCCCACCATTCCAGGAGTTTTCCCCTCCATTCCTGGAGCATCTCCCGACATTCCCGGAGTTTTCCCCACCATTCCCAGAGTTTTCCCAGCCATTCCCGGAGTTTTCCCCGTTATTCTAGGAGGATCCCCTCGCCACCCCCGGAGTTTCCCTCCGCCATTCCCGGCGTTTCCCTCCGGCATTCCCGGAGCATCCCCCCGCCATTCCCGGCGTTTCCCCCCACCATTCCCGGCGTTCCCCTCCACCATTCCCAGAGCATCCCCCCAGCATTCCCGGCTCTCCAGGCTGGGGTTCCCACGCGGGTTTATCCCACGCGGGGCCGGGCGCGGAGCGGGGATACACCGGGAAAACCCCTCCGGAGCCCGCTCCTTATGGAAAACTCTTCCCGAACCATCCCCTGCAGATACGGGAGGATAGTTTTATAATTCCAGTTTCCAAAATATCTCGGGCTCGCTCAGGTCATTCCCCATCCTGCAACGAAGACCTTCTTCCCACGGGAGCTCCCGGGGCAATTCCAACCCGGAATTCACGGAATTAGGGGATTTTTCCTCCATCCAAACCCCTCCGTGTCCTCTCTCTCCACTCTCATCATCACCCCTCTCCAGCGTCCTGGGGGCCGAGGCGATGGAATGCACCGGGAAGGGGCAGGGAGAGGATCCTGCCCCTGTGCCCAGCCCTGGGGGCACATCCGCGGGGTGGGTCCTGCCCGGGGCTCCTCGGAATGAGAAAGACAAGGAGAGGATCCAGTGGAGGCCACGGAGATGCCCAAGGGATGGAGCATCTCTGGGAGAGGTACACGCTGAGGGAGCTGCGGCTGTTCAGCCTTCAGGGGAGACACCGACAGGGGACCCCCCGTGTCCGTCGGTGTCTGCAGGGAGGGGGCAGAGCATGGACCAGGCTCTGCTTGGGGGTCCAGCCATGGGACAGGAGGTGGTATGACAATAAGAACCCCCTTGATGAGGGGGAAGGGAAGGGGGAGTCTATGTTTATTTCACTTAGGGCTTATGATGTTTATTTTGTTTGCTTATGCTCATTTTGTTTATGCCTATTTTTTTATGCTTATTTACCTTATGCTTATTTTCTATGCTTTTATACTTATCATAGAATTTGCTCAGTAGTAGGAAATTCACTGTAGCGAAACTCACACAGTGTCCTTGAAAGGGCCACGCCAAGAGGCCTAAAGCTTCTTGGACAATTAAAACAGCCAGGANGTTCCTGAGACTCATTATAATAACCCCGCCTTCTCTAAGGAAATAATGTTTATGCATAAAAGAAAAATGAATATATATAACTTACTTGCATATAAACCCTTTGTTAACTCAACCAGGGGTGCATGTTTTCGGAGGAGCGATCCCCCCTGCGCCCGGGCCTGGAATAAACGGACCTGTCTAGAACCTCACTGGATTGGATGGTTTTCATTCTGCAAAACACCCTCAGCCTCAATTTGTGACCTCTAGCGGGCAGACGTTCCTCTCCTGCCAGCGCCACACACAGAGGAGCATCACTAACCACGTGCACGCCCTGTTCTCGCTCAGTGTAGCCAACATTTACTTACAATTTTACACCTTCATTCTCTTATAAACTTCATACACACGTTACCTAGTTCTAGGAAGTTCTTCAGAAGTCCTTATTTGGTTACTCAGGGGTCTCTTGGTGCTCTCGAGTGGTCTTTCGGAGCTTGAACTTTACTTGAACTTGTGTGCTGAGCAGCGAATTTACAGCTGGTCATAAAGCACCTTTGCTCAGCTGTCAAGAGCTGGATCTCTGTGTTGCCTCTACGTTAACTGAAGCATCCATAGACTTCCTTCTTCCCCACCTACCTTAAGAGAAAGTTACATTGTAAAGGCCAATGGGAAAATTACTGAGTAGCAGAGAATTTCTGCTCTCAGAGGAAACTGATGTCCAGGGAGTTCCACTTGAACAGGAGGGAAGAATTCCCCAGGGCAGCACAGAACAGAGACCAGAGAGGGTGTGGAGTCCCTGTCACTGGGGCTATTCCAGACCTCTCTGAACACAATCCTGGGCCATGTGCTGGAGCAGGAGGTGGGACCAGATGCCCTTCATATGGTCCCCTCCAGCCTGACCCAGCCTGGGATTCTGGGAGGCAGAACCTGAGGTGGCAACTCCCACCCCGGGAGCCCTACCACGGCCCCCCTGCCATCACTGTCACTTCTGCAAAGTTCTGGGTTTGTCCCCCACCCTGTGCCCGGTGTTCCTGGTACCCAGGCCACCAGCAGAAGTGGCAGAGAAGGAGGGTTTGAGTCCTTCCAGCCCTTTTCCTGCACAGCAGGACCGTGGCTGTCTCGCTGCCAGTGGGCTAGAGCCCTGCAGAGCACACAGCCAGCAACACTTCTCAGCCACAGGGGGTACCCCACAAAGCCGAGGTTTGCTTGGAATTCCAGAATTATTTTCTTAGAATTCAAGAAATTCAATACCTCACTGCCACAGAAACAGGTGCATCTCTTCCCTCCCTTATTCCCTCCCATCCCCACACCGCCTCTGGCGCTCGGGGAAGCGACCACGCCTGCAAAGTGTTTGGTTTTTTGGCACTTGTTTTTGTTTTTCCTGGCAACTGCACGAGCTGAACTTGTTCACAAACAGGACAAATCAACGGACAGAGTTGAAGGCAGGTGAACTCACCCTTCTGAGCAGCAGTGACCCGTTACACCAGCCCAGACATGCCAAAAACAGACTCCTGCTTCACAAACAGCAGGAAAACAAAGCTCACTTCACGTGCTTCAGAGCTCCCAAGGACAGCAACGAGCTGTTGGTACAACCAAAATCCACTCAGCAGTGGCCAAATTCCACCCTCCAAAGAGAAAGGTCTAAAAGGACAGGCCCAGCTGTGCGTGGTGAGGATTACTGGGTGTGGTGAGGATTGGGATCACCGGGGGGACCTGGGGGATGGCAGCCCCCCACCTCAGGTGGTGGAGGTGACAGGGTCTGTGCCTTTTGCAGTTCACAGTGGGTTTTGTCTAACAAACACTTTGTAGCCCCTTGCTTTTTTCCCATTCTGCTCACAAAAATAACAGTTCTTACGTAAGAGGCTATTCTGACACTGAGGGCAAAACTCAGTGAGCTGGAAAAAACACAAATATCCCCCAAATTCCTCAACACACCCTCCAGTATAAACACACACACAAACACCCCAAAGCCCCCCTGTGAGCTCTTTAGACCTCTGAAATGGTGAATGCTCTAATTTTTCTGGTGATTTTCCAAAGGAATCACAGCAGCAGGATTTGCTGGTGAGGAAATCTGACTGTGGGAGCATTCTCCCATACTGAACTTCTTAGTGGGATTAGTTTGGTGCATGTCACAAGTCTTGTATGGAAGAGAGACATAATCCCACATTAAAAGGGAAAAGAAAGAATCCACACAACAGTCTGGGAAGAGGGCACGAGTCTGCTGTGAAATGCAGCAAGCCATGGGATGTGGCTTCAAGCCACTTGCACAAGGCACAGTATTGCCAAAAAGAGAACTTTTCCCTCACCCTCTCCCCATTTAATGCTTCCACCTACCCCTTTAACAACTGAATTAAAGTGTCGGGAGCCCCCAAGTGCCAAAGTTGGTTTTGGCAGCAGATAAACTCTTTCTCCTCATCTGCTTTGAAAAGGGAGTTTCTTTTTCAGCAGCTTACCCTGACTGGAAAGGCTGAGGGCCAGCAGCACAGAAACAGCCTCAAGGAACACTTTAATTAATGGATATATTTGACCTCATAAGACAGACAGAAAATAATCCCAAGTTAAGAACTAAAGAGATCCATATTGAAAGAAGGCTTCCAGAACAAAGGCTGGGGCAGCAGGAGGAAAACTGAGGTATTTGCAGATGTTCAATTGTTGTAACTTTCTCAAAAAACATCTCAGAACAGATCATTTATTTATGAGAAGCCCACCACTGACAGAGACACATAGGCAGAGGGAAATGAAAAAAACAATTCAGATTTTTGGCTTGGTGTGCCAGTCATGCTTTCCATAAAATCTGGGTATTTTTAAAAAATTAAGCCATCAGAAGATACTGATTTGATGTATTTTGTTACAGATTCCCAGAACAGAATTAAATTCATCAATGGGGTTCAAAAAAAATGGACAAATCTCCAGCAACTTCTGACTTTTGTGACTAACCCTTCAGCAGCTACAGCTGGTGCTTGACTCAACTGCAAATGTGAACAATGCAAAAGTAACTCCAAAGAAAAGCCAAAATATGGCTTCATAACAGATAAAACAACTGGCAAGAAAACCTCCTCTGTGGAGCAGGACCTGGTTGACTCTTCACCAGCCTCAACCTCCTCCAGGCTTTAGCACCCCCATGCCTAAATCACAGTATTTTTAAAAAGTTATTTTAGTTTTAAACCCCATGGGAATAGCATTGGTAGTGCCTCTAATAACGCAGGGGAACACTTACAGCCAGGCAGGGCAGTTATGTGAATCTTCATTACTGACTACTCCAGTTTTCAGTTGCCTTTCCCCTTTTTGGTTTAACTTTCTCCATCTAACAGGCTTCTGGACTGGTATTTTTAATATTATGTGGTTTAAATCAAACTCAAACCAGTTTGAGTGTGAAAATTAAACAGCACTAAATATAGGTAAAACTATTGTACAAGAATAAAGTTGCAGAACAATAGCAATAAGAAAGCAAAAGCATCTTGTTCTTAACAACAGGGAAAATGGGATCTGCAGGGTAGACCTCTCTGAATAGAGGTGACTATGAGCCCATAGCCTTGGCATCCACAAAGGATCCTTGGCTTTGGCAGTGGGAGAATGCCCTGTTTCTTCCCTCTGTCTAAGGGAGGGGTTAGCATATGAGAGGGAAAGAGTGGCTGTCTGGTTACACCCCTGTTGACAGGCTGCAATTCCCAAAACAGCCACAATTCCAGGGACACGGTCAGTTCACAGAACAGTGGTTGTGCTGAGGGTTGAACTTTGCACCCGGCAGCCAGCTGTGAATACAGGCTCCTTTTCTGCTCGTTTCCTCCACAGAACATGCATCCTTTCCATAAAAGACACTCTATCCTCATTTAAAGTTACCCTTGGTTTTGAACACTACTGGGACTCGCATTCCAAAGTGTGGAAATGCCAGTGATGAAAAACAGGAAATGCTGAATCCTGCAACAAGTGCTGGAAAATGATCCTCAGGAAAGGAACAACTGAAAAATGTTCAAGCCTGGGGGCGCACGTTACTAAAACTGAGGGCTCCCAGTGCCGTGGCCCACAGTGATCCCCCTCCAAACCAACAACTCAGAACTTTGCCTAACACAGGACAACATCACCACAGCTCCCACTGCCCCTCCAGCACCTCTGTGGCTCTGCTGATCTACTCTGCAACAGGGCTTTTCAACATCTGCAGGATGGTCTTTTGCTTGTTCTTAGGCAGTGAACAAATATCACTCTTGTCACTGGTGTTGACCACACAATTCAAAACCTTTCCCTCCTTGATACTGGGGGATTTCACCCAGACCTTGGCAGGGGACTGCCAGTTTTCATTGCAGGCACCTCTCCGTGTCTTGTGGTGATGGGTTTCAGCCTGTTTTTTTGATCCCTTCGACCCTTTAGCCATCTTGGCACTTCCCTTTCTGGCAGAGGAATCTTTGGTGGAGCGGGGTGGTTTGGTGCGGAGCAGGTACTCGTCTGGAGAGCCCTTCTGCCGATTCAGTGTCCTCTCCTCCTTGTCGAGCTCCTTCTGGAGCTGCAGAGCCAGGAGCCTGTCCTGCTCCTCTTGCCTGAGCCTCTCATAGAACTCCTGCTCAAAGGCTCTCTGTGTTTGCAGGCTGAAATCGTTCCTCTGCTCCCCTTGGGCTCCTGCACTCTCTGCCAAGGTTCTCCTCCTCTTATCAAGCACACCTGAGACAGTCATGGCGTCAGCTGGGGTCTCCAGCAGCTTCCTTTTGGGAGTCTCCTGCAGCCCCTCTGGCTCCATGTCATCCAAGTCTCCAACCACCTTCCCCAGGTCACAGACTGCACTCTGGCTGTCCAACATCACAGAATTCACTCCTGACTGAAGAGAGGGACAAGTTTTAGCAGCCTTTTCGAGGTTTATGCTTTCTACATGTGTTAAACTGCCACTGTTTGACTCATATTCATCATCTTCATCTTTGGATCTACAGAGAGCTGTTCCGGACCCTTCCCCTTCTGTGGTTCCATGAAGTGCATCTGGAACTCCATCTCCTGAACAATTTGGTCCTGGTGTTTTTTCCTGCTTGACAGTAGTGGTTTCACCCAAAGCTGTGGCACCGAAATAGTTCATGCATGATTCCAAAAACAAATCCTTAGCACCAGAGTCTTTATTTATACTGGTCAGCTGTGGAGACAGGGTTGGCATTTCCTCTTGATCATCCTGCAACACAGAACTGCTGCCTTCACTGCTCTTGGTCTCCTAAAGGAAAGGGAGAGACCACCAACAAAGCAAATTAATTTACATGTTCACACTCCTGGGTGTATGGAACAAATGCCAATCTCACTTCTCACAGATGCACTGGCCTAACTGCTCTGGGATAGCAATGTGGATACTTCTCTTTTCAAAAAATACCTAATTGTTTAATGACCATGAAAGTATTTAAAACAACTGCAGAACCCCAGCTAAAGGACTGAAACCACAACTGCAGCATCTTCCTCTTATCAGTGACTCAAACCAACTGTTTAAGCCTACTAAAGTCCTTTTGAGGCCTAACAGGAATGATCAGACAGACAGATGTGGAAAGGTGTAGATCAGGATGCACCTCTGGATGCTCCAGAATGGGGAATTAAGACTATTGAAGGTACCTTAGAAAAGGTGCCATAACCTGCCCAGCACTGATGTGAGAGGGGAATAGAAGCATGGAATGCTACAGGCAAGGGGAAAATATCCCCCCGCCAACAGTGAGCTTCATAACAAAATGATTGCAGTTACCACTGAGCCAGAGTAGCCCCTGCCTCCTCCCGTGGTGCAAGAGAACGATGCTGATCCTGACGTACTGTGACTCTTTGGAGACAGATACCTTAAAAGGAAAACAAGAGTATACCCTTGAAAACACTTTTTCCTTGAATTGTCAGCCCTTTGCATTAATCAGGTTCATTCTGACAAACCAAAACAACAAGAAGGGCAAGTGTTTCCCTTCTGCTCCTATGAGGGGACATTTTAACCTTCAACGCTTGACATTTGTCCCCAGTTATACAGGGAAGTTGGCCTACAGGAGTCCAAGGGAGCAAAGGGACACCATACAAAGAAGCAGACCAATAATTAAGGAAGAAACACTTGAATCCCTTACTTCTGAATGTCTTCAGAGCTGTTTGCTTTGCTCTTTGCCTTGCCCAGGTGTGCTGGGGATGTCTGAGGTGAGAGGCCGTGTGCTGGTGACAGACTGTTGAGCACGAGTCCCTCGGCATCCTCATTCTGCCATGACAACATGTGAAAACAGTGTCACATAAAATAAAACACAACACACACCAGGGAAATGCCAGAGAACTACTTGGTTTTGCTGCAGAATTCGTTGTTTGTGCACAGAGAATTCTAGACCTGTAAGTAATGGATAGCTATGGAATAAAAAACGTTACATGTTCCATACACTTTCCTGAATCTAGCATTGAGGGACAGGAGGATTTGCTCAAGTACACAGCTTTTCTCACTGGGAAGCAAAAATCCAACTAAGGAAAACAAATTAATAAAACAAAGAAAAAAAAAACAAACAAAAGATACAGTAAATTTTCACTGTGTGTTCCTTTTGTCCAGTACAGGTTACAGACATTATTTTCCTCCAAAAGAGGAGTTTTAAAATTGGGGGAAAAGGTAGTGGTTTTTTTTCCAGGAGAAAACCAATGTTTTAAAAATGTTTCACAACAAAAACATGAAAACAGCAGTATTTGCTCAAGTACACAGCTTTCCTCACTGGGTAGCAAAAAACCAACTAACCAAACTAATAAAACAAAAAAACCCAAACAAATAAAACATAAAGTAAATTTTCACTGTATGTTCCTTTTTGTCCAGTAGAGGTTACAGACATTATTTTCCTCCAAAAGAGGAGTTTTAAAATCAGGGGGAAAAGGAAATGTTTTTTTTTCAGGAGAAAACCAATGTTTTAAAAGTGTTTCACAGGGAAAACGTGCTGGAAGCTGGAATTTAAGTGTCTATTACACAGGTAGAAATGTTTGGGGTATTTCAGCCTCCTGTGGGTTTTTCCAAAATAAATGCTCAACCAAAACTCCAAAGTACTGGGTGGGGCTGCTAACAGCTCCCAACCACAAATGTAAATTACTCCGAATTTCAACTTTTCCTCAGAAGTGGCCAAGTTGCCTGCCCTGTCCCACTCAACCCCGCCTCACCAGGCTGTTACTGAGCTGCCAGGCCAGCTCCTCGTCCTGCTTCAGCTGCTGCTCCACGTCCCTGCGCCTCTGCTCGGCCGCCCTGCGCTCCTGCTCCTCCTCTGCCAGCAGGCGCTGGATGAACTCCTCGCTCGCCTTGTTCTCCTCCTGCTCGTGGGCCCGTCTTTCGGCCTCCACCTACGACAGAGGGGTTTGAAAGCCCAGCCGGCTCTTTCTGAGGGGGAGTGGAAGGGGAAGCCTATGTTTATTTTACTTAGGGCTTATGATGCTTATTTTGTTTATGCCTATTTTGTACTCACTGAGAGATCAGTCACCAGTAATTCCACGAGGACAGCAAAGCACTTCAAGACTGAATTAAGCTTCCTTTACTGGGCAAGGGAATTTGGAAATTCCTCCCAGTCCTCTGCTTCACAGACTCCCCCTGCTTCTGTAACCACCAGCAAGGAGCATTTTCATATATTTCCCATCAATAAATCTTACTAGTACAGTGGAAGAAGGATCCTTAAAAAGGCAAAATTGAGACTCCTTAAAAATACTCTCTGATTTTCAAATGACCAGAGGTTACAGAATAAGCAAAGAAGAAAGCAAATGCTGGATGTTCATCCAGCTGTAGTCTGTTAATTGGAGGGAAATCAAAAAGGCAAGTATGGAATCAAAGCCCAAACAAGTTCCAAATTTTCACATTTGCTACCTTTATGTGCATTGACTGAGAGGTAACATAGGAGGTATAGATCAAGAAAGCCTGAGAAATGTCGTCTCATGCCAAACACAAGGAAATCTCTCCTTTTCCACAAATTTAAATCATGCCTCAGGAGTGCCCAGTGTGTTGGTTCACCTGCAGTGCCTTTTTAAGTACTTTATCACTAAATAACATTACAGCTGTTTGTGGGATCAATTAAAATAACTGCATACAAAGCATTTATGCTTTTCAATGTATTTTTACTTACCTTGCTAATCTCTGCTTCATATTCCTGCCTCAGCTCCCCAGGCTTGCTCAGCTGGTGCTGTGGCTTGGGGGTAAAGACTACTGGAAAAGAGAAAACCAAAGTGAGGAACAAAGCAAGGTCATGGCAACCAACAATGAAAGATCTGAACTACAGATGACTTCCACACCCTGTCACAGGAATGATTTCACTTAGATCAAGTGCTGTGATAAAAAAAAATCAAAGCACTTTGTGTTACAAAGGAAAAACATTCACACAGTAAAGCAGCACAGTGTTGTGGAGTGGCAGAAACAGGCTGTGATTTCCAAGCACTGTGTGTAAAGCAAATATGATGAAATAGGTTGCCCAGAGAAGTTGTGGCAGCCCCATCCCCGGAGGTGTCCAAGGCCAGGTTGGACAGGGCTTGGAGCAACCTGGGCTGGTGGAAGGTGTCCCTGCCCGTGGCAGGGGGTAGAACAGGATGAGCTTTCCCTTCCATCTCAAACTATTCCATGATTCATTCTCTCTTGGTACACTGACTATAACACGTGCTGTTCACTCCTTGTGATTATAAATACCTCATTAAACTGCAAGTGGAACAAGGTGCCATATAGCCAACCCACCAACAAGCCTCCCTCAAAGGAGCTTGCAACATAATAAAGCCCAAAATGTTAACCAGATTTCACTTCCTTTTCTCTGACACCACAATTTTTGGCTCATAGACTCTTGCAATGACTGAATCCCCAGAATCTCTAACCCAACTGAACAATAGGGTTAAAAAAACCTTTAACCACTTCACTTACTTGACAATGACAAAGAAAACCACCTGCACACCCAAACACTGCTTGCAGGTGCTACAGCTGAAAATGAGCAACCAACTGGTGGCCTTGCAAGGCCAGGCAGCCACACACCAATGCTCTGTGCCAAAGGCATGAACGAGTACCCACTGCCATGACCAGGCTGCATCATTTGTACCCTCTGCACTACGGATGATAACAGCAGTGCCTGCCCCTTTTGCAGGAGAGCTCTTCCCCTGCGTTGCCCAACAGTAACACACCTGCCTACCCACAGCTCTTCATCGCCCAACATCCAAAGCCTACCCACAGTCCATCCTGTGGCAAAGCAGAATCCCAGGACGGGGGACATGTCACTTACTTTCCTCCTCCAAATCCTGCCCGCTAATCCTCCGCTCACACTCCTCGGGGTAATTCTTCTGAATCTTCTCCCAGAGCTCCCAGTTGACGAGAGTGTTTCTGCGGGCATTGTAGCGCGCCCACGAGGAGACTCGGCGCCGACAGAAGGGGCAGCACAGACTCGCCTTCTCCACTGTCAGCTGGAAGCAGGAATTGCAGAGGGTGTGGCTGCAGGGCAGCGTGACGGGCTCCAGGAAGATCTCCATGCAGATCTGGCAGAGGCAGTCGGACAAGGAAAGCGGGGCCTTGGATATCTGCGACATCCTGACTGGAGGTGGAGGAACAAGACTAGGACAGCATCAGGACCTGAAAGCAAAATCAAACATTTATGTTCCTTATGAGGCGTAAAATCAACGGGAACAAAAAATGTTTTACAATCACTTCAAAAATAAACTTAGTCGATTTAAAAGGCCTAAGATTTAAGTGGTTGCTTTTGCTCAGGACCTGAGGGATTCTCACAGAAGATGTGGGTCTTTCGAGAATTCATGGAAAAACTGGAGCAGCTTTTCCTACTGCAGATTCCTATGAGCTGTAACAGATGCTTTGGGGATAGCAAGGAGGTGGTAAGGAAGGTGAGAGTACTTCCAGCCATTTCTATTACTCTTCCCCCAGCACTCTCTATCTGCCATAAGCTATGCTGGATACATTATCCCAGTTACCTTAACCTTCCAGTTGCTCAGTTTTCCAGTACATCCATGTCCTTCAAAAGCTGCTTTTGGCACAGACTTGCTTCCAGCACATTCTGAAGGTGAAATACAACATCAGGGCAAAGCAGTTCCTTTCTCATTCCTCTGCTGGGACTAAAAGCCAAAATACTTTTTTCTTATGCTAAAGGAAGAATTAAGACTTCAGCACCTTCTTGTATAACTTGAAAGAGCAGGGATCATCTGGCTCCTCACAGGATTTTCCCACTTGGCCCAGCAATACTGCGGGAGAGAAAATAAAAGACACATGGATCAAAAGGAAAAAAAAACCACGGATTTATAAGCTGCAAGCTTCTTAAACAGGCAGCTTCAGGGACAGGAGGCCCTTGAGAGAAAGGCTGCCATTCCCCACACAGAACTCACCATCATGGAGACAAATACACTCTAAGAAGGGTTTTAATATTTCCACTGGGTTTATTGATAAGAAAAAGAATAACCCGCGGGACGGGGGCCCCCAGGGACAAGGGGGGATTCCCAGAGCCAAGAGGCGATTCCCAGGGACAAGGGGGGTGCCCGGGTACAATGGGAATGCCCAGAGCTAAAGTGGGTGCCCGGAGATAAGCGGGGTGCCCAGAGTCAAGGAGGGGGGGG
>VXAU01003156.1:2998830-3012113 GCA_013399695.1 Formicarius rufipectus
AGGAAACCCGGGGACAAGGTGGGGGGGCGGTGGTGCCCAGAGCCAAGAAAGGTGCCCATGGACAAGGGGAGACGCCCGGGGACAAGGAGGATGCCCAAGGACAAGGGGATGCCGCCCGTCCCCCCCTCAGCACCCACCGCTCGGGGCAGGCCCCGGGCCGGGCCCCGCCTCAGCCCGCGCTCCCGCAATGGCGGCCGCGACCCCCCCCTCAGCGCCGACCGCTTCCCGCCGCCTGCGGCACCGCCCCAGATTCTCCTCCTCTTTCTCCTCCTCCTCTTCCTTCTCCCGCTGCTCCTCCTCCAGCTCCTCCTCCTCCTGCTGCTGCTGTGGGACTGCAAGCTCCGCCGCCACCGCCGAGTCCCCTGGCAGACAGAGCGGGCTCCCTCAGCTCCCCAGACAGAGCTCAGTCGGCTCCCCACAGCCGCGGGGCGGTCTCCGGTGGGTCTCTGCAGGGAAATCCTTCCCCGCTGCCCTCAGAGAAGCCGCGGCCGCCCCTCTCTGCTCGGTGTGGAGCCTCACCTGCCCCCNNNNGGAGCCTCCCCTGCCCCCGGGCGGTCGCGGCGCATCCCGGCCCCGCTGCAGCGCCGCTTCGTGCTGCTGGAAGCGCCGCGACAGTCCCTGCAGGGCGCGGTCCAGGGCGGAGAAGCGGGACTGGACGGCCTGGAGGCGGCACTGCACCCTGCGGGGAGAATGGCGATATGGGGGCTGGGGGGAATGGGGATGGGACTGCACCCTGCGGGGCAATGGGGGCTGTGGGGAATGGGGGTGGGACTGCACCCTGTGGGGGGAATGGGGGCTGTGGGAAGAGCGGTATGGGGTCTGTAGGGCCTGCGGGGGAATGGGGGCTGTAGGGACAGCAGGAGGGTCTGCACCCTACAGCGGAATGGGGTCTGTAGGGCCTGTGAGGGAATGGGGTGTGTAGGGCCTGCAGGAGGGTCTGCACCCTACAGGGAAATGGGGTCTGTAAGGCCTGCAGGGGAATGGGGGCTGTGGGGCCTGCAGGAGGGTCTGCACCCTGGTGGGGGGGAATGGGGTCTGAGGGAGAACGGAAGGGAATGGGGTCTGTAGGGAGAGTGGTATGGGGTCTGTAGGGCCTGCAGGAGAGCAGGAGGGAATTTGGAATCTGAGGAGGAGGGTGAGGGAATTTCAGGATCTGATGACAAGGGTGAGGGGATTTGGGATCTGAGGGCAAGCGGGAGGGCAGTGCAGGGTCTGGCGATGATTGTGATGAGATTTCGGGCTGTGAGGATGAGGGTGAGGGAATTTGGGATCAGAGGAGAAAGGTGAGGGGATTTCAGGATGTGAGGATGAGGGAATTTGGGATCCAAGGACGAGCGTGAGGGAATTTTGGGATCGGCGCACAAGGGTGAGGGGATTTTGGGATCTAAGGCTTTCTGCCGTGACATTGTGACACGAGGCTGTTCTATTGTAACTTGTTTCCAGCGATTTAAGGGGTTTTGTAAGGAACTGGCCTTACTCCCTGTGAAAAAACAAATGTTTTCTGTCTGTCTTCTGCCAGAGATAAGCAGGAGGGAAGGGTTTCTGGACAAACAGCAGCAAAACCATAAAACACTAATTTGCTTAACCTTGCAGAGCTTTAGAGAAGAAACCCCTGAAGCAGACTAGTGCTGCAGCTGTAAGAATTAAATCAAAAGACCTGCCTATCCTAGAGACTTAAATCAGCAAACATTGTCTAGTTAGGAAAGATAGGTAGTCTCTTAATCATTTGTCTAAAGCCCTAAAAGTGTGTGTCTTGGGTAATTTGCAAGATGTTAATGCAAACTTAGGAGGGTGTGTAGTGACTGATATGTAGCAATCAAAGCACGGAGTGCCCTTAGCCAGAATTTTACTTCTGGGGAGTTGCATTTTGTAAGGCACAGACCCCTCACCCCCACCGGGGTCAGTGGAGGGACTTTGGCTCCCCCTCTCTATGGGATCGGTTCCTTTGGATCGAGGCCATGAAACATACCCTGCGAAAACTCGGAGGTGTTTTGGTAACACCCTCTGTGTTTGTGGCCCTCTCCTGTGCAGAGGTCTCACGACCTCTAAACACCACTGCAAAACCAGTCTGGACATGTATCTGCAGGGCTCAACATTATTAGTTGTTGCAGAATGCAGAAAATTGGATATTCTGTGAATATTCTGTGAACAATTCATTGTGCAGTTCCCAGGAAAAATAGGCCTGTGTGTACAGATTTCAAGAGAGTAGTCCGCAACCTTGGAGTGAGAACTTACCTATAAGAAGAACCTCTGCTGCTACTCCCCAAATTCCTTCAGAGAGCCATCATGGGATGAGTTTTCGGGAGGAGTTAATTATCATTAACACCTATGAACTGTGGACTTTAGGTGGCCTGAGAGTGAACAGTTCTAAGCTGACCAATCATTTGATATAATGATGTAACTGAAAAGCACAGATTATAAATACAGTGTGTGATATGTTAATAAATCTTCTTTTGGGCTATGGATTCACTGCATGAAGTGTGTGTGTGAGTTTGTGAGCCTTAAGGGGCCCGTGCTGCCCTGAAGTGGCTCTGGGACGAGCTCTCATGTGAGNNNTAATTAGTGGCACAGGGTTTTTTCTGCATTACATTTTGCTGTGATTTAGGCTTTTAGTTGCAGTTTCGTGATGTTTTGAACCACTTTCATTTGATGCCTTGCAGAACTTCTCATTTATCCTCAGAATAAGAATGATACAAATAATAAAAAAAACACCTACAGTGTTTGTCTTCTCCCATCAACTTGTCCTGCTCTAGTTTTCCCTTTTATAGGACTGTTTTTCGATGGAACAACTCTATGATCAAAACTTCATAGCTTTTATTTATTAACTTCTTTTCCTTACCTGGTACCTTGTGTTTTTCCTTATTTAAAATTGTGAATTATAAGCCTAAAGGAGAGTTTTTGAGGTTTTTTTTGTTAAAGAGAACTGCCCAGTTTAGAAGAATTTGCTGTGTTTAGGGACAAAGTACAAAGCAATGCAAGCACTTCTGCTTTGTGCCCATTTCCCTTTGCTGGAGACACACACAGGCTGTGCTGGGTTCTGTCCCTCCGGGTGGCTTTTGGAAAGGCAGTTTTCTCCATGTTTTCCTTCATTTCCTGACTGACATCGAGGCATATTTTCGAGAAGCCCGAGGATCTCAAAGCTGTCAAAATACAAATCCTTCAAAATTCCTAAATACTGAACAACTGTGTACTCAGTCTGTGACTTACTAGCAGAACATCAGCTAGTCCTTACAGAATAGTTTGATTTTTGTTTCTATTTCACTGGCAGAACTTCAGGCTGTATCAGCTGAATGGAAACTGCACCAAGCTACATTTGATTACAGAGAATACTCAACATTTTTAGTTTAGCTTCTCTTTCCTCACCCCGTTTGCTCTACTGCTTCTGTTACTATTATTATTGTATTGTTCTAATGTTCAGAGAATGGGGTTCTGAGTTATGACCTACCTGTGTTAAACACTTCATTCAGGTCTTTGCCTTATTTGTTGTGGCCCTATTATGTGTATCTTTGTCTATTTTACAAAAATGGTGATGACATCAAAAAATAAAGCATCCAAACAAAACCCTCCAAAGAAATAGAAGTTAATTTTATCATAGAATCGATTGGGTTGGAAAAGACCTCCGAGATCATCGAGTCCAACCCTTGGTCCAACTCCAGTCTTTTTACCAGATCATGGCACTCAGTGCCATGTCCAATTTCAGTTTACAACCCTCCAGGGATGGTGAATCCACCCCCTCTCTGGGCAGGCCATTCCAATGCCTGATCACTCTCTCTGTAAAGAATTATTTTTCTGATATCCAACCTGAACTGTCCCTGGCTGAGCTTGTACTGTATAAAAAGCAGATTAAATATTTTACCCCCAGTTTTCCATTCTTTCACATTCACTTCATGGCATTTTAAAGTTGTTACAGGAGAAGGACCAAGAATGACATTTTTCCCCTGACAGCAGCTCCCCCCTCTCCCTGCCTGCCCCTTCTCCTGCCACCTCCTTTTCCAAACCCTTCTTTGGATTCTGTCTGCAGCGGACCTGAATGAGGAGATAACAAAAAAGCAGCAACGGTGGCACATCTTACTGAGAGCCCCCGAACTTAATTCATTGTCTGGCCGCCTGTGAAGATTCTTGTCTAACGATTTCCTGTAGTTTCCTGAGGCTACGAGATTTCCTCTGCAGCCCTGTGAAAGCTCATCTCCCTGCGGCAGGACTCTCGCCTCAGCAAGAATTTGAGCACTAAAATGGAACTTTAAGGGGAAAATTGGGCTTCTGTAATGTACAAATACACAGAGTTGAGAACTGGAAGGGTTGATGTTCGTAATGGGATGGAGTCCATCGGCATAGAAAGAGCAAGTGGATAAACTGAGATGAGTAGGCGTGAATGAGTGGGGGAGGAGCGTTATCAGGAAATGAGTGTCCTGGAGAAAACAATTGCCGTTAATTGTCCTTGGATTTGCAGCTTTTTATCATGGTAAATAAATTTCCACGTGGCCCATTCTCGGCCTTCCTCCTTTACAAATGAGTAAAGTTATCCAAGATCTCATCATGAACGCTGCTGTCAGTGCAGTAGTTTCTCAGCAGCCCTTTAGCCCAATGCTTTAGTATTTGACCATTTTTGTCTCCAGCACTTTTTTTTTTTTTTTTTTTTTTTGGCAGGGGAGGGGTTTATTGCCTATCTGTAAATTAAACTTCTGTACTTTTAAGCGCCTGTAACAAACATTTCAGCATTTGCTGATTCTGGATCTAGGCATGTCTGTTCGGTTACACCACGGCAGGGCCCATCTCCATAACCGATCTCCTACAGTCAGTGAATTCTGACCCACTCAGTGCTGATGCCACTCGATCCAAGTTTGGACCCAAACGAGGAAGGATGGCTTAAACCTGTTGCTTTCGTTTCAATGCCGACCTCCGACCACTTTTCCTTTTAGTGTGAGTGAAGTTACCACTGAGTCAGTGACCTCTGACTCTGCCGAGAGTACACACAAACCACATCCCCATTCTTTACCAGAAAGCTCTTAAAATTCCCCTCTTGTTAGCACAGAGGGCATTCTTGGAAGCTGTGCAGTAAAAGCTCCAGCCTTCCCACTTCTCTGAAAGTGTGGTTGTATGTGTAACCTTATTTCTGCTCTTCAGGCATTTACAGAAAATAACATTTTAGGGCTGTCACATGGGTTTTCTTTCCCAGGCTAGTGCAGCACTCCACACTTCTTCAAGCTCTCCCTGCTCGCCCACTCCATGCTACGTTAGACACAAACTTCTTCAAGAAGTTTCCCACTGATCTTATTTTCACTTTTTTCTTTCAGAACTGGTTCCAGTGTTTCTCCCACTTTTCAGGTCTCTACTATCTATTTTTGTGGTCACCATTGTTTGAATTGGAGTCACAGAAGCTGGAGGTGAACCCTGTTAGTATCATCTACACAAGAGGAGTAGTTTCTTTCCAAGTCTGTCAGTTCTTCCACTATTAACACCTCGTCATTCATTTCCCATCAGCTGTGATACTCTTGACAGTGATAATTTTTACTGCAGATAAATTGACACCTGAGTGAACTTCAAAATACCTTCATACTGTTTGCATAGTGCCTTTAAAGGCAACACATTGTAGAATTCTCAAATCGTTTGGGTTGGACCGGACCTTAATTCCACTTTGCTGCTGTGGGCAGGGACACCTTCCACTATTCCAGGTTGCTCCAAGCCCCATCCAACCTGGCCTTGGACATTTCCAGGGATGGGGCAGCCACAGCTTCTCTGCCCAACCTGTGCCCACCCTCACAGTATTATGAAAATCCAGATGTGACAATCCATGGAGCGGGAACAATATCCCACCTGCCTCAAACTGCTGAGAATTTCAGACCCTTTTTTGACTCTTTCCTCCTGAGGATCCGTGCTCATGGTTTTATCTGATCTGAGCTCCCGCCCCCAGGGCCGCTGCCAGCAGGGGCAGCTGGCCCGGATCGTTTAACAGGAAGGCAGAGAACCTGCTGGTCTCGTTCCTCTTTGGAAATGGAGAGTGAATCAGTGTCACCTATGTCCCCATTCCCCAGCGACGGCGATCTGCCTTCTTTACATTTACAAGAAAGGTCCGTTGGTGCTTGGATTTTTTGCTAACGTCAACCATTTACTCCCGGATCTTTGAACCCTCCCGGCCGTGAGCCATTTTCCAAACATTAGAAATCCATCCTAAGTCTCCCATTAAAACAGCAAACCCGAATTTCCCGTCGGTAATAAATTGCCTGGCAACCCTTCACCCAGCTGCGGGCCTCGGCTGGTGGAGGGACTGCCCCAATCCTGTAGTAAACAGCCAGGACGGCGGCCACGGAGCTCAACACCACCGTGGAGCTGACAGCCCTGTCCCTCCCCTGTGAGTGAGGGGGGAACAAGAGGATACACACGATGTGCCTGTACCCCCCACTACCCACAGCTGTTTCCTGGGAAGCACAGGCTTGCCATGCTCACAGGTTGCCTGCTCTCCCGCCCCAGCCCTCCTCGTCCCTCCCAGCGCTGCTCAGACCTGTTCAGCGTCTCGTTCAGGGACTGCAGGGAGATGCTGCCTTTAGCCATCTTCCTGGAGAACACCAAGAGGAGAAATAAAAGCTGGAGGGGGCTCGCTCCTGTATCCTGAAACTGCAGGAACTGCAGGGGCAGGGGATCTGAGTCCTGCAGGAGGTTGTTTGTTCCAAGGCTTTTTATAGCCCCTATATCCAAATATAGGTCATGGATGCACCAGCACACGCTCATGGACACATCACAGTCTGACCCACACACCTGGAGCCCCTACTCTGTCCCACTGACCCTTCCTACAAAATCAGTTCAGAGGTGACACAACAAAACCAGTTCAGAAGTGACGCAAAAGGAGGTACCTGCACTGCTCTGCTTTTTATTCTGTGCTGTGTTTTGGCTTTGTTTTGCTGCTGCCCTCACCAGCTCATGTCTCGGGCCAAAGTCTCCTGCTGTGGAAGGCTGTACAAGCAGATTGTCTTTGGTTTATTTAATTAAAAAAGGTATGCTGGTAAAATCAGATTTGAATGAGAATGAGTGGTGTTTGGTTGCAGGGAGCTGCTTTGAGCAAAACCAAGACAGTTGAAATCTCTTCTATAAAGGATGGACAGCCAGCATAGCCAGTTAGCGCTTATCAGGAGCTGGGTATGCCAAAAAAAGACCTGGAAATTTTTCCATAATAATAGTGTGGCTCTGATAACAGCCCTAGATGGTGAAAAAGGCAGCACAAACTCCCCATCAGTGCAGCAGGTCCTCAGGCAGCACCAGGAATTCAGTTTTGTGACAGGTGAAGGACAGCTTGGGGAGAAAACGCCTTTTTTCATATTATTTGCCCATTCCATGGGCAATCCAACATGAACTGAACATGTCAAGAGATGCAGCATTTCCACTTAATTCTTCCTACCTTCAGTTTGCACACAAAGAGATTCTTCCAGCAAGCCAAGTTCTGCCCATCGTGCTTCCAAAGCTTTTGGAAGACAGGAAGTATTTGGATAAGAAGAAGCTGTGCCTTTGCCCCTTCATATTCCCCCTGTGAGGGGGCTCAATACACTTTTTGACATGGCTTTGTGCGAGTTTGGCAATATTGCAGTGAGTCTAAGCACAAGGGAGCAGTGAGAGAGAAAGCATTTATTCAAGTGTAGTAGTTCCTTTTCCCTGGGATAAACAACTGACAACTAACCCATCAAACAGGTGTTAACAGTTCCCCTGCTCCTTCCTTCACTGCATTGTGAGCAAAACCAATTGGCAACGACAGGGAAACTCATTTGATTACTCATTAATTGATGCTTCTCTAGTCTTACATGGAGCTGTTGACAGAGTGATGGAAAATAGATTCCACTATAGCTATTTTAAGCCAACTGGGCCACAGCTTCATGGAGAGGGTGACACAGAGCACTGCAACAATGAAAACTGCACCCTCCCAACCCTGAGCTCAGCCAGTAACAACCCTGTCACTGCCCAGCACCCTCACTCAGTACTGTGGGCATCCCCTTAGTGCTGATTTCCTCCTCCAGCCTTAATTACATCAGCTTAGCCATGAACTAATGTTACCCCTAAATGCAGAGACCCGTTTCACTTAAATTCAAGCAGCAAACTGCCAACCCTGCACGAGGTGGCAGCTGTGAACACAGGAGAGAACCTGCCCGACACCAGAGACCCCAAGAGTGCACAGCAAATCCCCTCCCCTTCCGAGGGACACAGTGGGGTTCACAGTCCAGGTTTCTGTCAGGGGATGCAACTGGCTCTGAGAATTGGCTTTGCCCCCAAAATTTCTGTGAACACCTGGGTATCTACAGTTCTGGCAAGGGATACACTGACACAGAACTGCTCTGGTCAGCGACCAACACCCTCCTGGAGCCTTTGATCTCCATGCACGAGAGCCAGTTCACCTTCTCTCCGTGCTCAATGGTGAGCTTTGGCACAACTCCAGCCTGTTCACTGGAGGGCACTTTGCTGAGCTTCCCATTTTTCCTGCTGGAAGCTTGGGCCTTCCTCCTCTGCAGAGATTTGGCTGGACTTTTCTGCTGCTTCCCAACCTCGCTGCCGACATCCCAGAGCAAGACTTTCCCATCATTCCCTCCAGACAACAACCAGTATGCCTCTGGTAGAAAGAGGACCTGTGAGACCCCCAGGCTGTGACCCTGGAACTCCAGCTCACGCTCAAACTTGACACCAGTGACTCGGAATATCCTGACTTTTCCGTCCTGAGCTCCGCAGCCAAAGATGTTTCCGCAGGAGGCGACTGACAGGGAATGTGCGAGCGGCGGGTTGAAGAGCTGCCCGGCACACTGGGGGTTGTCCTCCTCTGTGCTACACTCCTGCAGGTTTGTGGTCCACAGGGGGCGAGCTTTCTGCAGGTTCCACAACATGACCTGGGAAAAAAAAATACACAGCATGAATCAATGATTTGTCCATTTTACATAAAACCAGACCTTGAACAGTAAAAGTAAACCACCACATCTCTTGTTCCAGCAGAGCAAAGGCTGTGTGTGAGTGTAAGAGGGGTAGGGTGTGTGGTGAGGAGTGGCTGAAGGTGCCTTGATAAATATGGCAAATGTTTCCAGCTGTACTCTGCAGTCAGTGACTCAGACCTTTAGACCACAAAAGGGATGCAAACGCTGCTCTAAAAGCCTTTGCATTCATCTCGGCAGTAGTAATCATGATGTACCGCCCATCAATTATTGAGAAGGGACACGGAAACGGCTCACAGTGAATAGAGATCACTATCATTCTGGATTTCTGTCTCTGCTCTGTACTTGTCCAAAAATAATCATGTCCATGAATGTGTTTGAAAAATGGGGCAACAAAAGGCAAACAGTAATTGAGGTTCTCATTTTTAAACAGGCATATTAGTATTTCTTTTTATATCCAGTGAGTAGATCTGGTTTGTGCTATTGAGTAGGGTGTGCCTTTCCTGAGATGGGGAAGGTTGTGCTTTTAGTCTTGCTTTTCAAATGCCACCCTGCTCCCAAGCCCCCCATGAAGTGATAACTGTGCCTTGACATGAACCCTGTGTCTCTCACACAGCACCTCAAACACTAGAGATTTATACAGAGCCAATGAAAAATCATTCTCCCAAGACTTTTGCAGGATCTGAATTAACAAAAAGCATTTTCAAGGCCAATGGAGGCAGAAGCATAAGTCAGTCTAACTCAGCACTAGTGTGCTGTTTGCTTCACAAAGCTAAGCCTTCATTTGTTGTTAATAAAAATATCCATTCAGTAGTCAATCACCAGTAGTAATTACCAGCAGTAAACACCAGCAGTCTTTACATTTGGGCCACAGAAGAGCTGTGCCCCTGAAATCCAGATCATACTAAACCATCCAAAATACATCATTCCCTGTCACTTTCTTGTTTCAGTGACTGCTCTTGCTGCTTCATCAAAACTATTTTGCTATGGATGAAAGGGGAACCTTTTCACAACTGTGATTTACTGTAAAGCAGAGAGGCTGGATGTTGCTTACAGAAAATGCTCAATGCAGACAGCTTGATGAATCCATCAACCGCTGACAAGCGTTCTGCAAACTAAGTATTTTCTGTCCTCATGGCATTTTCCCTGCTTCCTTGGAACTCCTGAAAGGACTCCAGCCACTCAATCCCAGTTCTCACCAGCCATGGTTTCCCCAAGGGTTTGATGTGCAAGTCCAGAACGTGTTTTGATGCGGGTAGAGCCCATAACTTGTCCAAAGACCTGCTGCAGCACAGCATTCCAGCATTCTAGAGTGCTGCAGCTCAGCTCCCCTCTGGGAAATGATGTATGTCAAAGGCAGCCTCAATGCAGGAAAATGCTCTTTTCACTATACAAAAATGACACTAACAAATTCCAACTCCTTTGGGATATTCATTTTTACCTAAAAACCAGCTTGCTCAGCTACAATAAATGAAATTAATACTGAAAGTCACAAAAATATTAACCAGCTTACCTGCATCTAATGATGTATAATTGCTTATAAATCTGATAAAAAGCTTCCAGCCACAGATTTGTGAATCTGCATTTTAGGGGCCTGATCTAAGCCAGCTAAGACACTAAGTGTTCAAGTCCTCCCAGATTGGATCTACCACAAGACTTTAATATGGAAAAATACCATTTATACCAACTATCAGCATGTATTTGCTCTAACATGTGTAAGATGTGCTTCAGTTTCAAGAACACAAAGTGAAACTGTTCAACACCGTCAAACAAACTTCATCCTCACACTGTGGGAACCACAGAAACCTTTGAGAAGTGACAGTTTTCACCTTAGGCTAAACCAGGAATGTGGTCAGATCTCAACCACTGCAAAGAAATTACTGAAAAATATCCGTTCTTCGTGACCAGCTCTGGAATCAACCCCTAGCATGGTTCTTCTTGGAATGCAAAGGGCAAAGTTTCCTCTTGATGAGGATAGAGAAGAGTGAAATGCAAAGAACATTCCATGCTTTCAAAAGGTCAGTCAGAAAAAAGGATGAATTGTAAAAATATAAAATGCAAAAATGACTTGTCCTTACAGTGGTATGTTCCACTTGGAAAGACATAGATCCAACTGTAGTAGAGGAGCTTTGCACCATCTTCTGATTCCACCCCACTCACTTTTGGATCGTGAATATAAAGGAAGATAAAAACAGAGAGAGGAACTGCTGAGGAGAAAATGGCACAAACAGCCCTGACACTAAGTTTTTGGGCCAAAACTACTTCAGGATAAGTGATGAAGCTTCCCACTGACTGCAGGCTGGACACCCTCACTCTTGGAAGTCTGTGGGCACCCTGTTACACAGGTGGGTAATTATTGTTTCACTTCACTAATAACCATCCACGTGTATGCAAATCACCTGCATGTCCAGCCCACAGGAAACCAGGCTTTGAGGCCGCTGAGGTCGGAAGGCAACAGAGGAGCAGATGTTGGAGTGTCTCAGGGACCGGGTGACTTTCTTGCTTTCCAAGTCCATAATCTTTATCGCCCCCGAGTCATCTGCCGCGGCCAGGAAGCTGTCGGTGTCGTTCACGGAGAGGGAGTTGATCTCCTCCTCGTTGACGCGGAAGCGCTCCAGGGGCTCCTGGAGGGACCGCACGTCCAGCACGCTGATGGTTTCTCCGTGGGAGGCGTACAGAGTGCTGGGGCAGCGGGCGGAGAACACCACGGAGGTCACATCGTCCTGCTGCGGGAGCCGGAGCTGTCCGGCCACGGTGCCGCCCCCATCCCAGAGCGCCAGCTCTCCGTGCTCCGCGCCGGACACCGCCAGCCCGTCCGCGCTCACGGCCAGGCACAGCACGGGGCAGGAATGCCCGCCGGTCCATCTGACAGCCATCCGTCTGAAACAGACCCCAAACCCGCCAAATGAGCCGCTTGTTGGTCTCGTTACAGCAGAAACTTGTCAAAAAACAGGATCATCCTGCAAAGTCCGCCCGTGCCCAGTTAAAAACAGGCACCTCAGCACAGCTCAGGATCTGAATGAAGCTTGGGCTCAAAAAGCAGCTGTATCGGGTGCTGGCAGGACTTTCCCAACCTAAACGCTACATTGACTCTATGATCTTTCCAACAGAAGAAGTTTAAAGGCAGGTAGTTACAAAGGTTGCAACGCATTTAACTGGGTCTCAGAGCACGCCCACCAAGCTCACCCTTCCCTGGCGTGGCTGCCCACGGCCTGTGCCCCGACACTGCTTACGGGACCACATGAGCAGGACATTGAGTGAGGGGAAAAAAAAAAAAGAGCGGCATAAAAGCATAATAAACACTGAAGGGGCTGGGATGCTGCGGGGAAAGGAGAGTTAATGGCACAGCAATGCGCCGGCCGCGTGGGGCTCGTGTGACAGCCCCGCTGCCGTCCGTGGGCTTACTGCATTGCTGGGCAATAAACGGCTTATTTAGATTTGGGTTTTTTTTACTGTTATGTTCTCCATGTGATTTCTGCTGAGCCAGCTCTAAAGAGCAGTCAGAACCCATCCAACCCACCGGGGAAACTTCAATCCGAGCGACGTAAGCAACCCCACAGAGAAGGGCCGGGCCCGTCCTGGGCCGTTCCCTCAAAATCTCCCGGCCCTGGGGCTGACCCTGCCCGCGGGGCCGGAGGGATCCCGGGGGCCGTGGGTCTCACCTCAGCCCTGGTCCTTTCCTTTAACCCCGGTCGGCTCTCCCTCAGCCCGGTCCTGCCCAAGGGGTCCCGGGTCCCGCAGGTCTCACCCCGGCCCCGCTCGGTTCTCCCTCACCCCACTCCTCCCCGTGTCCCGGGGCTCTCAGCCCATCCCGGCCGTGCCCAAGGGGTCTCACCGGGTCCCGCACGTCTCACATCGGCCCGGTCTTTTCCCTCGGCCCCGCTCGGTTCTCTCTCGGCCCTCTCCTCCCCGTGTCCCGCCTGGTTCTCCCTCAGCCGCTCCTCATCGTGCCCCTCTCGGTTCTCCGTCGGCCCACTCCTCACCGTGTCCCACAGGTCTTACCTCCGCCCGGTTCTGCCCGAGGGGTCCCGGAGGTCTCACCTCAGCCCCGCTCGCTTCTCCCTCACTCCGCCCCCCACCGCGTCCCGGGGGTCTCTGCTCGGTTCTCCCTCACTCCGCCCCTCACCGTGTCCCGGGGGTCTCCGCTCGCTTCTCCCTCACCACATCCCNCTGGGGCGGGCCGGGCTGGCGGCTGCCGGGCCGAGTGCTGGAGCTCGTCTTCTCCTACCTGGAGCTGCGGGAGCTGCGAAGCTGCGCGCTGGTCTGCAAGCTGTGGCACCGCGTCCTGCACGGCGACGAGAACAGCGAGGTGTGGCGCAGCCTGGCCGCCCGCTGCCTGGCCGAGGAGGCGCTGCGCACCGACATCCTCTGCAACGTGCCCACCTA
>VXAU01003156.1:3012483-3035760 GCA_013399695.1 Formicarius rufipectus
CCATTCCTGGCTGCCCCCCATCCCCACCTTGCCCCCCAGCCCTGGTTGTCCCCCATCTCGTGTCACATCCCTGACTGCCCCCATCCCATGCCCCCCATCCCTGGATGCCCCCATCCCGTGCCCGCCCCATCCCTGCCGTGCCCCACACGGCGCTGTGCCTCTGCCGCAGGTCCGTGCCTTCCACCACGCCTTCAGCACCAACGACTGCTCTCGGAACGTGTACATCAAGAAGAACGGCTTCACTCTGCACCGCAACCCCATCGCGCAGAGCACGGACGGGGCGCGCACCAAGATCGGCTTCAGCGAGGGCCGGCACGCCTGGGAGGTGTGGTGGGAGGGCCCGCTGGGCACCGTGGCCGTCATCGGCATCGCCACCAAGCGCGCCGCCATGCAGTGCCAGGGCTACGTGGCCCTGCTGGGCAGCGACGACCAGAGCTGGGGCTGGAACCTGGTGGACAATAACTTGCTGCATAACGGGGAGGTGAACGGCAGCTTCCCCCAGTGCAATAACGCGCCCAAGTACCAGGTGAGGGGGGCTCGGCGAGGGTTGGGGGCTGTGCTGGGTCTGCTGGGTGCTGGCTGTGCCGTGTCCCGGCTGTCCCTCTGCCCGTGGTGTGTCCTGCCAGCCCCTGGCATGTCCCTGCTGTTCCCCCACCCCGAGTGTGGCCTGGCTGTTCCTCTCACATGCCCCTACTGTCCCTCTACCCTCAGTGTGCCCCTGCAGTCTCCCCCCACCACCAGCATGTCCCAGCTGTCCCACTCACATGTCCTGGCTGTCCCCCCACCCCCAGTGTGTCCTGGTTGTTCCCTCACATATCCCTGTTGTCCCCCCACCCCCAGTGTGTCCCTGCTGTCCCAGACATGTCCTGGCTGTCCCCCCAGCATGTCCCAGCTGTTCCCCCTCCAGTATGTCCAGGCTGTCCCCGAGGTGTCCTGGTTGTCCCTGAACACGTCCCAGCTGGTTGCTGAGTTGCTCCTCAGTGTCCACTCAGGGGTGTCTCTGCCTGCCCTGCAGAAGGCAGATGGTGCTGCCTCATGAGCCCTTTCCCCATCCATTCCTGCCTTCCCAAGGCTGCTCCTGGCCCGTGTTCAGTGCACCTGCCCCGGACCACACACGAGCCTCAAGCACTGAGTGTGGAGTGTGTGCCGTGTCTGCTCAGGCACCGTGTTGCTCTTTGGAATGAGAGCTGAAAAGACTGTTGTAGCCTTCTGAAGTAGCGGGTTGCCCCACAGCAGGGTGAGTGTCTGAGGTGTTTTGCCCCTTTGTTGTTGTCTGGCAGGGTGAGCTGAGGTGAGTGCTTAGGTAAGAGTGTTCCTGCAAAAAGCTGCAGCAGCACCGAGTGCTGCGTTTGCTGGCTGGCTGCCTTCCCGTGGGTGACTTCCCTTGGCTGGGACCTGATGTTCAGATAACTTCAGGGTATTAAAGAGGTATTATCCCACCTTTTTGTCCTTAGAGAAGTGTTTAACTTTGTCCTGCCTGCTCACACAACTGTATTTTGACTGATGGCTTTGCTTGTGCTACAGCCTGAACTGGATGCATTGTAATTTCCATCTCACAGTCGCAGAATCGAGGAGTGGTTTTGGTTGGAAGGGACTCTAAAAATCATCTGGTCCAACGTCTAGTGCTTTGGCTTTGTATTGGCTTATGTTTCACTTGTGGGTGCAGATCTGTGTCATAACTTGCATTTAATATTCCCAAATTTCACGTGAGAGTTCAAATCAGTGATCCTTTGGTGTATTTTGTGTTTATTAAGACATGTGCAGTGATCTGCTCATAGAAAACATACTTGAAGGGAACACACGTGTGTTAGTGTTGGTTGGAAGAAATGTATGTTGGCTGGGAGAAATCCCCAGCCCTGGGGCTGGCTGGAGAATCAGGAGTGTATGTGACCCCTGCTGTGCTTGTGGCTGCTGTCTGGGGCAGCAATGTCTTGGACTGAGGTCTGAAATAACCCAGGGAGCTCCGTGCCTGCCGGGATCGAGTCCCCTGCTGTCATCAGGGTTGGTTTCACTCCTGTCTGCATGCATATTCCAGGTTTTTCATGGTTATTTTACCNCTGCTCAGGCACCGTGTTGCTCTTTGGAATGAGAGCTGAAAAGACTGTTGTAGCCTTCTGAAGTAGCGGGTTGCCCCACAGCAGGGTGAGTGTCTGAGGTGTTTTGCCCCTTTGTTGTTGTCTGGCAGGGTGAGCTGAGGTGAGTGCTTAGGTAAGAGTGTTCCTGCAAAAAGCTGCAGCAGCACCGAGTGCTGCGTTTGCTGGCTGGCTGCCTTCCCGTGGGTGACTTCCCTTGGCTGGGACCTGATGTTCAGATAACTTCAGGGTATTAAAGAGGTATTATCCCACCTTTTTGTCCTTAGAGAAGTGTTTAACTTTGTCCTGCCTGCTCACACAACTGTATTTTGACTGATGGCTTTGCTTGTGCTACAGCCTGAACTGGATGCATTGTAATTTCCATCTCACAGTCGCAGAATCGAGGAGTGGTTTTGGTTGGAAGGGACTCTAAAAATCATCTGGTCCAACGTCTAGTGCTTTGGCTTTGTATTGGCTTATGTTTCACTTGTGGGTGCAGATCTGTGTCATAACTTGCATTTAATATTCCCAAATTTCACGTGAGAGTTCAAATCAGTGATCCTTTGGTGTATTTTGTGTTTATTAAGACATGTGCAGTGATCTGCTCATAGAAAACATACTTGAAGGGAACACACGTGTGTTAGTGTTGGTTGGAAGAAATGTATGTTGGCTGGGAGAAATCCCCAGCCCTGGGGCTGGCTGGAGAATCAGGAGTGTATGTGACCCCTGCTGTGCTTGTGGCTGCTGTCTGGGGCAGCAATGTCTTGGACTGAGGTCTGAAATAACCCAGGGAGCTCCGTGCCTGCCGGGATCGAGTCCCCTGCTGTCATCAGGGTTGGTTTCACTCCTGTCTGCATGCATATTCCAGGTTTTTCATGGTTATTTTACCCTTTGTATTGGAATTTCTTTCAGCCTTGGTGAGCGAACACCTGTCAGCCACAGCACCTGCATATCGGTGTATTATGGGATCTTTTGTAGGTGGCACTTGCCTTTTTATAATTCTTTGTCTTTAAAATTGCTCCTCACAAAGGAGAACCTGCTCAGCAATAGCAGCAACTGAAGAACACGTAGTTCAGGGAACTTGGAGGCTGTTGCAGAGCTTCCAGAGCTCTGCAGAATTCCAGAGCACGTGGCACTCTGTGTGCTCACTCTCAGTGCTCTCACAGGTCTGTATGAGAAGGGTCATATTTCATGTCATAATTAGGTGGTGGGTACAGGGTGCTCTGCTTCAGAGGCACTTGGGATGATGGTGGATTGGAGGGAAATTGGGAAATTCCCGTCATAAAAACCATCAGTGTTGAGAAGTAGGGAAGCCTTGCTTTAGAATTCTCTGCTGTGTTGCACTTTGCATTATTTTTGTCTCCGTCTGAACATGCTGACTCTCTCTGTGTGTTATTTTTATTCCACCTCTCCCGTCTCTGTTTCCAGATAGGCGAAAGGATCCGAGTTATCCTGGACATGGAAGACAAAACGTTAGCGTTTGAGAGGGGCTATGAGTTCCTGGGAGTTGCCTTCAGAGGACTGCCAAAAGTTTGCCTGTATCCAGCAGTGTCTGCTGTGTATGGTAACACAGAAGTGACTTTGGTCTACCTGGGAAAACCTCTGGATGGATGATGTGGATTGTTTCGTTGGGGCGTCGAGATGTGGATGATTGGGAGGAGAAATCTGCATGTTGGTTAGAGGGAAACGTGTCTTAGAGGAAAAAAAAAACAAAAACAACAAAGGAGTGTGGGTGTGTGTCCAAGAACCATCGAGGGAACCACATCGGGTTTGGAAACAGAGGACCAGCCATACTTCAGGAATTGTGTTGCATTTCCTCTTTCTACCAGGCCAGAAAAATCCTCAGGGCTGCAGCTGGTTGAGTGGGAAGCTGACACATGCATGTTGCAACAGATTTCATTGCTAAGATGGCAGTGTGACCTCTAACATTTCAGAAAGGACTCGATACAAAACTGCTCGAGGAAATTACCCCGGGATTTGTAAGTGGTGTGTTTTGTGAGAGACTCCCATTTCCAACCTGCTTGTTCCTTCCTTCCCTCCCTCCCCGGGGCCGGAGTAGAGGCCGGAGCAGGGCGGGGCTGTCCCCAGAGGCAGGGTCTGTGCCACTGCCCCTCCCCGGGGTAACGACACAACACGTGGGCAGCTATTTTTAAGTGTATTTTAAGGGTTGTATATACAGAACACATCGAAAAGAACAGTTAAAGGGAAGGGTTTGCTTTGCTCTAACTGGAACATAGCTTCTGAAAGGGTCAAAACTCACCCTGCACACACCCGGGGCAGGTGTCCAGCCTTCACAGCAGGGCCCTTCTCTTGTATCATAGTGTGTGTTGGGATGCTCTTGTGGAGTACAGTGCTGCTTTGGGTCGTTTCCTGTGAGTTTCCATGGCTTCAGTGGCAGGTTTGTCCTCTGTAAGAAACAGAATGTTTCCTTTCACCAAAACTTGCACTCCCCTTGGAGAGGAAGGCTCAGCACAGGGCTGAGCTTGTGTTCCTTTCCCTATCAAAAGTACCAGCTTTTAAAACCATTCTTACACTTTCTAATCGCTGTTACAAAATGTTTCAAGATAATGAAGGAGGAGCATTCAGTTTCTGCATCCAGACCTTGTTTTTGGCTTAAATAGCTTTATGAGGCCTTTAAGTCTTGGCTGAACCTTTCTTTAATTAAATAAAATCCCCCCAGTACCCAAATATTGACCTGCCCAGGGTGAGTAAAACTCTCCCCAGCCCGTTGTTGGAGTTCTGGATCATGTTCAGTGTTTGGGCTCTTCACTTGCAGCAGTTCAATTCTCACAGCCAGGTACAGACCCCCAGGTGTGTTCGTGTGCTGGGAAGCTCCCAGGTGTAGTGAGAAGGGACTTCCTGGAGAACCCACTTTGCTCTGAGTCTGGAAGGTCTGTGGGGAGCCCCAGAAGGGCTCTCTTGAGGGGCAGTAAAGCTGTGACTCCCACGGCTGGGTCAGGACTTGGGTTTCATGCTGATCAGTGTTTCCTGGGGCTGCCTAAGCTGTTTCAGAGTTCCTTTTCAGAGAGGGAGAAGGAAATGTTTTTACAACCTCTTTTTTTGCCCTTTTTTTTTTTTTTTGCACTGGAGAATGCCAATTGCTTCATGTCAGACACTGGTGACTCCCTGAGCATGGCAGAGGGAGGAATTCCTCTCAGGCTGTTGCTCATCCCCTCCCTGTTCCTCAAGGAGAGCAGTGCCAGGAGGTGAGTGAGTGAGGCTTTGCCCTTGGAGTGCTTTTTGCTTGGTAGATCACCAGGCTCTGCACTGCAACCTTGTGAACTGCTACCATTTAAAGGATTTAAAAGTATTTATTTGTTTCATATGCTCATTGCTGAGAGGCACTGCCGAGGTCTGTTCCTCCTGCTGCCTCACACTGTGCTCTGAGCAGTGCAGGTGCTTTAGGTGGTGGTGAGAACACCCAGATAAAGGCTGTGGGATCCCAGTGACAAATCTGTTACAAGCATTGATTGTACTGGACTGGAAAGTCTGTATCTGCAGAGCAGAGCCATAGGGTGTGGAGTTGGGGATAAAGGAAGCGAAACCCTGTCCAGTTTGGGAGCATAAATAGTCCCCAGGAGGAATGTATTCTCAGTGCAGTCCTGGAAGACATGACCTCTGTGCTTGTCCATGGTCCAGTTAGAGGCAAGGAAACCCTGAGAGTTTCCAAGGAGCTTGAATCACTAATTCAGATTGATTTCCATTCTTCAGACTGCGTCTAACCCTCTCTAAATAATTTCCCTCTAAATCAGAAGTGCTGAAAGTTGAACATTCCTTAAGGGTGGGTTTGGGTGGACTCACTTATGTAAGATTATAACTTATTCCTGGAGACCAATGCTGGCTGTACAGAATATTAAAATAAACTCTGCTACCATTCAGAAGGCTGTGTCTGTGTGGGTTGTTGGAATGGCACCTGTGGAATCCCTCAGGTGGGAAGAAGGGAGCTGCAGTTTGCTGCACCAAGAGGATGGAGGCATTTGGGACTGGGACTTGCTGGGTGGCTGCTGTACACAGGGGCCTCCTTCCCACCATTTCCTTAACGTTCCCTATGGAAGTTCAATATTTCATGGTGCTTTTAGGAAGAAGGAGGTGATTTTAGGAAGAAGCAAGGGCCTTTGTTGTGAGCTCTGAGGCACCTTCCAAACTTTCTGCACCAAGAATCCCTTTTTAAGCAGTTAATTTTGACCGAGGTCCCCACGAACTCCTTCAGGAGCAGAGAGGTTTGCTGCTTGCCAAGAAGGGAGAGTCTTTTTTTTATAGCCTGAGGTACTTTAGGGTCGGCTGATCAGCTGTTTGGGATATTTTTCCAGCCCTGACAAGGGATTTCACTGCTTTGGTGGGGGAGAACACCAACTGTTCACAGCCCCCATAACAGAAATCAGTCAAATTCACACGTCTTGGCTTCTGAATCCTGCAGAACGCCAGGATTTTGGGATAAGTGAGGATTTTGTCTGTCATTGGAATAAACCTCAGAATTCCCTGTGATTTTAGTGTGCTGTGAGATCTGCTGGGACCATCACACCCCTCTGAGGAGGTTTGGGGGCAGAAGCTGCCCTGGGCCTGGGAGAGGGCAGCTCCACAGACCCTCTTGTGACTTCTGAGGTGGTTCTGGACAAGGTGATGGATGAGGCTGGAACGGGAAGCTCACCCTGGCAGGGATATCTCCTGGGATCTGCGTATCTGAGCTCCCTGAGCACAAGGCTGTGTTTCCAGATGGCTGCCTCTATTTATTTTTTTTAATTTTTTATTTTTTTTACTCCTGCCTCTGTTTTTCCCTCCCTCCTCCTCTCCCATTTGCCCTGAGTGATGACAGCCATGCTGAGTTAAAATAAGGCAAAAAAAGTCTGATTTTCTTGAAGTATTTGAGAGGTGACCAGGCCTCAGTCACTCCTGAGCCTGTGTGTTTCCTTGCAGACGTTCCAGTTGTTAATCTTTACATGTTATAAATAGATATCTCTATATATCAGTGGGTTTGGGTTTTTTTTGTTTGTTTTTGGTTTTGGTTTTGTTTTTTTTTTTTTTTTCATTTATGTACAGTGAAATCTGTAGCAGGAAGCAGTGTTACTGAAACCTGCACTAAGATCCCTGCTAAATTTACCAAGCAGGTTTTTAAGGGTTTGGCTGTGCTTGATTCTAGAAGTGACAGTGGCAGTGGTCCCACCTCCCAGGACAGCGTGATTCATTTGAGAGGAAAATGAATGAAGCAGTGAATGAGCAGAAATACTTTCCTGCAGTGCTGCTGAACCTGCTAATTTATCCCTTAAGCAGGTTTTTCCCTCCTGCTGGATGATTGGGTGTGACTTCCAGAGGAACTCTCCCACCTCCCCATGAGAAGGCAAAGCTACAGAGCCCCATGTGGAGTTTCCTGAGTGTGGTACAAAAATAAATGTTTAATGTGGAACCTCCTCCCTCAGCATCTGTTTCCTGTCCTCCTCAAAATCCCAAACAAACTGAAAACCCTCTGCTGAAGTGGATGTTGGATGTGGAATTTTTTTTAACATTCACTTCTTCATTTGAGTCCTGGGTTCTGAAATTAGGCTGAGCAAATATTTGCATTTCAGAAAATGGTTTGTAGTGACAGCACAGTAAGCTGAGGCTCTGCAATCACCTCAAAGGTTTGACAGGGATTTGAGAGGCTCAAAAAAAGATGCCACTGTTGCTGTTCAAGTTCCACTTTTTTCCAGATTTGCTTTTCTTCCTCTCAAGCATTTATGATAAGCAAAAAGTTATTTTAAAAAATACCATTGCAGTTGAAAAAAAAAATCAGAATCATTGAAAAGGCATTTTAAAAATAAAACTGGTTGTATGTTATGAGTGTTGTTTGTTCTGCAATTTTACCAGGTCAGGAACTGAAGGGATTTTCCCTCCATGCCCACACTGGCAGGTGTGGGGTGAGCTTGACTTGTCTTTTTAATCCTGAGCATCCCATGCTTAGGAGGACTCAGCCTTATCTCAGCACTTTTAAACAGCAACTTAAGAGAGTAAACTCTGCCAGCTCCAGTCTGGGACTTTACAAAGCGCTGGGCAAACCTGCCAGTAGGGAAGTGGATTTTGGCCAAAGTGCCTTTTGCATCAGATTCCAAATACTGCAGTGGTTAAAGGTTTTCAGAGAGTCACAGACTGGTTTGGGTTGGGAGGGACCTTAAAGCTCATCCAGTTCCACTGGGCCAGGGTGCTCAGCCTCTGCCACTTGCAGATCACCTTCTGGGGACTTTTGTTGGCTTTTTGCTTGGTTTTTTTTTTGTGCTCAGGTGACAGGGGACACCTCAGCCCTTCCACCAGGTCTTGTGCAGGAGCAGAGCTCAGGGCTGGGATCCCACTCTGGAAGCAGCCAGGAGATTTTTATCTCCGTTTCAGCATCTGATTTTATCTATTCGTGGAGAAACAATTGACCTGAGCATAACTGGAGCAGAGTTGGGGCATTGGTGGGACTCAGGAGAGTGTGCAGGGTGGAAACCAGGTGGGTTTATGTGTCCACCTGGGACGTGGCTCATGTTTACTGGCAGCATGAGCTGCTCTTCCTGGCAGGAGGGGAGGATCTGTGTATTGATCCCTGTGTCTGACTGAACCTCCCCCCTCCTGCACTCCTGGGCAATCCAGGTCTCCAAGGCAAGAGATGACACTGCTTGGAGCCTCTCTCAAGTAGTGCTGCAGGGATGGGGTTTTGGATACAGCAGTGATGTCACCCTTGTGTCAGAGATTGCTTTAAAACCCTCCCAGAAATTTATATCCTCTCAGTTTTCCTGCTCTGTGCAAGGCCAAGGGGTATGGCCTGACTGCAACAGGCTGCTCCAGTCCTTACACCCCTAGGCAGGCTTTTCCTTGTCACTTGTCCCCCAGGCATGCCAGAAAGGAGGGATGCTGAGCCCCACGGCTAAAACCTGGGAATAGGAGACCTTGGAGTGTCACTTTGCTTCCAGAAGTGCTGCTGGTGGGATCAGGCCACACTGCAGAGATGTTGGCCCTCCTGGCTGGAGGGGAGAGCCAGGTGGGATATGCTCAGCTCTGCTCTGCAAGGAGCTGAGAGAGTTTCACTTCCCTCCACGTTCTTGCCAGAATGACTCACTTCTCTGAGAAGCAGAAGGGCAGCAGGAAGGGGCTGTGTGGGGCTGCAGATGGGAGTAGTTTTTCTTGCCACAATTTGCATTGCTGAATGATGTCACCAGCAGTGACTTTGTCCACACCTTCTCCTGGTGACTTGGAGCCTCCAGTCCTGAGAGTTTTAGGCTAAAAACTGACAGAGATGAGGCTTAGATTGGATATTGGGAAGGAATTGTTCAGGTCCTTCATCAAAAGTTGTCCAAGCCCAAAGGCCTTGTTTTACCAGCTGTTGGTGCTGGGACTTGTCTGGATCCCTGTGGGCTCATTGCAGTGTCAGTCTGGGGGGTTTGTTCCCTCCCCCCTCCTCCCTGAGCCCCCCCAGCCCCAGTTCTGGGGCTGTCAGCAGCCAGCACGTTGCTGCAAAGGTGGGCAAGCAAGCCCAGTGCTCTGCTCAGAGCAACCCAGAACTAATTCTGGGTTCAGAGAAGTCTTCTTTGAAGGCCTCTTCCCATCAGAAAGCCTGGCAAGAGCTTGGAGATTCCTGACAGCTGGAAACACAGGGAAGAAATTGTTCCCTGGGAGGGTGGGCAGGCCCTGGCACAGGTTGGGCAGAGAAGCTGTGGCTGCCCCATCCCTGGAAGTGTCCAAGGCCGGGTTGGACGGGGCTTGGAGCAACCTGGGCTGGTGGAACCTGTCCCTGGGATGGGACACATCCTCAGCCATTCCCTGGGGTTGAACTGGGTGGATTCCCACCAAGAAATGCAGCCAGATGAAATCCCAGGGCTGCAGTTCAGGCATCAAGCTGGCCATCTCAGCTTTTGCCCACACAGCAAATGATTTGTGTTCTTTTTTATGTTCATGGTTCATCTTAAATTAGAGGCAACTCCTGCTTCTGGCAGCTCCTGGGATGCTGCAGAGCTGGAGCTTCCCTTGTTTAATCCAGAACGGGTGATTAAATAAACTAAATTAAATTAACGAGGCTTTGCACCATCAGCCCTTGCAGAAACACTTGTTTAACTCTCTCCCTTCCAGTGGGAGTGGAGGAAGCCCATGGAGAAACATTCCTCCCACTCACCAAGGCTGTGATCCTGCTACTGTGTGAACCCTTAGTGACCCTTCTCCTGGTGCTTCCACTCTGGAATAAATTACATTTCCTGCAGGAAAACACCGGTGCCGTGGGTGCTGCTGTTTCCCATTGCAGCTCCTCCTCTCCCAAGGGTCCTGTGCTGGGTGCAGCATTCCAGCAGCAACCAGGAGCCTGCCCTCTTATCCCAACTTTCCTCTTGGCAATTTGAGGGTTGTCAAGGGGAAAAAGATGGTTTGGAGGAAGAGGAGTTGGGAGGAAGGGAGAAATTTCACTGGGTGTGAAACCACACGGGGATTCCCAGTTGTTTCCTACAGCTGCTCTTATGGCTGAAGCTCCAAACAGCTGAATCTCCTCAATGTAATCCCCCCGTGCCATTGAGCTGCACTGGAGTTTCCTGAGGAGCTGGTCACAACAGCAGCTCCTGGCAGCTCAGTCCCTGCCCTTTACTGTGCTGATACTAAAAAATAAATTAACCCCCCCTCCAATCGAGTGGGAGGGCTGGGTGGGGGTGTGATGCTGCTGGGGAGGGAAAGGAGGGGACCGAGCAGCAGCTCCGGGATATTTTCAGCACCATCAGGCTACAGGATGTGGGGAAGGTGTGAAGTGCAAGTACTGCTGCCAAACTGCCCCAGCACAGAGCCCTGGTGTGGGGCTGCTTGCTGGAGGCAGTGGGGGTGGGGGGAGACCTGGCTGGGTGGGGTGAGGACCCCCCATCCCACAGTGCCCTCGCTGCTGGGGAGTGTGGGTTACGCCAGCTTGGCGTTGGGGATGGGCTGGGGATGGAGCAAGGGATGGAGCAGGTTGTTTTCTCTCCCAGTTCCTGCTGGGCTGCAGGACGAAGCTGGTTTGACCCTCGAGGCATCACCTTGTTTGGTGGCAGCACAAGGAGGAATCTCACCAGACGAGGCCTGAGGAGCCTTCAGATCCAGCGAGTGGAGTAGGGTCCCAGCTGAGGATGCTCAGGTTTGACAACTCCACGTGACTCTCTGCCAGCTCCCAGTCTCCAAGCAGGAGGTGAGGGGTTTGGGTGTGGGCATGGCAGGGTTTGAGATCAAGAGCTGGCACTCATTGTCCCATCTCAGCCCCTCGTGTGCCCTCGAGCAGTGCCATGAGAATTACGCCCTGCTGCGAATTTCTGCCGCTCCTGTTCTCTTCTCTCTTCTCCTTCTTGATTTTTATATGGCCAACTTCCTTGAAAATGGGGGAAATGAAACCACAGGGCTTTTTTGTGAGTGACATGGGAGAGCTCAGCCTCCTCCCAGAGAAGAAAGGAAATTTAGATGGAAGGCAAAACAATTATCTCCCTGGATATTCGTGCTGGTTGCAGGAGTCTGGGGGCCACATGGTCTGGCAGGTAGGGGCATCCCAGCTGGGCTGTCCACAGCAACACAGGTCACCTAACTCTGCAGAATATCTCACTGGTGCCATGGAACACATGGCCTGTGGAACATGGATGGTGCAGGGCAGAACCTCCACATCCCACTGGATGAGGTCCTGCTGCAGGGCTGGATCCCTTCTCCATGGTTTTGAACCTGTCCCCAGCCAGGTAGATCCAGGCAAACTGTTTTCCTCCTCAGTGGCTGGACCTGGGGACTTAGGGATGTGTGAGCACTCTGGGAGAGGGGAGACATGGGATGGGCAGATGGAGAGCAGGAGTAGGTGGGAGTGAGGAAGAAGGGAACCTCCCTGTTCACATTGCCTTGGAAATGTGGATCTTTGTTTGTTGGCAGCTGTGGGAAAAGCCACTTCTGCTGACTTCCACATATGGATCAGCACTTGGGAGGTCCCTGTATCCTCATGGGTCTGACCTGTGCCCTGGGTGCTGGGTTTGACCAAATCCCAAGCAGTCCCAGGACACCCAAAGGTCTGGGGGCTGGGAATCTGAGCATCCCCAACCACAGCAGACAATGTCGAGGGCCGGGAATGGGTGTCCCAAAGCAGAGGACTCAACATCTGGGACACGTCCAACCTTGGCTTGGGATACCACAGAAGATGACAGCACCTCCTTCTTCCCCCGTGGGATGTGCATCCCTTGGCTCCTGCCAAAGCCCCCGTGCTGGGCCTTGGAGGCAAAGCAGGGTCTGGAGGCACTCAATGGGAATAGATGCCCTGTAGTGTGGTGACATTTCTCCACCCTGCAGGACAGGTGATGCAGCTCCACAGGCCAGAATCCCCCGGTCACTGGAGCTGTGCAGAGCAGTCCCAATGCAATGCTTGTCCCCTGGCACAGCAGGGCAGGCAGGAGCTGGTTCCCCTTGGCATCCCCTCGTTCCCTGCCCGGCCCCCCGAGGTTCCTCCTTGCCAGGGAGCTGTGTGAGTGCACGACCCGGGCTGGGAGTGCTGAGCTCAGAGCTCGGGCCGCGCTCTCTGCCTCCATGTGACTGCAGTTTCCGCTGCTCCTTCCGCAAAGGCTAAATAGGAGCTCGGTGAGAAGGCGGGTGGGACTCACACCCAGCGGGGCACCCCCACCCCTGGCCCCAAAAGCCCACCCCGAGGGCAGCCCAGGGGCCACGGGACTGCAGGATGGACCGTGCCAACCCCCGTGCGCCGCCCTACGTGGTGAGTACCTGCCCCCCGGTACCTGTGCTGAGGGAAAACCCCAATGGGGGTTTCTGGGGGAGCCCTTGGTGCCAGCCTGAGGATCTGTGGTGGTGGTGTGCCCATGCTTGAAGAGCTGTGGCTGTGTGGCATGGGGCTGGGGTTGGAGTGAAGCCCGGGGAGCGCCCTGGGTGCTCCCCAGAGCTCTTGAATGTGGGCTCTGGTGTGGGGCTGTGGGCAGGGGTTTCCTGCCAGGGCTGCTGCCTGTTCTCCTGGCTGGGCAGGTGCCACCTCTGCAGCTCCTGGGAGGAGCGGGAGTATGGAGGTGTTGGGAGAGGCCAAGAAAGGCTGGGCTGGCTGAAGGAAGGTGGGAGTGTGCTCGGGTTTGGGTGCAGTGAGGACACAGCAGGGTCCCCCTCCTGCCATCCTGCTGGGCACGAGGCACTGCTGGACACCAAGGGCTTGGGAGGGCCAAAGGTGCTGTGCATCAGCTGCAGCCCAGGGACGGGGGGGCTTCCTCTCCATTCCCCCAGCTTAATAAACACCGCTTTGATAAGGCACCACCTCAACACTTGCAGCTATCCCAAGGAAGGACTCAGCCCAGGATGTGCCCCTGCTGCCTCTGTGCTCGGGGATGCCCAAAATAACCCCCCTCTTTCCTCCTTCAAGCAGTGGCAGTGCTGAAAGCGCCGTGGGCCTCGCTGAGCCCTCGCTGCTCATTTGCCTGAGTTTCAGCTTTTCCCCAAGATGCAAATACCCTCAGCTCTGGGCCCACCAAGTCAGTAATGGGGCAGGTGGTGCTGGAGAGCCTCTGACTGCCCGGGAGGGCCCTCGGCAGGGACAGGAACTCGGTGGAGGCTGGGTCAGTGTCCCCCCAGGGGAGGCGCCAAGAGAGGGGACACGAGCCCTGCCAGGGGGACACCTCTGCCCAAGGGATGCAGTTCAGTGGCATTCATGAGCAGCTGTGCCACTCCCATGGTGCCGTTTTCACGTGCCCTGCCCCGTGCAGGGACTGAGCTGTCACTCAGACACCTCCCTGTCCCTGTCCTCTCCTGCTCCCCAGGCTCAAACTAGGAGGAGCCNACAGGCAGCCTGTGGTGGCCCAGGTCACCTGGGAGTTTTGGGGTGATCAATCTGCAGCCTCTGACCTCCTCCCCTCTGTCCCCACCTCTGCAGGAGTGCTGCCACTGAGATGGAGGCCCTGCTGCCTGGCCTCTCCCTGCTTCTGGTCCTCCTGGCAGTGGGACATGGAAGCGGGGCAGTCCCAGCCTGGGCACCACCTCCAGGTGGCTGTGAGCTTGTAAGTCCTCTCCTGTGAACCCTCACCCCTCTTGGTCCTGCCTGGCACAGCCAGCAGCATCTCCAGACCTTCCCCATCCCAGCTACTGGCTTGGAGTGGACTGGGGTGCCAAGGCTCTGAATGTAGAGCCATGTCCTCCATCCTCCCTCTGCTTCCCAAACCTCTCCCTCCTCATCTCCTGGCCTCTCAGAGTGGTGTTACAGATCCTCCTCTTGCTTTAGGTGCAGAGCACCACGGACTGCACTGGGAGGTGGCTGAGCTCCATCCCAGGAAATCTTCGAGGCGATACCGAGGAGCTGTTGCTCGATGACAACACTATCCAGGTCCTGGGCAATGCCTCTCTGCTCCCATACATCCAGCTCTGCCACCTCAGTTTGGCCAGGAACCGGCTGGAGCTCATCGAGCCTGGTGCCTTCCTCAGCAGCCAAGGCCTCCAGGAGCTCTCCTTGGCAGACAACCTCCTCTTCACCAACTACTCACTGACAGCAGCTGCTCTTTCAGCTCTGCCAGCCCTGAGGACACTGGACCTTGCTGGAAATCGCCTCACTGAGGACATGGTGTCGGTGTTGGTCTGGAATTTACCTTCCTTGGAGTCCCTGTCTGTGGCCAGGAATGCCATCATGAGACTGGACTCCTCCATCTTTACAAACCTGACACAGCTGCTGGAGCTGAACCTGGAGAAGAACTACATCTTTGAGATTGACAAAGCTTTCGAAGGGCTACAGAGGCTGCAGAGGCTCAACATCGCTTACAACTACCTCCCCTGCCTGGTGGGGTTCGGCCTCACCCAGCTCAGGCTGCTCAATGTCAGCAACAACATCATCGAGTGGTTTCTGGCCCTGGAAAGTGACGACCTCTTTGAGCTGGAGGTGCTGGACCTGTCCCACAACCGCCTGCTGTTCTTCCCCGTGCTCCCCCGGCACAACAAGCTGCACTCCCTGCTGCTGCAGGACAACAGGATGAGCTTCTACCAGCACCTCCCCAACGGCACGTCCCTGGCCAACGTCACCGTGCAGTTCCTCATCGTTGATGGCAACTCCACCAACATCACGACGGTGAGGCTCTGGGATGAGCTCTGCTACAGCAACCTCTCCTCCCTGCGGCTCCTGGACATGAGCCAGAACCAGGTCTGGGGCCTGCCAGAGGGTTTCCTGGCCCAGATGCCTTCCCTGACCCACCTGAAGCTCAACCAGAACTGCCTCGAGGCATTTCACCTGTTGCAGGAGGACTCTTTAGGCATGCTGGCTGAGCTGGACCTCAGCCAGAACCGGCTGGTGGAGCTGGGGGCACAGGAGGGTGTCAGGGACATCCTGCCCAACCTGCAGCTCTTCAATGTCAGCACCAACAGGCTGCGGGCTCTTCCTCCTGGGCTCTTCACCCACACCAGGCAGATCACTACCGTGGACCTCAGCCACAACCAGGTTAACCTCTGTCCCCGGCAGGACGCTGTAGGTGAGGTGGAGAGTCCCCTTTGTGTGGATGTCAGGGGTGTGGAGACCTTGACCCATCTCTCCTTGGTGGGCTGTGGGCTGGGCGGGCTGGGCGGCCGCCCCTTCCAGGGGACACCACTGGTGCACCTGGACCTCTCCGACAACCTCCAGGCACTGTCCGGGGGCCTGGGCTGGCTGCAGGACCTCGCCCTGACGCTGCAGGTGCTGTCCCTGAGGAACACCAGCCTCTCCTCCTCCTCCACCGCCGTGGACTTCTCAGCCCTGAGCCGCCTCATCCGCCTGGACCTCTCGGGGAATTCCTTGATGGCCTTCCCTGCCTCGCTGGACACCCTGAAGCTGCACAGCCTGGACCTGCGAGGCAACTGCCTGGCGGCGCTGCCACCGACCGTGGCACAGACCCCGCTGGGCAGGAGCCTGTGGGAGCTCTACCTCAGTGGGAACCCCTACAACTGCTGCACGCTGGGCTGGTGGGATGCCCTGCAGCGCCTTGAGGGGCTGCGCATCCCTGACGGGCCTGAGGTGAGGTGCAGGCACGGTGCCCGCGCCCTCCGCCCCGGAGCGCTGCCCCAGCCCGTCCTGCAGAGCTGCCACTGGCATAACGCCGACCTGGCGCTGCTCTACCTCGTGCTGGCGCTGCCCACCGGCCTCACCCTCCTCGTGGCCTTCGCCGTCGTCGGCCTCGGCCTCAAGGAGAGGCTGCTGAAAGTGCTGAAAAGCCGCTGTGGGGTTTCCAGCCCTTACTGATGATGATGGTTGAGGAGGAGGAGGAGGAGGATGGATGGTGAATGCGAGTGGGGGATTGGCCCACTTGATGGGATTACAGGTGGTAACCCCTCCGAGGTGGGTGAGGTGGAGATTTGATGGATGGAGCCACACGGAGCGTTGGCAGAGCTGCTGTTCTGTCCCCTGATGGTACCCACGGGGTGCAGGGCTGTGGCCAGTGATGGAGCCTGGGAATCCTCAAGGGACATGTCTTCAGTAGAAACCTCCAGCTGCTGTTGGCAAGAGCTGAGCAGATACGACATCAAATGCCTCTTGGCTGAAGGGACAGGCTGCCCAGAGAAGCTGTGGTTGCCCCATACCTGGAAGTGTCCAAGGCCAGGTTGGACTGGGCTTGGAGCAACCTGGGCTAGAGGAAGATGCCCCTGCCCATGGCAGGGGTGGAACCAGATTGCTTTTTAAGGTCCTTTCCAGCCCAAACCCCACTCTGGGGTTCTGTGATCGTTTTCCCCAGGGCTGTTTCCCCTTGCTTCAGGTAGTTCCTTTTATTTATTTTCACCTGCAGTTAACACAAAACATCCTCCAGATCTGCAAACACCTTCCATGAAGTGCCCCGGGCTGGAGCAAACACCACCTGGGTGCTGCAGAGAAGGGTCTCCACAGCCACAGCCTCCCACAGTGCTCTGCCAAACCCGCAGGCAGCGCTGGGCGGGCACCCTGTGGCTGTGGTGATAAGGCAGGCGTTGTCAGCGGGGCTGAAAGACACATTTTGGGGGGTTGTTTCTTCGCTAAGTTACAGTCCTGGTGAGAAACGTCCATTAAAAACAACCGAAGTTGCAACGATGTGAAATGCTGGTTGAAAGCCAGGAGAACAAACTATATCCCTGGTGATATTTTAGCGTGGATTTACTTTCCTGCAGCAGTGCTGGATTAAACACGCAAAGGAAGCAGGAGCAATCCTTCCCCCTTGCCGTGGAAGCCCCACTCCCGTCGGTGTGGGGGGTTTCCTCCCACCCCAGCCCTGTGGAGGCTCACACGGGTCCCTCCCATAGCAGCAGTGCCACCTGGGGAAGTGCAGCTCTGCTCCTCAGAGACTCACCGAGGGGGAAAGGAGAAGTGCTGGTGGCTTGTGCTCGCTCAAAAGCCCTGCTGAGAACCGGAGTGGTTTTATTCCCCGGGAATTTTCCAGGGGAAAATCCCAGTGTTTCACTGGGAACGAGGGGTGTGGGGAAGGGCGCAGTAGTGCCGGTGTGGGCACGCTGGGGAATCCAGCACACTGGACTTTCCTGGGAGGCGGTGGATGGAGGTGCCCAAGGCTGTTGTAGGGCCGGAGGATGCCGAGGGGCAGTGCAGGCAGGTGCAGGCAGCAGGAGCAGGACAGCCCCCTGCCCAGCACAGGTGTGACAGCAGGGAATGCCCCTGCCCAGCATAGGTGACTGGGGTCACAGGTGAGGCCAGTGGTGGTGCTGGGTTGGGAAGTGGTGCAGGTCAGAGCCTGCTGGACCAGCCGGCAGCTCTGCAGGGGCTGAGCATGGTCGAGGCTCTGGAAGCTCAGCGGTCAGACCTGGCTCAGAAACGGTCGCTTTCTGGCCCTATTTTAGACTGAAGTAGCCAAAACCAAACCAGGCCCCAGCTGGGGAATCCCTCAGCCTCTCTCAGCCCTTCTTTTGCCTGTGAGCTGCACCCCGGTGGGACAGCAGTGACCTATAAATACCTCCCTGCACTGTTCCCAGGCAGCGTTCCCGTGGCTCCCCCTGGCAGGGTGAGTGGGTGCCCCAATGCCTGGGGGCATTTCCCCCTGCTGTGGGTGCCAGGGCTGGCCTCAGAGGGTGGGGGTGTTTGCTCCCCCACCACCAGAGCTTCTCCTTTTGGCAGGGGGATGTGGGGAGCAGCTGCAGGAGCACACACAGGAGGGAGCCCGGGCACCTGGCACTGACCTGGACATGGATAAAAGATGGGGGTTCTTGAGCCAATGTGAGTCAACATTCCCCCATCACATGCCTGGACAGCTGAGGCTCACCTGGAGCTGGGATGGGCATGGAATGTCAGGGCAACAGGAGGAGACTGCGCTTTCAGAGCAGTGGAGATCTTTACAAAGCTGCTCTCACCATCTTTGCGAGGTCGTGGCAACAGGGATGGCCCTCGGTGGCTGGAGAACCCAAGTGTCCCACCCAACTTCAGTAATGGACAAAAGGACATCCCAGGGAGCAACGTGGCAGTCACCTTTGTGCTGGGAAAACCATGGAGCCTCCTTTGTTTGGAGCGTGTTTCTAGAAGAGTGTGGTCAGGAGCAGCTGAGCACGGGTTCACAAGGGTCACTTGTGCCTGCCCAACCTGCTTTCCTCTCAGGATGAAATGGGTGGGCCTGGTGGCAAGGGGACAATGGTGGGTGCCACTCACCTCAGCTCCAGCACAGCTGGGGACACTGTGTCCCACAAGGTTCTTCATCCACGTGTGGATGCCATGGTCTGGATGGGTGGGCAGCCAGGCAGGTGGAGCACACAGGGTCAGGAGGAGGCTGGTGAGGAAACAACAGGGATCTGTCGTGGTTTATCTTTGCCCAGGACCTAAAGGTGGCTGTGGAGCACCTTTGCGTCAAGTTCACAGACGAGCCCTGACTGGGAGGACTACCCTGAAGGACCAGAGTGGGTTGGAGGGACAGGCCAGCAGGAACCTCATGATGCAGGGAGGTGGTTGCCCCTCAGCCCAGCACTCGTTGGGCCTCACACAGCCCTCAGTGGTGAGGAGCACCATGCCTAGGGAGAGGGGGCACAGCCACATCCCCCAAGTCCAGCCAGGACGAAGCTGGGTGCAGGCTGGCTGTGCAGGAGAGGTCCCCACTGTCCTCCCTACCCAAGTGGGAGATCCTTCTCTGCTGCTCTGTTTCAGTTTTTGAGGCAAGGCCATTGCCAGAGCCCCACACACGCCTTCTGCTCCTGGGAGAGCTGAGTCAGGTTTAGATTGTTTCCATTTTGCAAGTGAGGCATCAGCTCCTGCTTTGAAGTGAAGCCCCCCCTGGCCAAGGAGAGCTTCCACCTCCTCTGTGGTGATGGCAAAGCTCTGTGGTTTCACTGAGACCTGTTCCAGTTTTGCACTGCAGTGACTCCACCGTTCTGCTGTGTAGGAGGAGAGCTCCTCCAGCCTCAGCTCCTGTGCTGCCTTACTGATAAATTTAACATGTTTTAATTAGCTTGTGCTTGCAAGAAGGAAGGCAGGAACTAGTCTGGGAGGTCATTTCCAACTCCTCTTAGTTACCTCAGGCAGCAGTTTGCTGAGGTCACTCAGCCCAGGATGAAGGCCCCTCCCACCCACAGCCCCTCGGGTTTGAAAAGCCAAAACCCAGGAAGCTTTTGGAGTTGTGCAATTTCCTAAAAAATCCCACACTTAGTCCTCTAGTTCTTGCAGGGGGGCAGGATTTGGCTAGTACAGACCAGCTGAGGTAGACCCTGGGAATGAGAGCTTCACTGGGGTGAGTAAAGGTTTTGTTTTACTCCAGAGCCTTTGACCTTCCACCACTCTGGGTTTTTGATACTTTTAAGCATATTCTTCCAGAATTGAGCACTTATGAGAAAGCATAATCCAGCAGTGCAAGGAACCAACCACCCCACTGCAGCAGTTTGAAATGACTGTGTTTTCAAAAGTGCTTTCAAGATGAATCCATTTTCTAGATATTCCTTTTCTTAAATACAGAATTTCTATCTGTGTGAGCTGAAACTGGAGATTTAAGCATTTCTCAGGAAATGTGAGAGTAATACCACCCTCAATGCAGTGTTGATTTATCCAGAAAGATTGATGGATATTTAACTTCCCAGCAGGCAAGAAGAAACAGCCTCCTTGTGCAATCCAGCTTTAACAGTGCTTTCAGGACATGAATATTTAACACTTCATCTTCAGCCAAAGCTGACTGAAATGTAAAAAAAATTGAAAGATTGAATAATTGAAAGTTATTTTATGTAGGAAAAGACTAAAACCACTCAACAATTTCAGCTGCCCAGTTTCCATTTCATCAAGTCTGGCTTCTGGAACAGAGCTCACTTATCCCTGGGGTTGCTGTGGCACCCCGGGTTCTCCGGAGCCAACGGGCAGCACTCCCGGGCACTGATCTGTCTGCTGGGGCACTGAGGTTTTTCTCTGAGCTGCCCATGCAAGACACCTGTGCCTGGAGTCAGATTTCTCCATCTGACTCCATGTCCCAGCCACAGGACTCCAGCTGCTCGTCCTGTGGGAACTCCACCTCAATGTCATAGACGAAATCGGGGTCATCCTTCTTCTTCCTGTTCTTTTCGAAGAGCTCGTCCATGATGCTCTTCCTCTTGGCTAGTTCCTTGTCATCTAGTTTGTTCATGTCCTCCTCTAGGTCAATGGTCTCTTCCTGCTGAAACTTTTCCAAGCTCTCAGCCAGGCTCTCTCCTCCCAAATGACCTCTCAGCAAACTGTAGAGCTTCTGGAGCTGACGCAGTGAGACCCCTTCCAGGTACGCCTTGTGCCGAGGGTTGTTCTTCAGCTGCTCAGCAGCCACGCTGCAGTCTGGAGACAGAAACCACCATGAGGACTTACAGCTGCAAGCAAAGCTCTTCCCATAGACAGAGCTTCTCCCAGTTCCTCCCAAGGGCATCTCTCCAAACCCTCCACACTTAGAGAGCCACTGCTCAGGTTGAGGAGCGTTAGGCTCCTTGGAGAGACAATGTCATCCCAAAACACCCCTCTGCACACAGCTAAGAGGTTGCTCAGTGGTTACTAACCATGCTGTCACCAGGGAGCTCCCCTCTGTGTGCCTGGAGAGGACCTGGGGGATGCTGCAGGTGAAGGAATACACCTCACCTGAGAACTTGGAGAAATTCCTGATGGGCATGACACGCCGGCGAGTCTTGTCCTGGCTGTGGTCCTTGTAGATGAGGATGATGGATGGGGGCTGGAAGCAGACCCCACACTTCTGTGCAGTGAAAGCCATGGTGGTCCTGCTGCTGGCTGTGGCCTCATCAGTGTCCTCAGCAGTGGTGGACCTCACTGGCAAAGGGGGAAAAAGGAAACAGAGCATTAGTGGCTCTCTGCTGGTGGTTTTGGCAGGAGTGGAGTGACACGTTCAGCGCAATCACAGGATGGTTTGGGTTGGAAGGGACCTTAAAGCTCACCCAGTGCCCCCCCCTGCCATGGGCAGGGACACCTTCCACCAGCCCAGGGGGCTCCAAGCCCCATCCAACCTGGCCTGGGACACTGCCAGGGATGGGACAGACACAGCTTCTCTGCCCAACCTGTGCCAGGGAAGGATCTCCTTATTTGCCTCTGTTTCTGTCACAAAGCTGAGCACATCACAGTCCTGCTCTCACGTGGGAAGGATTCCCTCTCCCATTTTTTAGGACTTTAAGAGCAGGGGTACTCAGTCAGTCTCTGCTTTCTAAAGGCTCAGAGTGATGTCACTACAGCACCAGATCTGGAACCTGTGACAGAAGGGACAAGGAGAGAGAACAGAGTCAGAAATGAAACCCAAACATAACAAAACTCCCTATTAGATTACAATGAAAAGATGACACTTAAAGAGTGGAGATGTTTGATTTTAAAGTAAGGATGACTGCCCTCCCAAGTTCCAGTGCCTCAGTCAGCTACTACATGGAGTAGGTTATGGAGTTAATCCCTAATTTTCGCTTTCCTCTGGAGCATTTGGTCTTGCCACAGGAGAGGGGGAACATCAGCCCAACTGGCAGCAACAACTTCTCTTTTCTGCTTTACCACATCTGTCCCCCAGTGCTCCTGGAAACTGCTCAGCATCAGCCCTGCCCTTGGCTCCATCCCCTTTTTGGGTGAAAATTAATGACATTAACGATGCAATTAAATTAGGGGAGGCTCAAAGATCCAAATCTGCTGCAGATGCTGTTTCACAGCTCAGTGTGCAGCACTGAGTACATGTGTTATTTTGATTTTAGTTTTAAATATGTGAAAACATACCAAATGTGGAGGTGAGCTCAGACTGCAATGAGGGAAAGTAACAAATTATACCCTCCAAAAAGCAGTGTATGTCTCCAAATGGAAAAATGACAGAAATCTTCCAAAGCTGATTTGAAGCAGAGTTGAAAAGTCTTCCTCCTTTGCTAAAAGCCACACAGCAAAGAGTTCAAATTTGCAGTAATGTCCTAAACAGTGGAGATGAGCCACCCTGGAAGTGTCCAAGGCCAGGCTGGAGAGGCTTGGAGCAACCTGGGCTAGTGGAAGGTGCCCCTGCCCAGGGCAGGGGGTGGGAACAAAAACAACTTGAAGGTGCCTTCCAACCCAAAGCAGTGTGTGACTGTGAGGAGGAGCAGCACCAACGAGGGGCAGCTCCTCTTTGGCCCCGCGGGGCTTTTTTATGGTGCCGCTTTTCCCCTTAAAAAGCCATTTTCCCCCTGCCCAAGCCCTCCCGCCTCGCACACACCCCCAGACCGGCCAGGGAAGGACCATCTGGTCCCACCTCTTGCCCCAGCAGGGCCAGCCCAGAGAACGTGGCACGGGATTGTGTCCAGAGGGGTGAGGAATATCCCCAGAGAAGAGACTCCACACCCTCTCCAGTCTCTGTTCAGCGCTCGGTCATTGCACAGGAACAAATTCTGCCTCATGTCCAGGTGGAACTCGCCGGGCATCAGTTCCTGCCTGTCCCTCCTGTCTCCCCCACAGCAGAGCCTGGTCCATGCTCTGCCCCCTCCCTGCAGACACCGATGGACACGGGGGGTCCCCTGTCGGTGTCTCCTCTGGCGGCTGAACAGCCGCAGCTCCCTCAGCGTGTCCCTCTCCCAGAGACGCTCCATCCCTTGGGCGTCTCCGCGGCTGGGCCCGCTCCAGGCGCTCCGTGACTCTCTTGTAGTCTCGCCTCCCCTCACCTCGGGCGGCGCCAGGGCCGGGCAGAGCGGGGCTTCTTATCCCTCTCCTCCATCTCCATCATCATCATCATCATCACCATCTCCATTCTCCTCCTCCTTACCGCCCGGTTGCCATGGCTACAGCGACCCCTCACGCTAAGGCCCCCCATGCATCGAAGGCCCCCTCGGGCTGCCCGCACCCACGCCTGCGGGACGCGGCGCCGCCAGGTGCTGGCGGTCC
>VXAU01003156.1:3045359-3060778 GCA_013399695.1 Formicarius rufipectus
TTCCCGCTCTGTCCCCGACCCCGGCCCTGCTTCTGCTCCTGCCCTGCTCTATTCCCGGCCCTGCTCCTGCCCCGCTCTATCCCCGACCCCGGCTCCGCTCTCTCCCCGCTCCATCCCCGCCCCAGAGAGCCGTCGGTCCCCGGGGCAGAGCCTCCCCCCAATCGGTGCGGGAGGTCCCGCCCCGGACACCCCCGGGGCTGTCGGAGCCCCTTTGACTTCTCCCTGTTCCTCCTGGGAACCTGAATCACAAAAAGGTTTGGTTCTGGAAGGATATTGAAGCTCGTCTCGTTCCACCGCCCTGCCACGGGCANTAGTTCCATACCCCCTGCCATGGTCACTAGGCCAGGTTGCTCCAAGCCCCACCCAGCCTGGCCTGGGGCACTCCCAGGGATGGGGCAGCCACTCTGGGCACCTTGTACCAGGCCCTGCCTTCCCTCCCAGCCAGGAATTCCTTCCCAGTATCCCATCCAGCCCTGCTTTCAGTAGGTGGAGGGCACTGGGGGGCAGGGAGGGCGGGGCTGGGGTGGCAGCTGCCCCAGGGGCTGCGTGGGGAGCTGAGGGTTCCTCAGCAGCTCTCCAGGAGCTGTGCTTTGCCTGCAGCCAAAACAAAGCCCTTCACCTTTCCCTGTGGCCGGGGCAGTCTGCTTGGGTGCATAAAACACTCATTATTTCGGAGGGCTGGCAGAAATAACAGTGTTAGGGGCAATTCAGAGCTGGTGTGCTGTGAGTTTTTCATTGCTTTGCTTCTGTCTTCCTTTGATTCTTTTGGTGTGTTTTATACCTGAAAAAAAAACTAAACAACCCAGGGCCTGCTCTAGAGCGTCTGGGCTTTACTTTTGCCAGCTGGAGTGTCCTGACAGTGTGAGTCCTGGAGTGACACCTCCCTAAAAATCAGGGATTTGCTCCCCAGTGCTTCAGTTTTGGAGGTGGAAGGGATTGCACTCTCAGGGCTGCTGTGGAGGCAGCTTAAGAAACGTTGTGCATTTTTACAGACTGAAATGAAATCGAAGCAAAGAAGTCTTTGCATTTTGGAGTTTTTGAGTGGAGTCTTTGAGCCCGTGGGAGCACTTGGAACAAAGTGCCTTGGGTTGTAGAGGCAGGAAGAGCCTCACTCCAAAGTTCACTGGGTGGATGTGGCAGTTCCTGAGGCTGGGGCAGAAGTGCCTGAGGAGGAGTGACTGAGCTCTCCTGTGTTGTCTGAGCTGTGACAGGTGGAATTTGGTTCATCTTTGTGCAGGTGTGAAAAATCCCAGGCTCTTACCTGCGGATTGGTGGCTCTGTCTGGGTGTGTGGCACTCTGGAACAGCCCTGCATCCAGCAGCTCGTCACAGCTGCATTTCCTGGCATGGAATTTGTCCTGGGAGACAGCCTGGACCTTTGGAAAACCTGGAGGAGTTTCCTCCTTGGAGGCACCTGCTCGTGCTCCCTCTCTCGGCTTGGGTGTTGGAGTGGATGTTGGGCCATGTGTGGCACCTCCAGCCTTGGGGTTATTTTAAAACAGTGGCCTTTTAAAATCCCACATGTGCTCGTGTTGTTGGTCAGCAGAGTTTTGGCTGTGTTTGAAAGGGAAAATGATTCAAGCACCTCTGGTTTCCCAATAACTTCAGAATTAAGGGTGTTGATTGATTGTGCTGGTGAGAAAAGCCACGGGGACTCCAGTCTAGGGCTGTGTGTTATTAATAAGGTAAATCTGCTTCAGAGCTGCTCCATCTGCCTCAGGTTGGTTTTGTTTGGGTTTCCTCCCCCCCTTTTATCTCCTCTCTCTGCATTAGGAGGTTTGTGCAGCGTTTTCTGGCTCCTCACAACACACACACTCACTTTCTGATGTGGCTGCCACCCCAGAGAAGCGGCTCTTTGTTGTGCAGGGGGGCACTGCCCTGGGATGGGTGGCACCAGCAGAATTCCAGGTGCTGGGCCGTGGCCTTGGAAGGGAGCTGAGTCTCCACAGCCTCCAGGAGGAGGAGGGCAGGGGGAAGGAGGTCCTTCAGCAGCCAGGCCCCCTGGGTTAGCACACATCCCTAGGAACGTTCTGCTGCTGGCACTGAGAGAGGGACAGGTGTGCTGGCTTAGAGTTAAAGCAGCAGGAGAAATGAATCCAGCTCAGAATGGGATTGCAAGTCAGAAGAACAATTTAATAAAAGATCACAAAACACACTGAGACAGAAGGAAAATTCCTTTGTGCCACAAAAACAGATGTACAGCCCAGCCCAGCGAGGCACGAGCAGGATGATGCTCACCAACCCCTGTGCTGAGCACCACGTGGGCCCCCTGAGTTCAAAGTAAAAAGAAAGGAAAAAACCTGCTGGTGACAATGATGGTGGCAGTCTGGTGGCAGTCTCAGTCTGGTCGAGGCTCTGCTCCTCCTCTGGATCTGACCAGAGCTCCCAGTCCCCAAACCCCAACTTATCTCTGCTTGGGCTCAGATGGGAACGCCCAGTCCCTCCCCCAGGGTGGGGAGTTTCACAAGGGGTGATTTACTCTGTGAGGTCAATCCTGGCATATTTTTGGCATCCCTGTTGGCCCCTGAGCAGAAATGACCCCTCAGGTGGGTGTGAAGGCAGGAAAACTTCCTTATCCCACAGGAGTTCCCAAACACCCCCCCGTGCCCTGAGGGGTGGGGTGTGCCCTGGGCAGCTGCTGCCAATGGTCCATGGTGAGCAGTTGATGAGAAAAATGCCACAGAGGGTTTAGAATCCACCCCTACCCAGTGCCAAACTGATCCTGGCCACTCTAACCCGGACACCAGGGGAAGGTGGTGGTGGTGGAGCTTTCCCTCCTTTTCCTGGCAGTGCAGCTGCTGTGCTTGCCCTGCTCTGTCCTCTGAGCTGGCACTGAGTCAGGGCAGGTTGTACCCAGCTCCACTCTCAGGTTTCCAAGGGGGCACCCAAACCTGAATCAAGTGTGACTGAGTGGCCCCAAACTCCCAAGGCACTTTCTCAGTGCACAGTGACCTCCTGGGGGGGTTCCTGGCCCCACCTGGCACTGCCAGGGACTGAACCTCATCAGGTACCAACGCTGAGGTTTCCCAAGGGTGGAGATGACCAAGCCCCGGGGTGCCAGGTTGGCTCCCAGAGAGATAAAGTCCACTGGGGCTGGCTCTGCCCCTTGGCAAGGTTGGTGTGGGCACCCTGGAGGAGACTCCATGTGTTGCCAGCCTTGGGGAGGAGCTGGGGGGCAGGGGAGGAGGGCAGGGCACTCACCTGGGGCAAAGGACAAGGCAACCTCGGGCAGGGCAGCCTTGCCAGGCACTTTCATTTTAGCCGGGAAGCTCTGCAGGCCCAAATATGGGCTTTGCTCTTGGGAGTCACCCTGTCTTGGGCTTGGTGAGACTTTGGGAAGCTCCTATTTGCATTTAAATGCAGGAGGTGAGAGGTGGTAGATGCTTTCAGGTGAGGAGATGTGCCGGGGACCTGCTGGGGGTGTGAGGTGCAGGTGGAGCTCAGTGTTGATGCTCCAGCCTCACTGCATTGCTCGAGGTTTGGGGGAGCTCAGAGCTGGTTTTGCCCTGAAGTTGGTAAAATTGTTCCTTTTAATGTGAAAGTACACTTTAGTTTTGTGTTTTTGACTGAGGCAGTGATCAGTGTCTGTCACTGAGGGCTGGAAATGCTGGTTTTGTCCTAATTCTCAGACTTGCTGGGTTGTTTTTTTTAAGTGGATCGTTCTTTCTGTTTTCTCAGCTCCTTTTTGTTTTCCCAGCTGGGAATGGGGATTAACCAGACTTTGAAAACGTCTCACCTGGTGGGCAGGGATGGAAGTGTTAGGAAAATACCTTCCAATTGAGAGGAGGGTCAGATTTTCTGTTGATACAATTTTGATTGGACACCCTGTGAGTTCCCAACGGGAATTCCTCATGCTTTCAAAAGGCTGCAGCACATTGAGGGGTTTCAGAAAGTGGTGAGGCAGCTCTTGGCCTTCAGGCAAAGGGAGTGGATTTTGAAACTCTCAGGTTGATGTGTCTGATTTCTGTTTGGGAACTTTAAGATGCTTTGATGAGTCTCTGCTCCAGCTGCTGCTCAGAATGGTTTGAGTGAGCACACCTTGCAAGGGAAACCTTTTCAATGCCCCTGGAAAATATTGGGGGCTTTGGAGGATTGGTAGGTGGTGGTTTCCCAGGAGGTGTGAGCTCAGTGTTGGGGCAGCTCTGGCAGTGCCCAAAATTGAGTGTTATTTTGACTGTTTTGGTCAGGGGTCTTCAAAATTCTCTTTCAAGGAGCTCCTTGGACAAGGCAGGTTGCAGTATTTCTAATTCTGTAGTTTCATGTGAAACAGGAGCAGCTGAGGCAGCAGGGAGTGTGATTTCAGTGGAGTTCAGAGCTCAGGGAGGGCAGGTGTGTTCAGGGGTGGAAATAACTCTGGAAAGTCTTTCCAATTCAACTTCTGCTTTTTTATTCTGAAGTTTTCTGCCCCCTGCTCAGGTGTTGGGTGTTTGACTCTGTGTGTGCCCACAGAAGGGTGATTGTCAGCACACAGAAGCTTTCCCAGAGCTCCTCTGGTGGGTGAAATCAGAGTTATCTGATTGTGTGGGGTTTCTTTTAGAGACTCATGTGATACTTTCTACTCTTTGCTGCACTTGCTTTTCATTTACAGTCATTTTAGAGCTGCTTGAATTAACAGAGGTATCTTCTGGACAAGAGCAAGGAAAAACTGTTCCTGGAAGGGGCTTTTTAAAATCCCCTTTGAATATTTAACCCATTTCCTCTCCAGCAAACTGAGAACCTGGAGGAGTGAAAATATCCCCTGAGCCTGTCTTCAGCAAAAGGCCATCCTGTTTCAAACGGGTTTGGGCTTCAGGCAGGGCTGATTTGGAGGAAGGAGCTGAATTGAAAGTGCACTTCAGGTCCTGAATTACCTGCTTCAGGGCACAACACACTAATTAATAACTATTTGAATCAGTTATGTGAACTTTTGGAAGTGAGCAACTTTTAGACCTCTCAAAACCATTACTGGAAAGGCAAACTTGCCCTTTTCTGGTAGTGTTGAGTCTTTCACCGGGGTGTTCAATGCTCCTGGTGCCATGAACTTAACCAGAAATGCTGTCCAGGAGGTGGGTGCTGGTTGTGCCATGTGGGTAAAGGGGCAGCAGTGCCCCAGGAGAGGCTCTGGCTCTGCCCTGACCCCAAAGCAGGGGGGGCTTGGGTTCAGGGAAAGGAATCCCTGCTGTGAAATGGGCTTGGGGGTCTGGCACTGGTGGTCTGGAATAGCCAGAGGATTCCCTGGCTGGCTGCTCCTTGGGCCTTTTCCTTGGAATGTGACTTGGCATGGAACACAACAGTGGGTGGGATCTCCCCACAAATAGTGCCATCACGTTCTGTGGCCTATTTGATGGACATTTTCATATATTTATTTATTTTTTCCAGAGTGAATCAGTGTTGGGATTTTTTTTTCAGTGAGGATTGTTTTTCCAGGGGTTTCCTTTTGGAAGTGCACAAGAAAAGTTCAGGATGGGTCAGTGCAGCTGGCCTGGGTGGTTTCTTCCCAAACAGGGTGCTGTGATGTCTTTCATGCTCTCATTTATTAATAATTGTTCCACTGTAGAGGTGTTTTTCTCATCCTCCTCAGCTCGTGCTGTGCAGGCTGGAAGGTCTTTTTGCAGCACAAGGAAATGTGCTCAGGCTTTAGTAAACCTGGGAAAAGTCAGGAGAGCTGGGAAACCTCTACATCCACAGCAGTCTGAGCAGAGCTTGGAGCATCTCGTGTAACAAAGTTTTAGCGTCTTAAAGGAAAAAAAAAAAAGGAAGAAGAATTGGGGGATAAGTGGAAAGAATGAAGTGAAAATACCAAGGTGAAATGATTTTTGGTTTGTCCCGATTTGTGGTAGCCATGACTTTGCTTCTCCAGCACAACAGATTTTTTTTTCAGTAACACACTCAGGATTTAAATGATTTTTTCCTGTTCCCTCATTGCTGCTCAGATCCACTTGTCAGGCCCGTGGCTGGTGCTGGATTTTGCCTTGTAACACTCCAAGCATGGCTCTTTGGAGATCTGCCTTGCCTTGGGCTGCCAAACCTTGGGCAGCAGCACTTTTCTGCCAAGTCTTAGGTGGCAGAGGGACTGGTGGTGCCTGTCATTCACTGCCTCAGCACCCCCAAGCCCCCTGGACTGCAGTGAGGGGCAGCTTTCTGATTTTCCAAGTGCCTCTGAGCTGGAGGAATCCCCTTGTTTCGAGGCCCTTGGTGGAGGTTGGAACTGGTTGTGATTTTCATTCCCTGCTGCTCTGATTAAGGAGAGCCAAAGTGTTCCCTGCACTGCTGGAGCCACTTTCTCTGCCCAATCCTGAGAGTCTGGTCAAATAACTTGTCAATATTTCTCTTTAGTGTCCCTTTCCTAACCAAGGTGTGGGTGCCATCAGTGCCTTCTTTCTGGTTTCTTACTTGCTGCCTCTGTGCCCACACACACCTGGTGCAGAACCCTGGAGTGGTTTGGGTTGGAAGGGACCTTAAAGCCCATCCATTCCCACCTCCTGCCATGGGCAGGGGCACCTTCCACCAGCCCAGGGTGCTCCAAGCCCTGTCCAACCTGACCTGGGACATTCCAGGGATGGGGAATTCCTTGGTGTGCAGTGGGCAGTGCTCCCAGTCCCAGTGTGGGGACAGACTGGTGTCCCAGTGGCTGCTCAGAGTGATGCTCTGTGGGGCTGTCTGTGTTGCCAGGTTTCATAGAGACCTTTATCTCTGTTTTGCTCTGTTGAAATGGCTTAGTGAAATTGGCTTCCTGTTTTCTTCACAATTGGAAAGACCTGAGAAAATGTTCCCTCTTGGAAAGCTGGCCACTTGTACAGGTGTGGTGTGAGGGCAGCTTCTTCCAGGGCTAAAATGCATGTTATGAGAGGAGAACCTTTTTATTATTAAAAACCCCCCTGAGTTTTCATCATCACAGAATTTGTAAGTCTTCCATGCTCATTTTGCTGCACCAAAAATGTGTAATGCTCTCTTTTATGTGGTCACCCTTGCTGGTGGCAGCCAGTGGTGCTGTGAGTTGAAAGGAGGAGGATTTGGGAAGCATGGAAGGGATGTGCTGAGTCAGGCTGTGTGTCACGTCTTCTTGGGAAATATCAGCTCCAGGGTAAGGACTCCATGAAGTGGCTTTTGGAGCTGGGATGTGGGCCAGGACTTGCCTGGTCTGCTGTCTCCTGTACCTCTGGAGGAAGGGATGGGTTATTGGTGTTCCTGCACTGCCCTGTGCTGGGCATGAAGGTAGTGCTGATGGCACAGCAAGAGCAATGTCTAATTCATGATGATTGTCATTGCGACAGAACCAGGTCCCTCAGATAAGTGGGATCCCTCTTATTTCTCTGAGAATAAGTAACTTTACTCTTCGGTTGGGGTGGGATGTGTGTGTGAGGACCCCATGGAGGGAATCCTCTGAGTCTGTGTCCTGTAGAAGGTCAGGTCTTTGAGTTCAGTCCCATCCTCACCAACGTCTTCAGCTGCTTTATAATTGTGCAGCTGAGGCAGGAGAAGAAGGTGGACCTGGGGCTGAGAACTGCTCCCCTTTCACGTGTAAATGCCTGAGCCTCCCCAAGATGCATTTTCTGGAGCTTTGCTCTTGCTCTGTGAGGCTTCCCTGGAATCTTATCAATCCTGGAGGAATGTCCCTCCTTGTTTGTTGAGCAGGCACAGTCACAGGCTTCTGTGTGGAACTCAGAACTGCTCCAGCAGCATAGGTGGGTTTTGTGAAGTCTTTTGTAGCTCTCTAAGTTGGACATGAAGTTTTCTCAACTGTTTCAATATTATTTTAACTCCACGGTTTCCTTTGGAAGCTCTTCAGCCTCCCGGGGTGCTGCTTGTCCTGTGTGGTGGGCATTTTCACAGGCCTTTTGTCTGTTCAGTTGGTGACAATGTTCTTCATTCTGTGTTTTTAGGTTTTAAAGAGTCTTTCATTCTTCAGCTGTAAAATCAGTGTGTGTGGCCCTGGAGCTGCAGCCCCCTACACAAACAGTCATGGATGGGAACTCCCCCCAAGTGTGTTAATGTTGGTGGGATGTGTGAAAGCTCCTTGACAATTGGATAACTTTAATCACTCACTCAGTGTTTAAGCCATGGCACATTTATTTACATGTATATATTTGGGGTATTTTTATCATGCATTTGATTTAAGAATTGTAAGAAGCATACGGGGTAATAAGAACACAGTAAAGGTTGGGGTTTCCCATATTTTTTTCCCCCCTTACTGGTTCCTGTAGTTCTTTAGGCTTAGCAAAGGACAATTTCCTCATCAGCATAAAAACTATGTCCATATTTTGAATTCTGGTACAATTTTGGGATGCTCAATGTATTTTAATTTGTATCCTATCTGGTGCTTTGGATTTGTTTAACAGTGTTTTAGATAAAAAGCTGTGTGAGTGAGAAGAATGAGAGAAGTAGTTTCACTGGGAACAACTTCAAAAGAACCCCCAAATTGGAAAATCAGGTTAAAAACTCATTCTGGCAGTCAGTGTCCTGAATGCAGATTGTTATTTCCAGTATCCAAATGAGTGCTCTGGCTCCCTGAAAGGACATGCAAGAACACTTGCCCAGATTTTGGGGTTCTCTGTAGGAGGCTGGACATGAATATGTTGGTGTGCAGGGAGCTTTAAAGTAAAAAACCTCTGAGAGCACATGAGGAAAACCAGGGCAGTGTCCTCACAAGATCACTGCAGTGTGAACAAAGGGATTTACAGAGCCTTGCTCACTTTTCCCCTTTTTTAAAAAGAAAAATAATGTTGGGAGTTTTTTGTTTTTCTGTTGATGAATTTAGGTCTAACATCTCAAACTTCAGGGGAGAATTTAGGGTGATTGGAGTTGTGGCTGCTGTGTTTTGTGCTGTTTGTTGTGTCTTTGTGGGGAGGGAAGGGAAGGGACTGCCTGGGCTGCTGTGCAGGGGTTGCACAGCTGGCTCTGTGCACATCTGGGGGCTGGCGGGAAAAGTAGAGCAGCCCCTTCTCTCTGTGCATGTGTGGTGGTTCTCACCCCCTGTCCACCCAAGTCTCCAGGAACCCCCAGAGGGAAAGGAAAAGGAGAAAAGGTGAAAATACAGCTGAGAGATTATGGCAAAGAAAACTCAGAGTGGCTAAATACTTAAGTTTATTACTAACAAGAGAAGAACTAAAACTGAAAGTAATAAAACTAAAAAGTAAGAAATAAATCAGTCTTAAGAACACCTTTCTCCTCCCACTCCTCCCTCTTCCCAGCAGTTCCAGGGAGCAGGGAATGGGGGTTTGCAGGTGGGTGTTGTTGCTGCCATTGCTCTTGTCCTGGGGGTCACCCCATGGGCTGCAGGGGGGTCTCTGCACCCCGATGGGCTCCGTGGGCTGCAGGGGGGGTGGAATAACTTTCAGTCCTTCCCCTCCTGCTCCCATGGGCTCCCTCCTTCTCCTCCTCCTGCTCCCACCTTGGTCTCTGTGTTGTTATCCCATGGCTGGAATTTCCAACTGCTCCACACTCCTAAATTCTGAAATATCTTATCCCAGAGCTGTGACTGCGATTCTTAATTGGCTCAACTCTGTCCACCAGCAGGAGGCCCCTCCTAGACCTGGATATCATTGGCCCCACAGGACAGGGGAAGCTTCTGGCAGCTTCTAAGAGAAACCACCCTGGTTGCCCCCCTTTCTACTAAAATTCAGCTGCAGAACCCTCTGCCAGCATGAAACCTGTGGCACCTGAAGCTCTGCAGGGTGAGGAGGTGGTGTGGCTGTGGCAGGCAGGGGGGCACGGGCAGGAGCTGTGGCAGAGCTGAGGGGGCTCTGTCTGCACCCCACAGCCCTGACAGCTGCTCCTGGCAGGGAGATGTTGGGCCAACCCTGCCTGAGAGTGTGGCTTTCTCAGGAAGAAGGACCCCCCTGGGAATCCAGCTCTGGAGGGCTGAAGGAACAGGAGGAGCTGTTGGGGTGAGTCCGGAGGAGGTCACCGAGATGCTCCAGAGCTGGAGCTCCTCTGCTCTGGGAGAGCTGGGGGGTTCACCTGGAGAGGAGAAGGATCCAGGGAGACCTGAGAGCCCCTGCCAGAGCTTGAAGGGGGCTTATAAAAAAGAGGAAGAGCAACTTTTCAAATGGGCAGGCAGTGAGAGGACAAGGAGGAATGGGTTTAAACTAAGAGAGGAGAGATGTAGATGAGATGTTGGGAAGTTCTTCCCTGTGAGAGTGGACAGGCCCTGACATGGGTTGGGCAGAGAAGCTGTGGCTGCCCCATCCCTGGAAGTGTCCAAGGGCAGGTTGGGCAGGGCTTGGAGCAACCTGGGCAGGTGGGAGGAGTCCCTGCCCAGGGCAGGGGCTGGAACAGGATGATCTTTAAGGTCCCTTCCATGTGCAGCTTTCCCAGCTCTCAGAGAGCCTGCCCAGTGCAGAAGTGGGATGCTGCAGGGAGCCCTTCCCTGATTAGGAGTCCAGGTGTTTGAAGAAGTCAGTGCAGTTGTCAAGGCACAAATAACTCTCCCAGGAAACGTGATCTCTGGTTTCTGTGTGGTGCTGCAAGATTTGGAACCTGAGCTGTCCCCACCCAAGCCATCTCCAAGGGGGTGGTTTTTGAAAGACCTGTTGCCACGCTCAGGTGATTTTGGCATCTGCAAGTCCTGCATTTGATCTCCTGTAGCCTTTGCTCTTTCTGGCTGAATTTGTGTGCAGTGTGGGTATGGAGAAGGACCTGTCCCGAGCTTGGGTCAGGTGAGGGCTTTGGCAAACCCTTCCAAGTGGCCGTGATCACCCAGGTGGCAGCAGCACCCTGGTGGGCACTGCATTTGTGAAAACTGACCTGAGAGAGGTGGAATTTCCCCCTGTGGTGTTTCATGGCAGGCTGGCAGTGTAGGAAGGGCTGAGGGGTTGGCCCCGGGGCTGCTCTGCTCAGCTGGGCTGACTGCAGTTGAAGCAAGTCTTGGGCAGCCACTAGAGAGAAACAAAGAGCTCTATTCTCAGTGCCTGTGAACAGGAGAGCTCTTCTGGAGGGAGACGTTTCATCTTTCCCCTTTGTCTTTGCCCTTATTATTCCTTTCCCCCCACAGCTGACAGCTCTGGCAGTGTGATGAGGGAGTCACAGATCCCTTGACCTTGGATTTTTGCTGGTTTTGCCCTCCTCATACCCACCTTGTTACCCCTTCTCTTTCCAACTGCTTCTAATCTGGATGGCCTTTCTTACCATTTGCCCTGTAAGATTTCCAGAGGTTAATAAAAATCAGTTAAAAAAAAAGCTTTTGTTCCCTCTTAGGGTTCCTAGTGATGCTTCTGCACACCATCAGCAGCCTGCCCTTGGCAGGGCTGTGTGCTGGTGCTGTTGGGTGGTGGATGTCCAGCTCAGACAGCTGTGCTGTTGGTCCAAGGGCTGTGCAGGTACCTCGTGCAGGGCAGCCTTTATTCACATAACTTTTGCTCTGGAATGTGTGGTCCCTCCTTGCCTGTAAAATGTCAGCTTTAATCAAGAGACAGTCTCAACAATGAGATGCAGGCTTTTTTTTTTTTTTTAATAATTTTATTTTCTTGTCAACTTTCCCTGCTTGCCTTTTTCCCCATTCCCCTTTGATCTTCAGGAAAACCTCAGCTGCAGGGAGAAGAAAGGCTGCGAGGTGCGCCGGGTGGTGAAATCTGAGTAAGCAGGAGCACCTCGAGCCCTGGATTTGCATGTGCTGTGCCTGCCTGCAGTTGACTCAGGATTTTTCAGGGCTCATTTCCTTGTTGAGCACTGAACAGGCTGGTTCCAACCCCTTGGAGCCCTGTGTGTTATCGCTGTGCATCTCTCCACGCCGGGTCCTTGGAGGAAAACTCTTGGCCGTGGGCTGTGTAAAATGGGACTGAGCTCAGCTGGTGGGAGGCAACTCCCCCAACCCTGCGGGAGAAGATGAGAATGGATCCCATGGATCCCTTGGATCCCTCCTGGCTTGATTCCTGCTGTGCCTTGGAACGAGGTGGGAACGGGCTCCTCTCTCCAGCTCAGCTCTGCGTGCTGCCGTCAGCGGTTCCTTACCGGGGGGGTTTTCCTGCCAAACTGGGGGGGAAATGGGAAATAAAGGCAGCTGGGGAGTGCCTTCTGAGGCCTGCCTGGTGTGGTGGTGTCCCAGATGCTTCAGAGGTGTTGGGGGGGTGCATTTCCCCCCCAGCCCAGGTGAGTTCAGGCAGCAGCAGTGGCAGCTGATGATCAGGGACAAATCCCAGACTTGCAGGTGGCCCCGGTGTCTTTGCTTTGCTTAGATCTTCTCTGCACTAACAGGTTTTCACCAGGACTCCTGAACATCTTGCCTCTACTCTGGGCCCATTCAGGTTTTCCCTGCTGGTCACCTACAGTCTTCCTCAGGAAGAGGTTCTGTTTTAATTTCCAAAATGGCATTTTTTTGCTCGCTTTCAGTGCGGGATTCTGCACGCCTGCTCAGTGCCTCGAGGAGTCAGGGATTCCTTCAGCTTGTGATGGACTTTGGCAGTGGGTTTGAAGAGGTTTTTTTTGTTCAGGAAGCCTTGGTATCACTTTGAAATATCCCCTGAGTATGGTATTTGTCTTGTGTGACTTGCTCCAAGGGAAGCACATCTCTTACAGTTGTGGAAAGGCTGTTCATCCTTCTGCACCGAAGATAGTTTCTTTTCTGCTCCTTTTTATTTCTTCTGCTTGCCCATGATTTTTATCTTCTTTCCCCCCAAATGTTTATAATCACTTGCCAGTTACACAGCAGTTATTTGTGCTGTGTTTTCCCTTTTATTTGTATGACTAAGCAAAAGCCATGGAGAAATTAAGGGGTCGGAAAAGACAGATTGGAAGGAATTCAGCTGAGCATGTTCTGTGTGTCATCCAGTGGGATTTTGCCAAATCAGGCTGAATTTCTCCTGTGCTCTCCTTAGAGGGGGAGTCTTTATTTCTTTCCCCTGCCACGGGCAGCAGTAAAGGGAAGATGATAGGAAAGGACCCGACCTGTTTATAAACCCCACGGTGGTTGTTTTGGTTACTGTGTGTCCCTTTGTAAATCTTCATGAAAAACACATCGGGCTCAGGTGTTTGTTTGTTTGTTTGGTTTTTGTTTTTGTTTGTTTGTTTTAATTTCTGATTTTCAATCTGTTCCCCCAACTGCATCATTTGAAGTGTCTTCTTTGTGCTTTGAAATTCGGGAGCTCTGAGCTTCAGTGGAGCACCTCAGATTAAGTGTCGGTTCCTCCGCCCTCCCCACCAAGGGAAGCTGAATTAAAAAACCCTTTGGTGTTCCCAGGTTTGGCATCCGCCAGGCACTTTGATCTCAGAGCCCTTAAACCTGGAAGGACACGTGGTGGCAGCAGGTCCTGGGGTGGCTTTATCTCTGCAGGGGTGGGATGGCTGGAGCATCCCTGGAGCATCCAGGCGTGTTCTGGGACTGCAGGTTGTCCCTCCTGGCCACTCTCAGGGTTATTTTTGGTTTTTCTGCTCGATTTTCTGAGTCAAAATGATGAGATAACTCCTTTTGGTCCCTGAAGGTAGTCTAGTTCTGTTCCAAAAAACCCCTTTTTGGATCTGATTAAATAAATCCAAGTGCTTCAAGTTGGCAAGCTGAACATCCCCAAAAGCCTTGTTTTGCTTTTCATGGGGAGGGCGAGTCTGAGATTCGCTGGTTTGGTGGATTTTTTTCCTGCAGCAGTGGAATAATTCCAAGCTGTTGAGCTTCTGAGAGGAGAGGCTGTCGGTGATGGGGCAGGAAACTGTGGCTGGGTAGCAGCATCTGAATAAAAACTTGTCAGAAAGCTGCTCGCTGCTAATCCCCGGGAGGAAGTGAGCTATAATCAGCACGAAGTGAGCTAATCACAGGAAATCTATTGCTCAACGGGAGCCTTGAAAAAAAAAACAAAAAAGAAAAAAGACAATAAAAACCCCCAAAAAACAAAAAACACCACCCCCCCCAAAAAAAAGACAAACCCCAAAAAAACAAAACGAGAAAAACCAAAACAAACAAACAAAACCCAAAAGAAAAAAAAAAGGAGAGGGAGTGGGGATAAAAGAATACCCATGGAGGCTTTTCATTCTGCTTTTGGACTCCGAAATCTGCACCTAAAAACGGCCCCCCTTTTCCAGAATAAATAAGCAGCAGGGCCCAGCTGCCCCTGTGAGGTGGATTTCAGGCATGCAGAGGGGGTGGTGGCTGTGTACAAGCAAAGCACTGACACTGCTGCAGCCCTGGGGGTGGTGGGAGTGGGTCTCCAGGTGTTTTCCACCAGGAGTTTTATGATACAAAGCAAGAGTGAGAGGTGACTGCCTTAAATCTGTGTTGTCACCGCAGTCTTCCCTCGGAGCAGCACGGGTTGGTTGTCATTACTCTCTGCCCTGGCTCACTTGGTGCCTTCTGCCTTGGAGATTTGCTTCCCAGGCATCTCCTTTGCTCCTGTCCCCTGCTGTCCCAAGGGCTGTGACAATGCTGCCCGTGGGGCCCTGCAGGAAGGGGTCACAGCCACCCTGTGGAGATGCTGGAGGGAGAACTGGAGCAGGGTCGTGTCCCCACCATCAGCCTTTCCTTCACTAATGACCTGTCCTCTTTCCTCCTTCCTTCTGTCAGACCACAGGCACTTCGGCTGTGTTGCCTTCAAGCTGTATCTGAGGCCTGAGGGTTCTGCAGTTGAGGTGTTATCCCCAAAAAAGTCCTGCAGCTGTAGTGGCACATCAGGGGTTGGGATTTCAAGAGCCAGGTGGTTATGTTTCTTCATGCACTGGCCTGAAATGTATTACTTCTGAAATGTGTTTACTTCTCCTTTTTGGTCAGCCATGCAAAGTGAACTTAAATTTGATGTCTGTGCCACTTCTCCTGTGTTGTGCTGCTGGTGGAAAATGAGCACAACAAAATTACTCATTATTTTTACAGGCAGGGAGTAGAACTGAGCTCAGTTTGCAGCTCTGTGGTTCTCCTGTCACAGACTCACTGGATGTATTTCACTGGTTTAGTTCTGGCTCCTCAGGGCTCAGTGGCAGTGTAAAGCACAGTGGTGTGTGCCAGGAGGAGGATTTTTGGGGGGGGTATTATCAGACAGCTCTGAGCTTGTGATCTGTTTTGGTTTATTTCTCCAAGCAGTGGTCCAGTTCAGATCTGCATCACGTCCCAGCCAGTGAAATGCAGGTGCAGCCTGGACTCCTCAAATACATTAATTTGAGCATCTCAGGAAGACAAATCCAAATCACCACGATCTGAGAACTTTCCTACACCTGCTCCTGGGTTTGACCCAAGATCCCACCATCCCAGGGCCACTCAGGGCTGTGCCAGGCTTCTGTGTGTGACCAGAATGCAGATTAAAAACCTCAACTGCTCAAAACCCAGTGCTCCAGGGAAAGTGTGAGTGTGCACTGGGGCAGGTAGGAAAATGATCGACTTCAAGTTCAGTTTTACCCCATTTCAGTCATTCTGCAAACGAGTTTGAGAGGAAAAATGTTTCTCCTTGTCTGGAACTCGGAGGAGCTGAATGTGGGTTGGGTCAGTGGAGCTGGGGCTGGGAGGAAGAGGAGGGTGGGGTGGGGTGGGGT
>VXAU01003156.1:3069846-3083339 GCA_013399695.1 Formicarius rufipectus
CCCCCCTTCTTTTTCACACAAACAACTGGAAGAAATTAGGACGAGCTGGGGGAGGAAGAGGCACTTTGCTGAGTGCTCCCAGCAGCTTCTCCTGTCCCGTGATGGGAACGTGTGACAGCCCCTTTTGGCTCTGCCCTGTGCAGCCATAGTAAAGATATCCTGTTTATAGGAGCTCTGTCTGTGCTCGGCATTGTTCAGCTGCAGCAGCCCACGTGGCTTTTGGTTGGGAGCATTGTCCTTCCCTTCCCTGTCCTTCCCTTCCCTGTCCTTCCCTTCCCACCAGCACAGGGGCAGTTCCAGCACGATGATTCCGGCCCCAAATCTCTTCTTGCCGTGTATGGTGTTGGAGAGGGTGCTGCTTTAGCTGCCTCTTCTTTGCTGAAACAACAGCACTTTTAAAGTGGATTTAAAAGCAAAGCCCCAACCCTCCCTCCTCCCCCCCAACAAACAAAATACCAAAGCCCCTGGTGTTAGAAAACATAAATTTAATTGAATCTGGTATGGTCCTTATAATTATCTGTTTCTGCTTCTGGTACTTGCTATGCTTTTTTTTCCCCCCTTCTAATTTAAATTAGGTAATTGCTCTGAGGCTATAAACTCTTATCTTCATTACAGGAAGTCTTAGTTTGCATTAATTACCTTGAATTGAAGCTGTGAGGCAACAGAGTTTTAAGTGTCTTTAGGGTGAACTTGAGGTTGAGCTGAAGTTAATCCATATTAAAATGCCCTTTTTTGCATTGTAAACGTTTAGTATGTTTAGATTTCATGTGCTCAGCAGGGCACTCTGCTACTCCATCACTTATTTGCTTGCTGCCATAATATAAATTATTTGAATGGAACAAGGTGTTGATTATGGCTTGGGGTGGAAAGCCCATCCAGTACCACCCCCTGCCATGGGCAGGGACACCTTCCGCCAGCCCAGGGTGCTCCAAGCCCCGTCCAACCTGGCTTTGGACACTTCCAGGGATGGGGCAGCCACAGCTTCTCTGGCCAACCTGTGCCAGGGCCTGCCCACCCTCACAGGGAAGAGTTTCCTCCTGACATGGAGGTCTTTGAATACCTTTTTCAGGAAGCAAGAAGAAGGAGAAGGAACGGCCAGAAATCTCCCCTCCATCAGATTTTGAACACACCATCCACGTTGGCTTTGATGCTGTTACTGGAGAGTTCACTGTGAGTATTCCTGCCCTGGGGTGGCCTGGAAGGCTCTGTGGGTCAGTGCTGCAGGGAAGCCAAGGCAGTGCTTTAGCAGGAAGTGTGATTTAGTCTCTCTTTATGCCAAGGAACTGCTTTTCCTACGTGTTGGTGCAGTACTCAGGGTCCTGACTCTGTGAGCCGTGAGAGCTTCTGCAGGGTCAGTGTCACACGTGATGTGTCACCTGGGAGAGCCCTCCCTGACAAGCCACCTCCAGTTTGCTTTTGTTGGTGGGTCCCACTGGTGCTGTGGAGTGTTGTTGTGTTCCCATCCCTCACACCTGGCTCAGCATTCCTGGCAGACTTGCTGTTATGTTGGCAGTGGGATTTGTGTTGTCACCTCCGGCTCCCCATTAAAACCCCCCTTCCGCTCCCCCAAGTGCCTCAGGGTGTGCATGTTACAGTTTCTATAGAGAGAAGAAATCCATTTTTTGCTTTTAAAAACCTTTAAAATCTTACCAAGGTGCTTGTGATGCTCTCATTTTGCAGGGAATGCCAGAACAATGGGCTCGGTTGCTGCAGACCTCAAACATCACCAAGCTGGAACAGAAGAAGAACCCCCAGGCGGTGCTGGACGTGCTGAAATTCTATGACTCCAAAGACACAGCAAAGCAGAAATATCTGAGTTTCTCTGCCCCAGGTGAGAGCCAAGTGTCTGCAAGGTGGCTATTTGGAGCACGGTCTTCCTGTCAGGATAATAAATCAGGTGGAAATGCTGATTTAAGGAGGAGCAAATACTTGAAGATGGATTTGAAAGTTCCTGGCAACTGGCGTGGTCCAGTTAATTTCCTGTGTTAAGTGGGGAGTGGAAGAAAGAACTGGGTCATTCTGAGCAGCAGCCAAAAGGAACTTGAAGGGCCCGTGTTTATGAACTGGGGCTCTGGGACTGGGATGAACTGGTGTCATGCCTGAGCCCTTGCTCCTCACAGCTGTCTGTGAACTCGATGTCACCAGCTGGTGACACTAGAGAGGCAAAACCATTTGTGACTCCAGGTCTGGGAGCTGTTGGGGGGGTGGGTCTGAGAGAAGGACTGTCCCACCAACAGGGACAAAACTGCACCTGCTTGTCTTCCAAATTATTTGTAGCTTAGTAATAAGGCTTTGTAATATTTTCATCCTTTACTCTGTAGAGTTCACTTTTTATTATTTTTTTTTTCTGATGGGTTTATGTATTCTCTTTGTCCTGTTTAGAAAAAGATGGTTTCCCTTCAGGAACACCGATGGTGAGTTTTATGCTTATTTGGATATCAATGGGTGCCTCCAAATCCAGATCTTCTGTATCTGTTATATCCTGAATCTCAAAGTGTTAAACTGCATGAAGTTGAAAAGGATGAAAATGAGGTGGTTTTTTTTGTGGAATGAAAACATAAATTGTGGGGGTCAACAGGGCATTGAAACAGCAGGATTTGAGTCTCATAATAAGAAGTAATAACTCGGGGATGGGTTGAGTGGTTTATTTTCTTTTGACGTCAGTAAGAATTCTTTTATCTTAATGTGTTAAAAAAAAAGAAATGAAGTCATTAATACTGTGGAGAGACAGTTTCATTTGTTCTACTATTTTGGTAAAAATGTAGACCAATGCCAAAGGTTCAGAGCCATCAACAGCCGTGGCAGATGATGATGAGGATGATGAAGAAGTTCCTCCCCCTGTGATTGCTCCACGGCCGGATCACACCAAATCGGTGAGCAGCTGGAACACTGACAGTGCAGCCTTGGAATTCCTGCTGTGGCAGAACTTCTGTCCCTGGTTTCTGCGAAAGTGTTCCATTTGGGAAATGAGCTGTTGTAAGATTTTTTAGGGAAAAGTTCTGTTCTTTGAATTTGCCAAGAAAATCCCCAGTTTCTGGACATCGGAAATCCTGAAATCAGTGGAACCACAGAACCATTTAGGTTGGAAAAGACCTCAGAGATGATTGGGATTTGCTGACCTGTTGGTTGGCTTGTGTTGAAGGTATCCAGTTAAGCTTAACCTTCAACCCAACCTGTGAGGAGGAGGCCTTTTAGCCCTAACAAACCACAGGTACCTTCTGCACCTCAGCACCGCACAATGGTACAAATGCAGCGAGTTTGATTCTCTTTATTTGCTTGGGTTGCAGTGTGACAGCCCCACCAAAACCACTTGACCCCAAACCAGTTCAGATTCAAGACCTGAAAGCTTCTTTGACCTCTCAGAGAAGCACATGAGCAGTTAAATGCTCAAGGAGTTGTTGATTAAACCTGAGTGTAGACCTGAACTGCCCAGCCTGGTGAGAACATCCCAGGGGCCCCCTTGCCCAGCACCTTCCTTTGCCTGTGGTAGCTGCACATTTTGCCTCTCTGGTGGCCACTTTTTCCTCCCTCCAGGAGTGCAGATGGGAATGGCCTTTGTTGCTCAGGAGACACTGCTTTAGAATTGCCCACTCGTATGAGATGCGAGAGGTCTACGCCTGGGTGTTTCTGGAGTAGCTGTGACCCTTCACACTGGAAATTTTGGAGAATCTCGTGCTGCTTTTTATGACAAGGATAAATCTTTTTCCTTTAGATCTTAGTTGATCTCACTATGAAATAGTGATGTATTTCTCTGTTAACCACCATGGGTTGGTAAAAATAAGCAGGTAAAAAAACTGCTGAGAACGTGTCTCTGGAGGTTTGGGGTTGATCTCCTGACACCCTCTGGGTTCGGGTGGTGCCTTTCAGCGGTTGGCAGTGAAACTTGAGGGAACTTCAGTGGTCCTCAGGTTTCAACCCTACCTGTTGCCTGTTGCCAAGTGGCCCTTGGAGGTGTTTGTTGTGAGTGCAGGGCAGATGCTCAGGCCGGGGGTCTCCTCCACAGATCTACACCCGCTCTGTCATCGACCCCCTGCCCGCCCCGGCCGGCGACACCTGCGCCGACAGCGCCGCCAAGGCAGGGGAGAAGCAGAAGAAGAAGACCAAGATGTCAGATGAAGACATCATGGAGAAACTCCGTAGGTGCTTTTGTTTCACATTCAGCAAAGGCTTTAGCACTGCCAGGGGATTGTTGAGTTTCTGCCCTCACCTTTGTTTTTGTGCAAGGGTTGTGTGAATGCTGCGCTCGATGAGTTCTGTGCCTGCGGTTGAGAGAAGTGTTTTCAGAGGTGTCTGTGATTTATAATCTTCAGGGACCTGCTGGGTAGAAAAAAGACCCCTGTAGAACAGATTTTTCTTTTTTTCTTGATCAAAGTTGAGTTGTGATAATGTCATCTGCCTGCATGTCACAGCCATAATAAGACAAAGCAGCTTCTGCTGTTGCTTGATCCATAACCATGTTGAAGATGATTTTTCACCTTCATCATGTGCCTGTGAAGCTTGGGCTGTTTGTGCATCAGCTTTGCTCCTTGAGCTTGGCTGTATCTTGGCCAGAGCAGCCCTGCTGAAGGGAGTGGTCAGTGGGATTGGATTGACTCTTCTGTTTTCTTGCAGGCACTATTGTAAGCATAGGAGATCCCAAGAAAAAATACACCAGATATGAAAAAATCGGGCAGGGGTGAGTGCTCAGCCCAGCTTTTCTTCTCAGGGGACCACTGTGCTCTTCTGGGTCTCACACTCTTGTACCCGCCTCTTGCTGTGCAGGCAGAAATGTTGGTTGCATTCAGCAGTGATAAATCACAGAATCCCACACTGATTTTTGTTGGGAGGGACCTTAAACCCCATCTGATCCCACCCCCTGCCATGGGCAGGGACACTTCCCACCAGTCCAGGCTGCTCCAAGCCCCATCCAACCTGGCCTGGAGCATTTCCAGGGATGGGGCAGCTACAGCTTCTCTGGGCAACAAACAGTAAAGTAAATAAGTAGTGAAGTTTTTACACAGTGGTGGAAATTTTAAATTGAAAGCTGATTTTGTGTTTGTGATTTGGCTGCTCACGTGTGTGTTTGTTACACAGAGAGATGCAACTTGCTGTAACATTTTCCTTTCTCTTCACAGGGCTTCAGGTACAGTTTTCACAGCTATTGATGTGGCAACAGGGCAGGAGGTGAGAATCCTCTGTTTGTTTCCTCTGGAAATATTCTTCTGTAGGTGGCCAGAACGATGTGACTGATTTCCTTCAGTGGCTCCCATGTCTGCTATCAGCTCTCACAAGAATGTTTGTCGTGCTTGTAACAGTGTGTGCCTTGTTCTGTAGTAATCAGATGGTGAAAGCTTCAAAATAGAGTGTTGTCTTCCCAGTGAGAAGCAGAGGGAGCAAGGTGTTCCAGAAAGGAGTTGGGAAAATGGCTTATCCTTCAAGAACTGCCAGCTTTGCTGTCTTGCTTTTTCAGAAATAAAACTCTGTTTAGTCTTTGCACTCTTGTTCTCCAGTCCCGGCTCAGATGTGTCTGTGGAAACAGCTTCTCCCCTGTGATTCCCTGTGGTAGTTGGAATGTCTTCTCCACAGCCTGCTCTTTGCTTTTACCCCTTGGCTTCTCTAGATGCCCTTAGTGACATTGGTGACATTCTCTCTGCATGTTTGTCATCAAGTGGCCATCTCTGGTTTCTGGGACTCGAATTTTTAGGAATTATTTGCTTCTGTTTTACTTTACATATCCTTAATTTTCTTTTCATGCTTCTATTTAAATTCTTTCCTTAATATTCCTTCCAATAAATAGTCATTCCTTAGGTCACTGCTAAGTAGTTGCCCTCTCAGCAGTAATCCCTTTTACCAGTCCTGCAGTGGAGCTCCACCTCCATAAAACATGAGCCTTTCTGTCACCTCACTCTTGATTTGCTCTCTACATACTGCAGGAGTTCCTGTCTTCTCACTGACTGCAGAGTGAGTTCTGGAGTCCAGAGGGGTTGTGGAACATCTGCTCCTTCAGGTCCCTATTCCAGACTCACACCTGCTCCAACTCCACTCCTATCTGTGCCACAGATTCTCTTCCTCTAAGGCCTGTGGCAGTATAAGAATGATCATTTCAGCATGACCATATTGGTTTGTATGTTTGGTTTTGGTCTTGCTGAACTCCAAACTGCCTCCTCAGAGGGTTGGGGCTGACAGAGCTGAGACAGTTCTGAATTTCCAACTCTGGAATACTTCTGGTTAGCTTATTTCCTGGGTAAAACAGCCTTTTATCTCCCCTCTTCCCTCTGGGATAGTTCCTTGGTTTAATTGTTTTGAGAGGACTTCCTGCTGCCTCCCACCGCTCCTTATCCCCAAACACCACTGTGGTCAGAATGCAGAACAACCAGTTGCCTCTCCTTGCATTGGAAGGCTCACACTTTCTGGGTTGTCACAGGATTCTCTGCTGCTTCAGGCCTGTTGATGGGAAATTGTGCAAACACCTTTTTACCTCCTGCATGTTCCCTTTCCTACCAGTCACTGTGGATCCTTTCAGCTGCAAGGGGAGGGTGTTGGCTGTGGCTCCAAGTTGGGTGCTCTTCAGGCTGCATTCTTTGAAGCTGTATGCTAATAATGAAGTAATTTGCCAGCTGCAGGCTGTGCTCAACTCCTTTAATCCCATTACAGGATTCCCTCTGACTTCTCACTGGATTAAGAATGAGTGAAAGCTTTTGATGGTTTCAGTGATTGCTCTTTCATTTGCCCTCTTCAGGTGGCCATTAAACAGATCAACCTGCAGAAACAGCCTAAGAAGGAGCTGATTATTAATGAGATCTTGGTAATGAAGGAGCTAAAGAACCCCAACATAGTCAACTTCCTGGACAGGTAAATGAATCCTGCTGGTGATTCCTTCACCCCCGAGGGTTTCAAGAGGTTAAACCCTACACAGCCCTGGGCTTGCTGTAGCTGAGGCTCTTAGGAGGCTGTGTTTGGGCACACAACACCCTTTTGGTTTCCTCCCTGTAGTTACCTGGTAGGAGATGAGCTGTTTGTGGTGATGGAGTACCTGGCTGGGGGCTCCCTGACAGATGTGGTCACGGAGACGTGCATGGATGAAGCTCAGATCGCTGCCGTGTGCAGAGAGGTGAGTGGGGATCTGCAGCAGGAAGGGCCACTCTCTTCCCATGCTTTTTGTGGGATGCTTGGCTCAGCACTGATGGCAACAATTCCTCTTGGAGCTGTTGAGAATGGATACCACGAGCAGAAATCAGTATTAAAGTTCCAGAGAATAACAAAACTAATGGAGAAAATCAAGGGGTTGCAAGCTGGAACACAAAAGAGCTGTGGCAGGTTTTGAGCTGGGGGTTTGGGAAACTTGGGGGATGGAGCAAATAAAGTCTTTGGGTTGGGTGCTTGGGTTGCCTCATCCTGCTGAGAGTGTTAAGAGAAAGATGTGAATAATGTGGACTGAAGTTCAGGGAGGAGCAGTGGAGAAGTCTAGCAGCTGCGAGGAATGGCTTTTTAAACTTTGACTCACAAAGAACATTCAGAGGCACCAAAAGAAAATATCTGGGTATGGGTAATGTAGAAAGGGGGGTAAAAAAAAAACGAAAAAGGAAGAAGCCTGAAAAAGATTCCAAGTGTTTTCCAGAAGGAAGAATGGGAATTGTGTCTGCTCACAGTGTGAGAGGATCTGCTGAGACAGGAGTACTAAAATAAAGATGAACTGGGTGCAGACTGTCCATTTTCCCTTTCTGCTGCTCTCATAGTGTGTGAAATCTGTAGTTCTGTGCCAGTTAAGCTTCCTTTAGGGGTTTCTCAGGAAAAGAATTCCCCAGAAGATTGTAGTTGGAATAACTTTAAGGTTGCAGTCAGATCTCAGAGGAAGGAGTTAAAAGCAGCTGATCCTCCAAGTTATCAGTGGGTTCTGCCCTGAGCCAGTGCCAGCAGCTCAGGCTTGGTTTGGCATGGCAGGAGGAGAACTGTGTTATCTGCTGTGCAGATTGAGGCTTTGAAGAGCCCATCTGACTCAGGTCTGCTTTTGTGCCTGGCCCAGAGGGAGAGCAAACTCATCCAGTCACTGCAGGGACAGGTGGAGGTTTCCAGAGGGACCACAGTGGGAAGCTGAGAACCAAAAACAACTGTTTCTTGGAACAGTCAGGAACTTTTCTGAGGGAGAACTCAAGTATTGAGCTATTGTAGTTCCTCAGAATTCTGCTGCCCGCAATGTTGGATATGTTTAATTTTGCAAATCACTGTTACTTTTTGCTAGAGCAAACAAAGATACTGAAGACTCAGTGGGGACCGTCCGTGCCAGGCAGCAAATGGCAAATGTTCTGCTGATGCTGAAAGAGAAAAATCTGACTTGTCTCTTTTGCCTTTTGTTCTCAAATAACAACAGTAAATTTCATGATGGTTTTGGGCAGAAACTTAGTGTGAAAGGTTTTAATCTGAAAACAATGCCTCTCAGAATGAAGATGTGTTGCAGATTTGACAGTAGAGGTTGTGTGGATGTTGGGAGTGAAGCCTCAGCAGTTCCTCTTGGTGAGACCTCAGACTGGAAAGCTCTCACTGGATCCTTTATGGTTCCTCTGTAGAATCTGTGGGACATACCAGAATTAACAGCTGGGATTTCTGAGAGCATCTTGGGTGCTAAGGAATTTAATATATGCATTTGTTAAGCCAGAGTAACTCCATGGTTAAGTGGGGTTTGACCTCCTGAGATCTGGAGAGTATTTTTTAGCCCGAGAGCTTCCTCTGCTGGTTATTTTTAATAATACCTGTAACATTTTTGCACTCAGAGATGGCTGAGGGTGTAAACATTGCTTTGAATTTGTGTTCACCCACACCAGCTGTGTTTCCATGTGCTGAATGTTGTTTCTCTCTCTCTCTCTCTCTCTCTCCCTCTCCCATCCAGTGCTTGCAAGCACTTGAGTTCCTCCATGCCAACCAGGTCATCCACAGGGACATCAAGAGTGACAATGTGCTCTTGGGAATGGATGGCTCAGTCAAACTAAGTGAGTAGCAGCAATTCTCTTAATGCTCTGGTTCTCCTTTGCCAGTAATCTGAGTGTAAATCAGCAGGAGGAGAGTTGGCAGGGAAACCTGAGGTGGGTTTTTATTGACTCTGAGGAGTGGAAGTGACCTAAAGGTCACTAAAGGACCTCTGTGACCTAAAAGGTGGATCAGGCAGCAGGTACAGAGATCCTGAGGACCCTCAGCCCTGAAGGATGTTGAAGCAATCCTGTGGCCACACCAGCAAACATGGGAATGATTCCAGGGGAAGAGTTGCAGTGGCTCTGTTAGGATGTCATGACTTGAGTTTAATGCTTTGCCCCATTCACCAGAGGGCCCTTAACAAGAAAATTGTGCATTATTGGTGATTTATGTTGCAGTCTGGTCTTACCCTGTGCCTTTTCTTGGACTGGAAGTGTAACCCACTTTCATTAATATAATCATGACAGAAGGAACTGTTTGCTTTTCAGGTAATTGTTACGCATGTGTGGACTTGTGTGCACTAAATCCTCTTCTGATGTGTGTGTGTGTAAACAAAAATGACATGAAACCACTTGTAGCTGTCAGGACTGCTGAGAAAGAGGTGCATTATTTGATTCTTTGGTATGTAGAAATACACAGAACATACAGCAACCTAAGAGTTAAGGTAAATAGTGTAAAGCAGAAAGTGTTTTTACAGTTGGGTAGGAATTTGAAGTGTCATGAAAATGTCTTGGTGATATTCCTAATTGTAGATGGTTTTCAGTCTCATTTTATTTATGAGATGGAGTGAAGAAAGGTTATGAGCAACCTGATTTGCTTACCAGCATCTTTGGATGCACTGATTGCTTTCATAGGGTGGTTATTTAAGAGTGTGATCAGTTTGGGCACAAACAGTGTGGATTCAGAGACCTGAACAGTTCCAGCAGAGGATGTGGCTAAGAAGAGGCAGCTGGAGAAGGATCAAAATTGAAAAAAAGGAAAAGAGGTGTCCCAGCAAAGAGTGGCCAAAGGACAGGGTTGGCAGCCTGAGTCAAGAAGCATCACCCCAGGAGATTGGGGGAGGATGAGGAGGAGGGAGACACAGGAGAAAACAGGAGTCAGCTGTGAAAATGCCCCGTGTGAAGGGGAGGTGGTGCAGTTAGTGCTGAGACAAACCCTGGTGTGACTGGGGAGCTTCTGGCAGTGGGGAGGGGTGGAGGGGGGAAGAAGTTGCACCTTCTTTTTTTCAACTCTTCCCCTCCTCTGGGGAAGTCTGGAGACAGGACAGGTGTCCCCCACTGCACTCCTGTCCCCACTGCTGGCTGGTGTGGAGCTCAGGAGACACCAACTGCTGCTGCTTCTCTGGGCTGAGCATGGAAATGGTGCTGTGAGTGGAGTGTGACAACCTTGGGAAGGCCAAGAAGTACGAGAGGAACTTGGTGTGACTCCTGTAGGTTTGATTTTATTGTTTTGTGTTGGTTTGGGTTCTTTTTTTAAGGCAGCATTTTGACTGTCAGGGTGGGGATAGTTCTTTGTTAAATTGTCTTCTTGGTACAACTGGGCACTTCCATCACTGTGGCTCTTTTGTTAGCACTGCTTGGCATAACACTTTAAAAATTTACATTTCTCTCTCTTTCTCTCCCTCCCTCTCCTTCTCTCTCTCTCTCTTTCTCTAACTTAGTGTCAATGATAAGGTAATCTCTGTCTCCTGCCTTAACTGTGTTCTTATTGATGCTTTACATGCCTGGGAAGTGGGAGTGCTGCAGCTGGATAAAGTAACCTGATGGAGCATGCCTTGCTGCTGCACCTGAAGGCTGTAGGAATAGGTGACTTTTCTCCTTTTCTTGAGTGTGGTTGTTCTCTCTGGTAGTGACCTTGTGGCGAGGTTTGTTTGTCCAGGTTCCTCCTGCTGAGTGGGGCAGCACTGCACCTCCCTGAAGCCCTGTCTCCATGTCTCTCTGTCAGCTGTAATGCCTGTCTAGGTGGCCCAGTTGCTGTGAAATGTGGATCTCAGTAGCTGCACAAGTCCAGCCTGTTTAGAAGGGCAGAAGCCATGGATGGTGGATTGGTTTCCTGGAGCTCAGGCTGTGTGGCACACTGAGTGCAGGACACATTTGCCTCCTGGGTTCTGCTCCAGTGCTTGTTTTGGCTGCTCCCAGTCAAAGGACTGGGCCAAATACCATTCTTCTAACAGGGGAATTCTTCTTTCCAGAGGACATGGACCTTGTCCATGGAATTCTGCCCTGCTTAAACACCTCCAGGTTTTGTGCCCATCCTTGCACGTTGGCTTTGTTAAACTGAAGAATGTAGTGAGGGGAGGGGAAGAAGAAACCCCCCACCAAGCCCCTCTTAATGAAATGTATGTGTAGCACTAGAGAAGTCTTGAGGAAAGGCACTTCTTGGGGGTGCAGCTGCAGTTTAACCTCTGACTTTGTGTTGTCCCGCAGCCGACTTTGGCTTCTGTGCTCAGATCACCCCCGAGCAGAGCAAGCGCAGCACCATGGTGGGCACTCCCTACTGGATGGCTCCTGAGGTGGTCACAAGGAAGGCATACGGCCCCAAAGTGGACATCTGGTCCTTGGGCATCATGGCTATTGAGATGGTGGAAGGAGAACCCCCGTACCTCAATGAAAACCCCCTGAGGGTAAGGAGCTCCTGGGCTGGGACTGTTTGGGAGGGTTCGCCACGTGGAACACCTCCAGTGTTCATTAATTGTATCTACAATGAAAGGAAAAAGCCAAGAAGCTTCAGCAGCAGAAGAAAAGTTCTCCTAAGGAAGTTCTCCTAAGTTTTGAATTTGCCATCAGCCCTACCCTGACTCCCCAGCCCTGGAAGTGTTCAAGTCCAGGTTGGATGGGGCTCGGAGCAGCTTGGTCCGGTGGAAAGTGTCCCTGCCTGTGGCTGGGAGGTGAACCAGGTGGTGTTTAAGGTCCTTCCAACCCAAACCAGTTCCCTGAGCTACCCCAGAATATTGAGGTCAAAATACAGGGCTTCAGTTACAGGTAAATCTTGTAAACAGAAGTTTTTGACCTCAGAATTCTGTGGTACTTTAGGGAAAGTAAATCCATCAAGTTTTGAAAAGTGCTGCTCTGTCACAGTCTGATATTTTCTTTTCTAAAGTAAATGTCTGTTGCCAGAAGGTGTTTGAATATTATTTTGCTGCCAGCAAGAATAAGTCATGGCTGCCTCTAATTGTGGCAGCTTGTGCAGTTTTAATCCCATAAGTTTGAGAAGGAGACAGCAGAACCCTTTCCCTCCCAAGGACTCGCAGTCCAGGAGAAACACCACTGGGTGAGGCAGGACAGTTTGGTATCTTTTAAGGATTTGGTTTGGTTCCACGTTATTTCTCCTTTTCCAGGCTCTATATTTGATAGCAACCAATGGCACACCAGAACTACAGAACCCCGAGAAACTGTCCCCAATATTCCGGGATTTCTTGAACCGGTGTTTGGAGATGGATGTAGAGAAAAGAGGATCAGCCAAAGAATTGCTACAGGTGAGGCTCAGCTTCTTCTCACAGTCTGAAGTGCAGAACCCTTTTCTCTGTGTGTTTTCTGAGCACTGTAGTGAGGGCAGTTGGCAGGAGCAACAGTCAGCAGAGAGTTTAAGTGCACTCTGAAGTTGTTCCATCACAGTCTGTGCTTCATTCTGCCACTGCCACTGCCAGAACATTCATGAGCTCCCTTCAGGAGTTGGCCACTGAGAGCATTTGCATTGTTTTTTGTGTCTTCTCTTACAAATGTCCTCCTCAGAATTATTTAAAAGAGCTTTTTTTATCAGCTGGTCTGAAGTCGGTGTTGAAGCTCTGGAAAACTGTCATTTTTCCTGGGGTTCTGCCCTACCAGCTGAGCTGGAGCTCAGGGCACCTCTCATGGTGCCACCACTTCTCCCTTTAGTTCTGATTGTGACTGCCTGCTGGCACTGGAGAAAAGCTGGCCTGTAAACTGAGGTCTTCTTGCAGGCAGCATTGTCTGAAAGAGTGATAGAATCCCTGGTGGCCCTTCCTGGGGAGGGCACGGAGTAACTCTGAGCTTGGACACCAGATGATGCAGTGGCTTTCCCAGTAAAGCCACCTTGTCTTTGATTATTCCTTGTTCAAATCTTTGCTGTTCTGCTCGTTGCAAGTGTAACTTCAGTGCTCACCTTTTCCAACAAGGGTGAGCTATTCCAGGAGAAACCCCCCTGGGTGAGGCGTTGCCATCCCAGCCAGCTCGGGGTCATCTCATCCCTGTAAGTGCCAGGAGGGGTGCATGGAACAAATCAGCAGTTAAAGAGAAGAAGAATCATTCCTGCTCAGCTCCCTGGACACGTGAATCCTGCTGAAAGGTGACCCTTTCAAGCCATGTGTGCCACTGATGCCCAGTGTTTCTCTCTCCCTGGCAGCACCCCTTCTTGAAACTGGCCAAGCCTCTGTCCAGCTTGACGCCCCTGATCCTGGCAGCCAAAGAAGCAATGAAGAGTAACCGCTAACAGCCTGCCACAGCCTGCCACCCCCTTCTGTTTGTTTGTATTTTACAAATCTTTATAATATATGAAATTGTTACACTTGGGTGGGGAGGGAAGGGATTTTG
>VXAU01003156.1:3083390-3111994 GCA_013399695.1 Formicarius rufipectus
GGGGGGGGGGGGGGGGGGTGGGGGGGGTGGTTGGGACGTGTCTGCAAAAAGGGAAGAAACTCTCATCCAGAAGACACCCAGACGACGCTGTGGCGGCTCTGGCGATCCCTGTCTGGGCTCCAGGAGGAATTGAGGACTGAAATACTGGCCTTCAGTCGTGTTTTATTCTGATTTTTATTTTTTTTGGTGTTCCCCCCCACCAGACAGCCCAGAAATGCCACTTTTCTGTGCCCGGGGCTTCAACGGTTTCTAATGACTTCGCTGTAACAGCTCCTGTTCGTTGTACCCTCTGGGTACTTTCAATACTTGAAAGGCAGGTTCAAGCTTTCAGAGAGCAGTACTAATTTTACCTGCTGATCTCTTTGCCTCTCCTCTTCCTCCCCTCTGCCTGTTGACTTTCACATCCCTCTGGTGAGCTCCCCCTTGATGAGGTTCAGGGCAGGTGTGGCGAATGTGAAGGTACATCTTGCCCCTCGTTTCTTCTAGGGATGAGCTGTTGCTGTACTGTAGATTTGACATCTTGGCTACCTAAGGAGTTGTAATGTATGGAGATGTTTTTCACTGTTTAAGATGAATAAGGAGGGGGGGGGAGGAGAAGTATTCAGCTGTTTTTCATGCCTGTGCTCTGTGGACTTGTTTTTTTAATCAAAAATGTGGGCTCTTTGTAGAACCGTAATGCTCGGTCGAGTCTTTGGATGTGGGTTATGGATATGTAGGTTGGGGTCAGATACTTTATTTATGATCAAATGATCAGTTCTAGTCAGGGCAAGAAAAAATTCCAGCTGTCTTCCTTGTGTGCTCTTTTTTTCCCTGTTAGACTTGCTGGCCAGAAGCTTAAGGGTTATTGTGCTTGGTGCCGTGGGTGGTTCAAAAACATGTATCTGTGCTCTGACTCGGGCTTTGGAAGTTCTGCTGGTGCCTTTGACGTTTTTTATTTTACATTTGCCTTCTTTGTATCAAATACATTTTTGTATATGTTGTAATTTCCCCCCCGCTCCCCCCAGCAAATAATGCATCAACCTATGGAGTTGTCAGAGTTTAAGTATTAGAGATATTTTTTCCAGTTTTGTACGTGCTCCATTTGTACTAATGAAACCAGAAGGACAAACCAGCTGATCTGAGGACACTGAAGAATCCAGGATGTTGAAAAGGTGATCCAAAAAGAAGATGCTGGACCCCTGGAGATGCCACAGTGCTGTTGTGGGGTGGCAGCTGAGGGGAGGATGGTGTTGGACAGCAGGTTCAGGGCTGGGGGGACACTGAGGACACTGGACCAGCCAGGGGGGTCCAGTGCAAACCCAAGAGCCTCCTTCTGCAGGACAGTGAGAACCTGAGTTGGTTGAGTTCTTGGGGTGCTGCCAGGGGTGAGGGGGGTGCCCCTGGCTCCTTCCAGTGCTACAGTCTATGCATTTCACCCTCCCCTGAGTGTCTGAGGAAGAGCCCAAGTGTAATAACAGTGTGCCAAATGAGTCTGGGAAAGAACAACCGTGCCTGGAGTGGGATTTTACTGCAGTCCCAGTGGGGCAGGGCAGAGTTATGGTTGGGTATGGACAGAGGACCCTGAAGGAAAACGTTTTGCATGCTTTTCCAAACATTGCTGGCAGGGGATAGAAGTCCCAGTGAGAGAAGGTTGGTGTCTGTGTAGAGAGAATGCCCTTTTGGGGAGACTGGTAGCCAAGGTGTGACCAAACCAAGGTCAGCTGGGAGCAGCCAGCCAGGACAGCAGAGGCTGTTTGGGAGAGGATGGAGGGGAGCAGGGTTGGGGTCTCACAGCATCTGCTGGGACTCACAAGCTCCTGGGGATCATGAGGTGCCAACAGAGTGTCCTGTTGGGCAGGTTCACCTCGTGTTCTGCTCCTGTGTGGTAGGTAAAATCTCCACTGAGTTAATTACCTTACCTGTTCTGTTGTAGGGATAAACCCCTCCAGCTGTCAATGTCAGAACGTGGCTTTACATTTTCAATTCAAGGAAGTGTCTCATTCCAGCCAAGGAAATCCAGATGCATTTCCCAGCAAAAAAAGTGTGTTAGGAGCCATGGACACTGTAATCCCCCTGGGTTGAGTGTGTCCTGCTGCCTGGTCAAATGGAGCAGTGAGGAGGTTTGGCTGAGGAAAAAGCCTCTTGTACCAATGGGTCCCTCTTTGTCCATTGCTGGCAATGGACTTGGTGAAACTCCTTGTGCCAGAGTTCAACTGGGAGCTTTTCTTTCTTTCCTTTTTATTTTTTTTTAATGGCACAATCTAGATAAATTCAGGTGGTTGTTTTTTTTTTCTTTTTTTTTTTTTTTTAACAGAAATAAAACAAGACATCCTAAGTAATTTTAACTTATTAGTTCACTTTTATTGATGACTGAGAACGGTTTGAAACGTATGGTAGAAACTTTGTTCAATTCAGTGCGTTTTGGAGATGATTTTCTGGAGTTTCAGCCATCCTAGCACACAAAACTTGGCCCAAGCCCCAAGTTCCCAAGCTGGTGGGTGTGTGACCTGGGAAGGAACGTGGGTGTCCCCCCACAGCAGCTGGTGTGTGGTGAGCTCCCCGTGGGGGATCAGAGGTGGAGCTGGCAGGTGGTCACTTGGGCGGCTTGTGGCTGAGGTGCAGGGAGTGGGAGACTCCTGGGATTCTCTTGTTATCATGGAATAAACCAAATTTCTCTTTAAAAACAACCCTGGGAATGTGCACTTTGCCCTAATGAGACTAATTGGAGCTTTTCCCCCCCCCCGGCTCTCTGTGCAGGGAGGTGTGAAGGTTTGGCTAAAGCAGATGGGTCCCGTTGTCAGAGGGGTTGGGGAGGGACAAGGACGTGGTTAAGGGTCTCTCCAGCTGGAAATGAGTCCATAAATCTCTCTGGTCTGTTTTCCCTTCTGTTCCCTACGCTGTCGATGGAAATGGAAGTAGGTGCAAGCTTTCTTTTTATTTTTTTAACTGTCTTCAGATGTTAATGTTGCCTTTGTGTAATTTAATCCCATTATGTTATTTAATTGTTACTGCAATATTAACTACTGTATTTGTTGACTTTGTTTAATAACTGTTCTTTCAGGGCTAGAAATAAACTTTTAAAAAAAAACATTTGGGGTTTTCCCACCTCCTTTCCCTGTTAGGAATTTATGCCTTTGAAGACTAGAGTAGCTGAAGGAGTTCCTGTGTCAGTGTCTTAGTGGGATTAACAGAATGTATCTGTAATTGAGCTTCTTGCAAATGCTTTAACAGTTGTGGGTATAATTTCATGCTTTCCCAGCCTGTTTCTTCTAAGGTTTTGTTTCTCATCAGTGTCTGTACCAGCCTTGGGATCACCACAAGCTCTCCTTGCTGCCATGGGAAGGGTTGTGCCTCTCCCAAGGAGCTCTGGATCACTGCTGGGAGGGGAGCAGCTCTGCAACACCCTTTTCCCACCCATTGTGGAAGAGACATCCCTCGTTTCCTTGTGAAGGGAGCAAGGCAAGGACCAGCCTGGCTCATCACAGCTCTTCCACCAACCCCCTGGTGGGACTGGTGGGCCGGTGACCTGCGCTCGTGGCAATGCTGCAGCTGTTCTGGACACGATGCTGCTTTGGATGTGGTCCAATGTCCTGCATATGAACCTTGTGGCACCCCCAATGGTGGCACTGGGCTGTCCTGGTGCCCACTGGGAAGACGTGGCTCCTGGGTTGGCACATCTCTGCTGATCAGCACTTGGCCATCCCAACCCAGGACTGTGGGTGTGGGCGGCTCGCTGAGGACTTGGAGTGAGATCCGTGGTGCCTCTGTGGCTGCAGAGTCACTCTTGTGTCCCACTGAAGCTGCAGAAATGCTGTGGGGTGTTGGCCTGCCAGTCCAGCTAAAGCCAAGGACATCCACTGCTCTGCTCTGGGGTCGAGTCTGGTCCAGGTGGTTGATGCAGGATGAAGTTTGTCTCGGCTGTGAACATCCAGGACTCATGCCCTGTGTTTCCTGGGTGTTATTGGGAAATGGGCTCTTCCCCTTTCCTGCATGTTGTACAAGCTTTGCTCATACCACTGAGGAGGGGAAATGGAGAAACCACTTTGCCTCCAGCAGCTGCTTCAGCCAGACATGAGGCTGTTGGTTGGCACAGAGGACTGTCTCCTCAGGGCCATCAGGTTTTGTAGTTCCTTTGTCTTTAGACATAGGTGGCCCTTTATGCATTTAAACTGATGTTCTCTAACACTGCATTAAAGTGATTTGGCATTTATTCATTGGGGGGGAAGAGTGGACAGGAGGAAGGAGAAGGTGCTTGGTGGAACAGGATTTTTTGGATTTCAGTATTCGAGCTGCTTGAAGGACAGATGGGCTTGGGCTGAGGGCTGATTGTGACTTGCACAGCTGAAAGTTGCATGTTCTTGATCAATCCTCATCAGTCCTGTGAGAACTTGCTCATCCCTTGTCTGAACTGAATCGCAGCCTCATGTTTTGGGGATCAGTTCATTCAACATTGGGTTTTTAAGAGAATGATCTTGAAGAGGGTAAATTTGGGGCCAGTGATTTGGGGCTGCAGTGAGTGTCCTGCAGAGCTGAGCAGGATTACTGGGACTGTGCCAACCACACACTGGTTAAACCCAGGATGGCTGGAAACTGGGGCTCTTCATTGCTCTGCCATTGTCCTGGAGTGCCTGAAGAAGAGTCAGTGCAGTTCCTGTGTCTCCTGTGCTGGAGTTGCTGCTCCCAGGCATTTCAACAGCTGCTTTGTTTCCTTTTATATAACTTGCATTTTGTTCTCGAGGTTGTTTTTAATAAAAATAGCCATCCCTCAGTCCTGTGAGAAAGCAAAGGGAAAGTGTGCTGAGCTCAGCTGAACTCCTGGTGTTCCTTTCCTGGCAGGTTTTGCCAAAGAGTTTCTTTCTCTGCTTTGAATGCAGCCTGAGGAAAGGATTTTTCCCCTTAAAGAAAAAAGTGGAGGAAGGAAAATACCAACAACTGAGACCAATGAATTTCTGATTGTAACTTCTCCACCTACAAGGGGCCAGGGTAGGGCAGTGCAGCTCCTCAGGCTGCTGTCCCCATATCCCTGTGGTGATGCTGCCTTTTCCAGCTGGTGTCTGCAGGAGGAATAACATGGAATCGTGGAATTAGTAAGGTTGGAAAAGACCTTTAAGTCCAACAGTCGACCTTGAGTTCAAATCCCAGTTACCCACTGCCCTTGAAACAGCCTGTAAAGGACTGGTGACATTTCTTTGTTTCAATTATTCTTTTTAATGGGATTTTCCCAGTGGGAAGTTACTTGGTTGCTCCTTCTCTTTGGGGCATGACAGGCCACCAGGCTTCTGCTTTGGAGGTGTGTTGAGTCCATGGAGGGGAGGACAGGGCTGGAGGAGCAGCCAGGCTGTGTCAAGGCTTGGATGTCCCAGTTCAGAGTCTGGTGTTTCCTGGAGGTCCTGTGGAGAAGGACTCCAGCTGGGTGGAACTGCATCCATGGCAGAGATGTGACGGGACTCAGGGCATCTCCAGGGGGAAAGGTGCCCACACCAGGTCCAGGGGTGTCCTTCCTCAAGGCAGCTGTCTCCCCTGGTGTTCCTTGAGGTTTCCAGAGCTGAGGATGATCCATCTTTGTTATTTTTTTTCCTCCCAGTGAATGCTTGTTCTAAGGATTCTGGTCTTTCCACAGAGCACTGCTGGCTCTCCTGGTGCCCTTTTCCCTGCCTGTGTGTGGGAGCAAACCTGCTGCTGGTTCCTGCAGCTGAGAGGAGGTGGCTGCCCTTGGCAGGCTCTTGCCCCACACCCTGTCCACTGAAACTCCCCTAAAATAACCTTAGAACTGGCTTTTTTTGGGTAGCTGTGACCTCTCTGTGGGAGGAGCCAGAGTGGCTCTGTCCAGCTCTTCAGTGTTTTTGGGAGAGCGTTGATTCTACTCAATTGTTGAAGTGCCAACTTGTTCCTTGTCCCATGACTCACCCCCCCCCTCTCCATTTTAATATCTGCATTTTAAGTGGTTTTTATTCCTGACAGGCTTGGAAGCAAGTTGGGTTGCTTGAACCCACAGAAAAGGGTTTTGAGATGGGAGTATCTGAATTTTTAGTCTTGTTTCTAGAAGGGCAGCCCTGCAAAGCTGTATGGGTTCTGCTGGCAGCACCAACACGAGCCCCCTGGCACTGTTTAATTCCAGAGTTATCCTTGGAATCAACAGCTTCCAGCTCCAAGCTCCAGCCTGGGTTAAGTGTCCCACAACTGCAGGGTGTGCCCTGGGCATCATTACAGGTCATGAGTGAGAAATAGTCATTAAAAGACTTATTTCCTGAGGCCCAGCTCGTGAAATGCTTGAAAAGAAGGGGAAAAAAGCAGTTCCTGGTGGAATTTCTTTCCCTGTTTTACCATGGGTGTCCCCATCAGTTTCCCAGGAGCTGGCAGCTCTCTTGGCTTGCTTTGGGCTGCTGGTGCTGGGTCCTTGGAAGGTTTTGTTCCTCAAGGGAAAGTTCTACAAGTTTCTCTTCTGAGAGACACAAAAGTTGGGGGAGGTGAAAAGAAACGAGCTTGGATGGTGATGGTCGTTTTTTGTGGTCAGTTCTGCAGTGACCAGCACTTCAACACTGTCAGGTCGTGACAAAATGACTGTTCTATGAGTCTCTAAAGGGGGGTTTTGTCATCTGCTCATTTGGGGTGGAAGATGCACACTTAGCCTGTCACTGAGGGGGAGGAATTGGATTAAAAATGGTGAACTTGGGGGAAGTTTTGAGGCAGGATGAGCAAAAGCAGGGCTGTTCTGGGTGGAGGGAGGAGGGGAGGGCTTGTATGCTGGACCCTTGGCAGCATGGTCCTCCTCCTGACTCAGACTTCCCATGGTTTTCAAAGCAGGTGCAGTGAGCTGTGACCCCAGGGGACCTTCCCAAACCACTCTGGGTGGGACAGGAATGAGTGGGGAAGGAAGGGAAGAAGAGGGAGAGTGTTGCAGGGGCAGGTGCTGCTCTGGGACCAACATCCCCCAAGTGCCCCAACACCCACAGGTCCTGTTTCATTGTCACTGTGCCAAGGGCTGTTGGGGGACAGGCTGAACAGCTCCAGTGCCTTTGGAGTGTCTGCTCCTGGTTTTCCTGGCTTGGTCTGTGTTGCTGTAGCTGGTTTGAGCTCTGTGAGGTGCCTCATCCCCAGCTCAGGTGCGCTTCCAACCTGTGTGTTCCTTGTTTTCCAGGCAGTTTCTTTTATGAAAGACCCAGGGGTGGGGAATAAAATGGCATTAGTGGAAGCTCTTTGTGTGTGATGGGGTGGAGAGGAAGCCTGTGCTATCCCCTGGGGATGATGTTGGGCCTGTAGGAATGGGAGATGTGGGACCAGGGTGCTCCTGTAGAGCAGGGAAGTGACCCAGAAGACACATGAGTGTTTATTGTAGAACTCCAGAATGGTTTGGGTTGGAAGGGACTTTAAAGCCCACCTTGTTCTACGCCCTGCCAGGGGCAGGGACACCTTTCACTATCCCAGGCTGTTCCAAGCCTCATCCAACCTGACCTTGGACACTTCCAGGGATGGGGCAGCCACAGCTTCTCTGCCCAACCTGTGCCAGGGCCTGCCCACCCTCCCAGGGACAATCTGACTACAGTCCAAGGTTTGGCCCAAACGAGGTTGGGTGTTTCAGTGGTGAGGGTCCACAAAGTCAGGGAATGATGATGCTGTGGGATGGTTTTGGTGGAGCTGGGAAGGATCCCATCCCCAGCACTTCTGTCACCAGCAGGAGGAGTTGAAATGTCGCTGTCACAGAAATGCCACCTGCAGCCCGATGGCACGTGCAATTGGTGCCACCTCCACCTGACCAGGTGAGGTGTTAAGGGTAGGAAGCAGTGGGCAAGCCAGGCTTTCCCACTGGAGGGAAAGGTCATGGGTGAGAAATAGTAATTAAAAGACTTATTTCCTGAGGCCCAGCTCGTGAAATGCTTGAAAAGAAGGGGAAAAAAGCAGTTCCTGGTGGAATTTCTTTCCCTGGAATTTCTTTTAGAGTGGCTTCTCTTCCCTTGGAAAATGGGAAGCCTTGAAGAAGTTGCTGGGTCACCTTGTGTCCCAGGCTGTGGGAACGGGGGACGTAGGTTGTGTTTCATCATAGAACTCCAGGATGGTTTGGGTTGGAAGGGACCTTTAATGGTACCCTAATTCCATCCCCTAGCCCAGGTTGCTCCAAGCTCCATCCAACCTGGCCTTGGGCACTTCCAGGGATGGGGCAGCCACAGGGATTGGAGCCAACAGTCCCAAAATGAAGGGGTTTTTTTGCTCCTTTTGGGAGACCTGGCAGCTCTGGGGACCTGCTGGGGGCTCTCAGGTGGGAATGCTGGGCTTGGGAGCCCAGTGGGGGTTAACACTGGGACCCCTCCTTGCTGGGACAAACCCGTTGTTGGCTGCTGCAGCTGCTGGGAGTCCCTCAGCTCCCAGAGGCAGCTGGCACTGCCCTGCAGAGGCCACACATGTGGCATTTCCCAGGCCTGTCGGGCTGTGCCACGTTTGCTTCCGCGGGGCTTTATAACCAGGAGCTGCAGGAGCTTCCTCTGCTCCTTCCCAGGGTTTGCTCTGAACTCTTCCCCCCGGCACAGCCCTTGCCATGACCACCCTCAACGTCTCCATTGCCTTCTTTTTCCTGGTGGTTGGGATATGCCAGGCGCTCAGGTGGCTCTCCAAGAGGCTCCTGTCTCCTGGAGCCTATGGCTGCCTTGCCAGAGAGCTTGCTGGCTCCCTGCAGTTGTGCACCAGCTGCCTGGAGCTGAGGATGCTGATGGACATTGGCCCGTGGGGTGGTGGCTTTGGCCTGGACGTGGTGCTGACTCTGCTCTTCCTCCTCTTCGCCGTCCACGGCGCCTCTTTGGATGGAGCATCCGCCAACCCCACCGTCTGCATCCAGGAGTTCCTGCTCCTGGAGACCAACCTCGCAGCCACAGCTGCCAAGCTGCTGGCCCAGGCTGTGGGCACAGCCACGGGCTGGGCTGTCACCAAGCTCTTCTGGTCCTGGGAGCTCACCCAGTTCCACTTCATCCAGAACCTCATTGCATCCGAGTGCAGCTCCTCTGTCCACACCTCCCTGCCCCACGCTGCCTGTGTTGAAGGCACCTGCTCCTTCCTCTTCCACCTCATCCTCCTCAAGGCAAGGCAGAGCCACCCCATGTGGGGAGTCCCTGCCCTGGCAGCGACTGTCACCTTCCTGACCTATGCAGGTGAGCAGCACTCGGCTTTCTGAGCCAGTTGGGGAAGCACCTGGTTTGTGGGGGAGGGACAGGTGGGGCTTTTCCCTCTTCCAAGACTGGAGAGGGAGCAATTAACGAGGTAACGACTGCCAAGGGTGTTTGTTTCCTGCTTATTTTGGGGAATGATCATTTTGGGATGAAGGTGGCAGTTTATGAGATGTGGGCAGCAGGGGAATGTTGGCACATGAGAAGCCACAGCTTGGCCCAGGACTGGGTTCACTTCCCTCTAGGATGTCCCCCAGTGCAACCCCTCGGTCCTGCCCGGAGCTGTTCTGCTTCCTTCGAGGCTCAGGATGATGAGGGTGGGAATTTCCCAGCCCAAGGGATGCAGATGCCAGAGCTGGGCAGAGCAGAGATGCTCTGGGCAGGCAGGAAGGGTCACAGTCCCCACCCTAAAGGATGTCCCAAAGGATGCAGCTGAGACTGTTGGCCTTATTTCTCTTCCCACACAGCTGGACCATTCACAGGGGGCTTCTTCAACCCTGCCCTGGCCACAGCCAGCACCTTCCACTGCTCGGGGAACAGCTTCTGGGACTATGTGCAGGTTTACTGGCTGGGGCCCCTCACAGGTGAGACCTTTCTGGGGGCAGAGGGCAAGAAAGAAATGCCAGATGTAACACAGACCATTCCTCCTGAACTTGGGTCTTGGTAGTGGCGGGTGTTGTTCTTCCTCCAGCCTCCTTGTCTCTAGAGTCCTCTCTTTGTTACCTGGTTTTCTACCCTGATTTCTGCCCAGGACGTGGGCAAAGCTCTCCCTGAGGCCAGAGTTTGGGGGAGATGAAGCAAAGGTGTTTTAGAGCAGAGACAGGCTGAGCTCTGCTTTGAGGTTGTCCATGGGGAGCTGGGAATGGGCTGTTTGGGATGCAGAGAGTGGGGACAACTCCCTGACAGGAGAGGGGAGCCAGGTGGGGGTTGGTCTCTTCTCCCAGGTAACAAGTGTCAGGACAAGAGGAAAGAGCCTCAGGTTGTGCCAGAGGAGGTTTAGGTTGGATATCAGGGGGAATTTCTTCCCTGAAAGGGTTGTCCAACCTGGCAGTGGTGGAGTCACCATCCTCAGATGTGTGGATGGGGCACTTGGGGACAGGGTGGACTGGATGGTCTTGGAGGGCTTTTCCAGCCTTGAACACGACTCTGTGGCAGAAGTTCTCTGGAGTGGTTTATGGCCCTTTTGGGTCAAAGCAAACCTTATTACATGAAGGCAACAGGGGTTAAATTCTCCCTAAAGCAGCTCAGGGAGGGCTGCCAGTGGTGCTGGGCTGCCTTTTGGGCAGGAAGGAGGTTGTGGGCATGGGAATGGTGGCTGGGCTGTGGGGAGGGGGCTCAGGGTGGCACAGGGAAGGGCTCTGTGCTCTCGTTGCAGGGATGTTGGTCGCCCTCCTGCTGTACCAGGGCAACATCCCCCGGCTCTTCCAGAGAAACCTCCTCTACAGCCACAAGAGCAAATACAAGATCCCCAAGGCAAAGGTGACAGCACCAGTGGAAGGGGATGAACCCCAGAGGAAGAAGAAGGGGGGGAAGAGCAAGGCTGAGCCTCGTGCCTGAGCCGTGGGGCCCCCAGGGGGTCCCTCTCCTGGGAAAGGGTTTCCGGGCGTGGAAGATTCGGCTGCTCATCCCACCACCAAGGAATCCTTTGCAGGTTGTCCCAAGTCCCTGAGCTCCTTTGGGAATAGCTTTGAAAGCCTCCCTGAAAAGCCCAGAATGTTTCAAGCCTGCCTTGGTAGCTCAGTGAGAGAAACTTTAATACTCCTCCATCAATTGCTGGTTGTCCTGTTTTGCCAGGAAGCTCCTGGAAAGTCAGGACCATGACACGGACAGACTCGAGCAACTCCAGGTTACTGAACTGTGCAACGGCTGAAATCACCTCACTGGGTCTTTTGCAGCCATAAAATCAAAGTACAAACCAGTAACTGCCTTGGGAACTTGGGATGGGGAGGAAGCTGGCTTTGATCTTTCAAGTTATGAATGAATATCGGTCAAAAATTGGTGGGGTTTGAGTTAAACTTTAACTGAGGGCGTTGAATCGCACAGGCTGAACCTGGAGGGTCTTGGAGAGGAAGTAAAGATGTTCCAGGGCAGGAGAGTTCACTGGCCACGGGAGACCCTGCTCCTCTAGGGGTGTGCTTGGTCAGGGTTTTGGTGCTGTGAAACATCAAGAAAGGGTTAGAAAAAACAAAAAGGGACCCAGGCAGCCGGTGGGGTTGAGCAAGTGTATCCGTGGCCTCTGGTCCCTCTCTATTCCTAAAGATAAAACTGCAGTTTGTGGGAATAATAACAATAATAAAAACCATGTTTGGCATTTGGGGCAGTGATGTTGTTCCTCTGAGCTCTGCTGGGGCACAGGAGCCCATCCAACCCCTGGAAATGGGAGACATCATGATGTGCAAACCCCCTCTGCCCTGGCTGCTGCTTTGCTCTGGAAACGGGGGCAATCCAGGGGGAAAGGCCTGGGGGGTGAACAGGGATCCCCTGGAGACAAGGCCAGGTCAGCCAGGGCTCCCTCCACGGGGAGAAGCACAGGTGGGATGGGATGGGATGGGATGGGATGGGATGGGATGGGATGCGATGCTCCCTGCCCCGGGTCACCTTGGCAGGAGCTCGAGCAAGAACGATCTCCTCCTCTTTCCTGAGGTGCCAACAGGGCATGGGGAAGGGGCACCCCACTGAAATCCACAGTGAGGGGCTCAGATGCAGGTTTGGCCCTTGGCATCCAGCCCTGCTCCTTCCTGTGCTCTGCTGAGTCCCAGGAGGGGTTTGGGGGGGTGATCCCAGTGTGCTGTGCTGCCCCTGGGCTGCCCATCCCTGTTGCCTTCCTGTGGGATTTCTCTCCGGGGTGACCAGCAGGCACCCCAGGAACCCCCAAGAAGATCCAGATCTCTGCAAACCATGAGCCCACACCACGTCCCAGCAGGAGAAATGAGGGCAGGAACCAACACAGGGATATGTGGATGTGCCCCAGAGGTTAAACTTTATGGAACAAACAACACCCCAAACCCCACGCAGCAAACATCCCCAAAATGATGCCTCCAGGTCTGGCACTGCCCCAGGAGCACAGTCTGGTTTTCACCCTGGTTAAACTGAGCAGGAAAGGGGGCACCTTTGGGTGGATGCTGAAACCTCTGAGGGAGAGCTGCTGATGATCAGATCCCCATGGAAAAATCTTTCCACGACCTCTCTTGGTTTGGAAATCGTGCTGAAAACCCAGAACTGGGGCCTCCACTCATCCCAGTTGCTTTGCTGGGATGCCTTTTGTTTGAGGATTAAGTGCAGGATGGGAAGGGCGGTGCTGACTCGCCCTCCACAGCCCGTTCCTGCGGGGGTCTTTCCCCAGGCAGAGAGCAGAATATCCCCCTGGTGGGTGGGGATGTCTGGCTGCAGAGATGTTCACGAGACACCTCCCAGTCCCGTGGGTATGGAACTTGCAGTCTGACACCCCCATGTCAGCATCAGCCCCGGGGTAGGATGCTGATCCTGGAAATGCAGCATCTGAAGGCAGCGTGTAACCAAGAGGGAAAAAAAGGGCTGGGTTTTGATCCTTTCCTTTCCTCCTTCCTCTTTCCTCTTTCCTTGTTTAGTGTCTGTCTGTTGGGCTGCTGGGGAGACTGATGTAATTAAGAGGAATTTAAAGAGTGACAGTGAATATTGTTATTTTTAATTAAGAGGCTGCTTTTCCAGCACGAAGGCGGAGGAGAGCTGCAACTGGACAGACACCCCGACTCGTTCCCAAGCTGCCCATCGAAGCCCCCAGCTCTGATTTACAGCTTTGGCCCTGCCCTGGGGCAGTCCCATGCTGCCTCCCTGGAGCTGCTGGAGCCGGTGCTGTGCCAAAGCTTCAGCTGCTCCTCCTGGGGGGAGTTCTCCTTCTGGAAAAGCCACATCAAGGCCCTGCAGCATCATCGGTGTGTAGCACCCAGAGCCCGTGCCCAGCCCTGCACAGGCAGAGGTGACGATGGGGGGCTGGCATGGGCAGCACGACCCAACCCAGCACCACCCCCGAGCCCCAGTCCCTCCCTGTCCTCAGCAAAGTTCGGCTGCAGAGCGATGCCCACAGGAGCCAAGGTTAGGCTCAGTTTTGGGTGCCCTCCACCCCGTGCCACAGGGCACTGCCCTGCCAAGAGGACGTGGGCCGGGGGGTCTTGGGGGCGAACTGCAGCTTGTAGAGAGCGCTGCTGTACTGCAGCTCCGGCGTCACCAGCCGGCGGCACGTGTGCTCCGTGTCCTTGTCCAAGCCCTGCCGCAGGTTGTAGCCCAGGATCCTGGCGCTGCCGTGCTGCAGGGGCCGCAGGGAGGAGTCCTTGATGTCCTTGGGGGCCACGCTGCCCATGCCCTGCAGGCAGGTCCTCGCCAGCTCCGCCTGCCGCTCCCGCAGCGCCTTCACCTCCCGCTCCAAACGCTCCCGGCCGATGTCCCGGTCGATCCTCTCCCAGAAGGTCCTGTTGAAGTGGGTGTAGATTTCCCAGTCCAGCCTGTTCCACGCCTTTATCTTCTCCACGATGCTCTCCGGGAGGGGGGACTTGGTGCTGCTGTCCCTGCTGTTGAGCGGGAAGGAGACGACGCTGTCCAGGTCCCAGCACAACCTCTCCTTCAGGAGCACCATGGACTCGTCGAAGTACTCGGAGATGAGGAGGAAGTCGAAGGACGCCTCGATGGCCTTCAGCATGAGCTGCACCCGCTCGGGGGACACCTCCCCGTTGGGGTTGAAGCCGAAATCGAAGGTCATGAGGTTCCTGGCGTAGTGGCTGTCGCCGCTGGCGGGGTTGTAGTAGCGGTGGGGCTCGGTGAGGAACTCCTCCAGGCTGCGCACGTGGGAGAAGGCTGATGCTCCCTTGTAGTACATGAAGGAGGACTCCATGAGCTGCACGGGGTTCCTCAGGATGGAGAAGTAGACAGCAGAGCTGGGCACCACTTTCTGCACCTGCGGAGGAGGAAGAGGAGGGTTTGAAGGTGAGGGGGTGGGGGGAAGGGACCTGCTCGCCCATAGTCCTGGGCCTGGAGGTGGTGGGTGCTGGGGAAGGTCTCAGGGTGCAGCTCCTCAAAAGAGCTGTGGAGAGCCCCAGAAGAGGCAGGTGGTGCAAGCAGTGACCAAACACCCCCACCGTGTGCTGCCACAGCTGTGTGGCCATTCCGGGTCAGGGGTATGTCCTGTCTCCCCGCCTTTGCCCAGACCTGCATGTAGCCAAGTGGCACCCAGAGGGATGGATGCTGGGTATGGCTGACCTGAACTGATGCACTTCAGGTGTTCTCCTCTTGCAGCTGGTCCCCTCTGGGCCTGTCCAGGGAACAGGACATCTCCAAGGGCCCAGCAGACAAGAACAAGATGATACCTCCTGACTACTGTAGATGCTGTCACGGGTCACAGCGCAGCGACTCACCAAACCCGCTCCCAGAAGCTCTCACGGGGACACCCAACGACGCTAAAGGTGCCCGTGGGCACTCCTGCATCTCTTTGGATCATCCCCAAAGCGTTCCCAGGCTCTGTAGGTGCCCCACCTGGTGCCCCAAGAGCCCTCCCCCCTCGCCCTGCCCGTACCTCGGGCCGCAGGAACCGCATGTGGTGGCAGAGGATGTTGAAGCGCCGGGGCGCGCCGGGCGAGAAGCCCTGAACGAACCGTGCCAGGAAGTGGTTGGGGTAGAAGAGCTGGTACCCCCCGCCCAGGGGGAAGGCAAAGGTGAGGTGGTGCCTCTCACCGAAGCGGAACAGGATGTTCATGACGGTGCTGCTGGCGCTCTTGTGGACTTTGAGGAAGACGATGTCAGTGTGGGGCTTGCACGTCCTCCCCCGAGGGGTGACTCCCTTGGTCTCCCCGTTTGGCACCTCCTCAGCCTTAGAGGTCGTGGTCTGCCATGGGAAAAATGTCTCTGGGTGTGTTTTGTGAAAGTCCTCTGCCTGTGGAGGTTGGGTTGAGTTTGGGATGGGGTGTGTCAGGGGATTGTCCATCTGGTGGTGGGGGGAAGCCCCAGCTTGAGGCTGGGAGTGGCTCTGTACCTGCCCCTGTTTCATTCCAGGGGGTGACACTCCCCTGTTCCCCTCCATGCTCAGCCTGTTTGCAAAGAGGATGTGCTTGCTGGTGGCAGCTTCTGCCAGAACTGCAGCCATCCTCCCAGGAAGGCTGGGAGAAGGACCTTCCCTGGCTGCTTTGCTCAGGCTGGGGAGCTGGGGTTTCAGCCTTGTGGGCAACAGGTGGGCTTCCACCTTCTTACTGCTCTCCACAGGCTGCTGTGTCCAGTGCTCCTCTTGGTTGCCTGGGCTGCCTTCCAGAGGCATCTCCCAGCTGAAGGACGGGTGCCTTTGAAAAATGTCCTCAGTCAAAGGGGGTTCAGGCATGGCTTTCCTTTGCCACTGCAGGGAATCATCCTCCCAGAGCAGGTCGGGGGGCTGGAGGTCAGAGCTGAGCCCCTGGCCCATGGTCTGCTGCAGGTCACGCTCCAGCTCACACCGGCAGCTCCTGGAACGGGGAGGACACGATGCTCAGCTGCAGAGGCTGCGAGGGGCTCACAGGGGGCAACTCCTCTGCAGCCCAGGGAACCCCCCAGGCCCTCCTACAGACACCACGAAGGGGGTCTCCCTGCCTTTCTTGGGGTGGGTGGCCCTGCTGGTGGGTGTGGGGCTTCACCACTGCCCTGGGGAGTCGGGATGGGTGCAAGAACTCGGGCTTGATGATCCGGGGTGTTTTCCCACCTTTAATGGTTCTGTGATTCTATGGAGAAGACAAGGCCAGGTCAGCAGCCTGTGCCAGCTCTGTGTCACTGGAGCATGGTGGAAGGGGCAAAGCAAGGACAGAGAAGAGCAGGTGGCCTGGAGAAGCTGGAGGAACAATTGCAGACAACCCCAGAGTGGGATAAGTGGGCTCGAGAGCCGGATGGTTTTATAGTGAGGCAGGACAAAGCCCAGAGCAGCCTGGCCTGACCCCAGGGTGGGCTCAGCTCTGGCATAAAGGTGGGATGTGGGTGTCTCAGAGAGTCCTCTCCCACCTGGATTTTCCTCCCTGTCCAAGGAGGACCCTGCTGGGTGGTTTTCAGGAGGGCAGTTTGGGGCCCATGTCGGTGGTCAGCAAAAGGCTGGAGGACAGGGGGCAGTTTTATAACCCCGCTTTGGACCTACCTGGGGAGCTGCAGCTTCTCCATGACCTGAAGGGTGACCAGGAGGAGGGTGAGGACGCTGAAGGCGATCCAGAGCCGACCTGGCTGGCACCTGTAGATGGTACTCAGCTTCCTGCAAGGGAACAGATACTTCACACCAATCATGGGGGAGAAGAAACGTGTGTGTGTGTGAGGCAGAGGGGAAAGGTGCCTTGAGGCTTTCTGTGCTCCTTTATCTTTCCTTAAGGGAGGGTTTGCAGGGGCGGGAATGATGCAAAGGCAGCGATAACAGAGGAATCTCCAAGCTGTGGAGCCCGGTGGAAATTTCCAGATGGACCACAGATATCCCAACCCAAAGTAAACAGTGGTGGCTGCCAAGTCCCTTGGCTGCTCAGCTACACCTTCCCGGAGCAGCTGGAGCTCCCACCTCGGCAGCAGGAGCGGGCACTGCCCACGAATTCCCTGCCCTGCCTGGCATGGAGGGGTCAGGGCTTCATCTCTATCACCATGGCCAATGCAGCCTCGTTCTCCCTGCTCTTGCTGCCCCCAGTGCCTGCTCATGGAGGGCAGTGCCACCTGAGCAGCCTCCAGCTGTGGCTGCAGATGTGATGTGTCACTGTGGGGGCCCCTCTCCGGTGCCTGGCCTGGGTTTTAGTCAAGCCTATGATGGCAGTGAGACTTCTTCAGGCTTGGGTTGTTTGTGGGGACGTTCAGACCACAGAAAATGCTGCTGTGGAGCTTCTACTGCTCGTAGGGCTTGCTGCAAAACCCCGGTGGAGCTTGGTTGTGGCCTTAATCTTTAGTGGAGCATTTGGGGGACTAAGTTTCCTGGAAAACAGAATCAGTCTGCATCTCATTTCTTCATGGAAAGGGTTGTCCAGCCCTGGCACAGCTGTCCAGGGCAGTGGTGGAGTCCCCATCCCTGGAGGGATGGGAAAAACACGTAGACGTGGCACGTGGGAATGTGGTTCAGTGGTGGCCTTGGCAGTGCTGGGGGAATGGTTGGATTCCATGATCTTAGAGGGCTTTTCCAACCTCAGTGATTCCATGATTCTGCTGTTTTACACCCAGGGAGCCAATTCTTGCCTGATGGGATGATTTGTACCGAGGATCTGGTAAAACCCTCTGAGGTGGGCTCTGCCAAGGAGGGGGTCCAGCCCACCAGCCCCACATCTGAGGGAGGGAGACTCACAGGTTGGTTTGCTGAGCACGAAACAGAGAGATGTAAACAGGGAGAGTTATTGAAAGCAGAAATTTGGGGGCACTGAAGCCACGTCCTGACAGCTCATCCATGTTTACTGGCATTGCTGACTCCCTGCAGTGCTCAGATTTGGACCAAGAGAGTGGGACTGGGATCACACAGACCTGCTTGTCCCAGAGCTTCTTCAGCTCCATGATGCTTTGTCTCCTACTCCAGGCAGCCCTGGGACACCTGGGAGCAGAACTTGCTTGGTGAGCCAGCAGTGACTCAAGTATGGGCTGGGCAAAGTGGTCACGTGGCCTGGACAGGGCAGGGATTTGGATTTATTATGGAGAAACTGGATTTGTTCCAGGAAAAAAACCCACCAACTTTTATGACTAAGTAGTTGTTTGATGACAGCGCCGCTCCCAGTGGTTTGGACATTCATGGACAAGGTTCTGCCCTGCTCCCAGTAACATCCTTCACCAAGCTGAAGAGCTGAGCCCCTCCCAGGAGGAGCTTCGTGGTGTCTAAAGGGACTGGAAAGACCGGGAGGTCTTGGGTCATGGCAGTGCTACTGGGGGCTCAAAAGGCACGTAATGACTGCTGGCCAGAAGCACAGTGTCTCCAAACCTGATGGCAACCTGGTGGTATCCATGTTTCCACTTGAGGAGCAGGCTGCCAAGCTTGGGTGGGACAGAGGGGTGGCCAATGTGCATGTGGCTCGTTGCCTGGCTGTGCCAGCAGCACAGGGAGAGCCTCGTGCTGGCAAAGAGAAATGGGCATGACCAGAAACGGAGCAGGAACATTCCCAATGCTTCAAACACCAAAGGATGTTAAAGGGAGAGGGGGAAAAGTGGAGACTCGAGGCTGTCCCAGAGCTGGTGAGAGCAAAGGCTTGTTGAAATGACTCTGTGGGCAAGATCAGAGACCAAAGATGGTGGAGCTGCTCCAGAATGAAGGAATTCTGCCAGACAGATCTGGTTGGCAACTCGATCCAGCTCTTAACTGGTGAGAAGCTTGTCTGCCTATGACCAGCAGCAAGCAGGGAATGAAGAGATGAGTAACTGTGATATTTAGTGATCCACCCAAACTCTCTTCTGGGGGGATCTGCATGAGAACCCAGTGATGGAGGCAGAATGATGACTCTAGACTTGCTTCCACAAAGGTCCTAAACTCTCAGCCTGTAGAGAATCTGGGAGAGGTCCAAGTCCTGCCACTCTTTTGAGATGGTTGTGTTGGTTGAACACCCAGCTGAGAACACACAACGCGTGCTTGGCTGCTTGGTCAGGCTGTCAGAAAAGCAGGGCCCATCCTCCCTTCTTTCCTCCCTTGTTTTTGTCCTGGCAAAGTGGCAGCACTGAAGGTTGTGCTGGAGCTGCAGTGAAGGCAGCAAAACCCGGGCTAAATGGCACATGTAGCACCAGCAGCTGATGTCTTGGAGGCTGGAGCAGCTGGATGAGTTGTAGCTGGACAACGAGCCTTCAAAAGGCTCAGCTGCCTTCCATGGAAAAGCCCTGCACAGCCTTTTCTCCCTTTAACACACCAGAATTGGATCAGGGCCTTGGAGATCTTGGGGCAGAGTTAAATCCTTCAGACCACGGCACTTGGAGCTGCTGGGAGCCAACACTGCCCTGCAGCTCTGCCCTGCAACACTGGCTGTGAGAGCCCAACTCTTGCAGAGTCTCTGGAGGTGCCTCCACCCGCAGCCAGGTCAGAGCCTGGGTGCTGTCACCTCCCAAAGTGACAGAGCAGGGTGCAGAGAGGGCTGCAGCACCCCAGAGATGCCCTGGGTTGGGAGGGCTCGGTGGCAGAGCCACAGCAGCTGAATGCCCCTGTGCTGAGGGAATTCATCCAAGCCCAGCGTGCAGGGGGGGTTTCTTTGCAGGGATGATGTCCCCAGCTGTCCCCAGCCGTGTCTCAGGGCCGTGTCCCAGCTGGGGTGGGTGCCTGAGGTGCTGCTGGATTGCAGATTTCCCCACTGTTATTTGCCCTCTGCTTGAAGCAGAGCAGGACCTGCTTCCCTCCAAGCTGTGCCCCTTCCTGGCCCGGCACACACGTAAATGCCCTGGCTGGGATGGCTCTGCGGCTGCCAAGCCCTGCAGGGTCCCAGCCAGGTGCTGTGGGAGGTGCCAGGGCTGAGCAACCTGGGCAGATAAGTGGCAGAGAACGACTTTATTGATTTGCTGTGCCCAGATATGCTCCAGACAGCAGCGATGTTGCATGAGGAATTAATGTCTATGTACTGCTCCCACTGCAGATGGAGTCTGTCTTTTTTTTTTTCCTTTCTTTCTTTCTTTCTTTCTTTCTTTCTTTCTTTCTTTCTTTCTTTCTTTCTTTCTTTCTTTCTTTCTTTCTTTCTTTCTTTCTTTCTTTCTTTCTTTCCTTCTTTCTTTCCTTCTTTCTTTCCTTCTTTCTTTCCTTCTTTCTTTCCTTCTTTCCTTCTTTCTTTCTTTCTCTCTCTCTTTCTCTCTTTCTCTCTCTCTTTCTTTCTTTCCTTCCTTAGTTCTCTCTTTCTCTCTCACTCTCTCTCTTTCTCTCTTCCTTTCTCCCTTCCTCTCTGCCTTCCTCTCTCTCTCTCTCTCTCTTTCTCTCTCTCTCTCTCTCTTTCTCTCTCTCTCTCTCTCTTTCTCTCTCTCTCTCTCTCTTTCTCTCTCTCTCTCTCTCTTTCTCTCTCTCTCTCTCTCTTTCTGTCTCTCTTTCTTTCTCTCTTCCTTTCTCCCTTCCTCTCTTTCTCTCTTTCTTTCTCTCTTTCTTTCATTTCTTCTTGTTTGTTTTCTTTTCTTGCCGCCCCCCCAATTAAATAAGAAAACATGTAAAATGGTCAGCAGGACGGTCAGGGGAAGATAAGGCAGCACAGCAAGGGCACCACAGAACTGCCTGCCCGTCTTGGTGCCCACCTGAGCCCTGCCACAGCTGGGCTGGGAACGACCCTGAGCCCCCTCCCACTGCAGCCCCAAAATGCTGTCCCCCAGCCACAGGACTCTGCTGTGAAGTCCAGCCTTGCCTTTCCCTGCCCCTTGTCCACCCCCTCCAAAGCAGAGGTTGTGGAAGAGGTGCCTCCCCCCTACACCCATCCGCTGGGGTGGCCCTGTGAAAAGTTTCCCCAGAGCCACCTTTCTGCTCCCTCACAGCAGATCCTGATCCCTGGGATGCAGCAGGAGGGACCAGCATCCTGCCTTTGCACCTGGAAGCGTTCAAGGCCAGGTTGGATGAGCAAGGGGGATGGAATGAGGTGAGCTTTAAGGTCCCTTCCAACCCAAACCACCCTGTGACTCCACGAGCCTACGATCCCACTTGCTCTCCCTTTGCCATTCTCCTTCTTTGGTGGCAACAGCCTCACAAAAGATGCTGCTTTCTGCCTGCCCTTGGAGCTTCACCAGAAGAGAGAAGCCCCACCACCCCAGATGGATGAGGAGCAGAAATGCTCCTCTGCCCTCTCCCACCAGCACTTCATTCTCCAGCAGTTTCCCAGCACAGAGGGACCCACCAGGACATCACATCAGGGTAGGCTGGAAAGAGGCTCTTCCTGAGGGAGACAGTGTTTTACTTCAATAAATACATGGAAAAAAATTCCACTTACGTGATCAAATACCTTCTGAATTTCAGCATGGTGAGCTGGAGGCTTGGCTGGGGAGCAGGTGGTTATCATCAGCCTGGGAGAATGGAAAGCAAACAGCCCGAGCCCGGTTTGTGTGCCTGAGGCCAGAGGCCCCTCCCTGGGGGGGGGGGGGGGGGCAGCTGGGGTGGTGATCCCACAGGAGACCTTCCCACCGGTGCCCTGCACTCCAGCAGTGCCCCAGGGTGTTCACCAGCCCCTGCTGTGGGGAGTGGGACGTTCACCTTGCATGGCAGTGCCACACCAGGTCGAGCGGGGCGGGGCTGTGCCGCTCCTGTCGGTGTCCCCACCTCGTTCCTGGGTTTGCCCCGTGGATGCTGGAGCTCCTCTTTGCCCCCACCTCACTCCTGGGTTTGCCTCGTGGGTGCTGGAGCTCCTCTTTGCCCCCTGCTCTGCTCTGCTCTTTGTGGTTGTCCCTTTTCTCTTCTTGTGTCCTGCTTTTGCTCCGTGACACAGGCAGGGATGGTGGTGGGTGTTCAGCTCCTGACGCTCCCCATGCTGCTCCAGCGCTCAGGTGTGTGCAGGTTGGGTCACACCTGCGTGGCAAAGGGTCCTCTCCAAGGCAGCCTGGCTCCACCCAAGCTGGGCTGGGGTCATGGCAATGCCCAGCTCCTTCCTCTGCTTCCCCTCGCTGCTCCAGGCACCACTCAACACACGGATGTCTCACGTGTGCCATCTTCAGACTGGCACCCTGTACTCCCCCAAGGCAGCCCAATCCCCGAGCCCCATGGTGGCACTGAGCTGTGCCACGATGACCAGCAACAGGACAACCCTGCTGGGAAGCCACCTGGTTTCCAGTACCAATGGAAAAGTGGTCACGGGGTCTGCTTCTTGCTGGCTGGTGGACGATGTAAGACCACCATGGGGCTCAGGAAACACACGCTGGGCGGGTCAGTCACTTCCAGCCCCAACTTTGGCTTTGTTGAGGAGCACGAGGGCCCAGGTGGCTCCATCCCCTCTCTGGGGCAGGGAGGCAGCCAATCCCCCCGCCCTGGCACGGGCAGGCGCTGCCTCTCCCCATCCACCTCCCCAAAACCACAAGTTTGCCGTGTGGGGCTCTCAGGTTCTCCACCCATCCCACGCTCCGGCTCTCGGCCCCGGGTTGGCGGCTTATCTGGAGTCTGGGGCTCCCGAGAGCCACCCATGAGCTCACTGTTTGCAGGGCTCCAAAGCCCTCTCTGCTGCAGGGACTGAGGGTTGGTGCTACACCCTCTCCTTCCTTCCCCCTGCACAGCCATGCAAAACAAGCTGGACAAGCCTGCTGGGATGGGGTGACGTGAGATGGGTGGCTGAGGGGTCTGGCAGGACCTTGGGGAACATTTTATTGCTGCAGGGCAGTAGGATCTTTGGGGGCATGCAGAGGTTCATCAACATGAGGGTGCCCAGACAGGCTTGATCTTGTTTGTCCTTGGTTGGTTCCTCTTGCTCAGTGGCCGCTGCTCAGCTCACTTGTTTCTCTAAGGACAAACCTTCTTCAACTCATGGGGGTTCATTTTCCATATGGAGCCCCAGCCAGGATCTTCTGGATTCCTGTTGGCAGCCTCTTTCTTGGGCATGACTTGAGGCATCTGTGGAAGAGAAAGTCCAAAGGCAGAACTGTCTGCTCCTGGAGGGACGTGGTGATGGGCAGCTCAGCATCTGTTCTCCTCTGGCTTTGTGCTTCCTGTGCCAGAGGGACCTCAGGAGCAAAACTGGGATCCTTCTGCTCCCTTGCACCTGCACCCCAGGGAGGCTGTGGATGGGATGGAGCTCCACCTGTGGATCTGTGTCTGAGGACCTCAGTGGGGATGTCATTCCTCCAGGATCCCATCTGGAGGTCTTGGTGTTCCTGCAGAGGCTGGATGGGGACAGGATCCAGGTGGGACACAGTCCCTTTGGCAGCTGTGTCCTCCTGTGGGAGGGATTGGGCACCTCCCTCGGGGGTTGCACGTCCACTGCTGATCTCAGCAGGATGCAGATGAGCAGCCCCAAAGGCTCCAGTCCGTTCCTGTCCCCATGCAAGGTGAGGAGCAAGGAGACCTCAGCTGGCCTCAGGACCTTGCCACTCTCATGTAATGGCTTTCCTGCTTGGTTGTCCATGGCCTGGAGGAGCTGCTGGTGGATTTTCCTCTGGCTTGTTGGACAAGCTGCACCTGGGAAGCAGCTCCCTTTGATCCATTTGCAAACCTGTACCTGTGGCTGAGGTGAAGAGGAACATGAGGGAAGGTGATTGCTTCTCTGGAGAGGAGGAAAGGAGACCTGTGAGCCAGATTTCCAACCCTGGGGTTGGACCAATTGGCAGAGCCATGGGTGGTGTGAGGGAGAGCACCAGTGCTCGCAAGGGCTTGAGCCTCTCTGGAACATCAACCAGCCATCTGCCTGCCTTCATCCACACCTTGTTCCTTTTCCTGCTGGGTGGGAGTTGCTCCAGCATGAAAACAACCCGGCTGAAAGCTGTGGGGGGCGTTTTTTGGTCTTGTTTGGAGGCAAGTTCTGTTTGCCATCACCAACACTCCCTGGTGTGAACAGCCACCTGCAGGTGGGTGGCACGACACACCTCCTTGGACAGGTGGGACCAGCCAGAGGTCCCAGGCAGGAACAGAGAAGCTTTGCCCTCCTGGGAGAGCCTGGATGCCAGGACAGTGCCGTGGAAGAGAGGTGCAGGAGAAAGGCCACTGCTGCTCCCAAATCCCTTGGCCAACAAGCACGTGGCCGCCCCGGTGTGTGTTGGCAGGACCAGGGTGGCCCTGGCTGCATCTGCAGCAGGAGTGCAGGTTCCTGAGGCCAGAGTCTCCTGGCTGGAGACTTGTCCCTTTGCCCCACGCAGGGATGTAGAGCCAGAGGACCTGGGAGGTGGTTGTTGCCACGGGGATAAATCAGGGAAGACGTTTCCGATGTGGTCCCGTTCCTCCCTGGGGGTGGCTGCAAGGTCCCTGCTCACGCCACATCAGCATGTTTCCCCCCTGTATTTAATTCTTTCTTTTTGCATTAATCAATTCATCAATCAATCAATTAATTAATTAAATATCATGGTCCCTTTGGCCGTGTCATTTGCCCCCCCATCAGCCCTGGACCTTCCTGGATCTCAGTGAAAAGACAAGAGCATTGTGGTCTCCCCAGCAGCACGGCAGCCCCAGTGATGGACTGGGGGAACTGGGACATCCCGACTCCCTGGAGCCATTCCCACAAAACTCCCGAGGGAGAGAAACTTCAGAGAGAGAGACCTGCTGTCCCCTCACTGCCACCAAGAAACTTCAGAGAGAGAGACCTTCCGTCCCTTCAGTGCCAGCAAGGAACTTCAGAGAGAGGGACACGCTGTCCCCTCAGTGCCAGCAAGCCCTTTGTGCCCCTTTCCTGTTGCCTTGCCAGCCCCGTTTCCAGCCGGACCTGCTCATGGAACGACCCACAACGATTTCCCGGTGACTCTCCCGGGGTTTGCCAGCCCCCCGCGTTATCAGCGAGCTGCGAGTTTGCTTTGGGAGTCGTTCTGCAATCGCTCACAGCGCGGGCCTCCCCTTCCTGCCGCCGGGCACCGCGCTCCATTAGCACCCACCTACGCTGAGATTTAGAGAGGTTGGCACTCTGCACAGCGAGCTGGGCATGCCTGAGCCTCCAGCAGCTCCCCCGAGGTCTGTGGCCATTCCCTGCCACCTGTGATGCTGTGCCCATCCCTTCCGGCTGTGATGCTGTACCCATCCCCTGCCAGCTGTGCTGCTGTGCCCATCCCTGCCCGCTGTGCTGCTGTGCCCATCCCCTCCCAGCTGTGCTGCTGTGCCCATCCCCTCCCAGCTGTGCTGCTGTGCCCACCCCCTGCCAGCTGTGCTGCTGTGCCCATCCCTGCCAGCTGTGCTGCTGTGCCCATCCCCCGCCAGCTGCCTCCGAGGGGACGCTCAGGGAGCAGATGTATCTGTCTGGGAAGTTGGGAGCCAAGTGCAGGACCTGTGCTGTGGCTGCTGCTGGGCTGTGTGGGCTCCCAGTGCCACAGGGACTGTGCCCCAGAGGGCACAAGGCAGAGCCTGTGCCAGCCCCAGGCAGAGCTGCTCTTGGGCAGGAAGGGTGAGGAGCAGCTGGGTGGGTTTGGTTTGGGTGAGAAGGACACTGCTGCTCCTCTGCATGGTTTTTGGCTGGCGTTGGGACTTTGGCCCTAATCGTGCTTCTGTTTGTTCTTTAATCTCGGTCACCTTATCAGGAGCCTTTGAACAGCCAAAAGGCATCTCTGCTCACCTGGAGAACAGGCTTTGCTGTTTCTTTTGGGGTTGGTTTTGTGGGCTTGCCAGAGACCTCTGAGAGATCAGAGTGATCCCTCACAAAACTGGGCTTTGTCTTGGAGCCTCCAAAAGCTGCAGCACTTGCAGGACTTGGGCACTGAAAACCTCTATATTTCAGGGTGATTCTGACATTAGACCAGATCCCTCAGGGCCTTGTAGGATCCAGGATCTTCTGGACCATCCTGAAGCTGTCCATTGTTTTTCTCCAAACAAAACCACCTGCTTACGTGTTACGTGGAGGGCTTGGTGGACTGTCTGCAGAAGAAGAAACAGAAGTGGGCATCCCAACCACAAGGTGCCATGGGCTCTCCTCAGCAGGGATGGGAAGAGTTTTCCCTTGCCATTAAATCTGGGCTCCTCAGTGCAAGAAAGACAAGGAGCTCCTGGGGTGGGTCCACAGGAGGGTGACAAAGACGCTGAAGGGACTGGGGGATCTCTCATGAGGACAGGCTGAGGGAGCTGCGGCTGTTCAGCCTCCAGAGAAGCCCCTGAGAGGGGACCCCCCATGCCTGTCAGTGTCTGCAGGGAGGGGGCAGAGCAGGGACCAGGCTCTGCTTGGGGGGGCAGCAATGGGACAGGAGGAACAGGCACAAACTGATGCCCAGGAAGTTCCACCTGAACATGAGGAAGAACTTTCCTGTGCAGTGACCCAGCACTGAACAGAGACCCGGGGAGGGTGTGGAGTCTCTGTCAGTGGGGATATTCCAGACCCCTCTGGACACAACCCCATGCCAAGTGCTCTGGGATGGCCCTGCTGGAGCAGGAGGTGGGACCAGATGCCCCTTCCAGCTTGACCCAGTCTGGCATTCTGTGGGTGAGTTTCATGTGGTTTAGTTTGCTCTTCTTGTCTCCTGTCCTGTCACAGGGCACAGCTGAGAAGAACCTGGTTTGCTGCCTTCATTCCCTCCCATCAGATGTTCATACACACCTGTGAAGTCCCCTTGAGGCTGTTTTTCCCTGGGATGGACAACACCGAAGCTCTCTGGGCCACTCCTCATATGAAGGATGTCCAGACCTTCATCACCTTCATGGACTTGCCCTGAACTGGCTCCAGTCAGTGCAACTCTCTCGTGCTGGGGAGCCCAGAGCTGGACCCAGCCCCACAATGTGACCTCACCAGTACTGAGCAGAGTGGGCAAGGAGGCTGCTGGAGCTCAGGGAGCTGTGTTTGACCTGGGAATGGCCAAAAATGTCCTTAGGATTCTCCACGGCCAGCAGGGACCCTGTGCAGCTGCCTCTGACCTGGAGGAGTGGGTAAGTGCTGGGTCCAGCTCCAGCTCTGCCTTGGCCAGTGTCTGATGCCCAGAAGAAAATAGTGGAAGTGGTTTGCAGATAAAGCCTGGACAGAAAGGCTGCATTGATCGAGGGAATCCAGGTGGGGCAGGTGTTTGCTGAGCAAATGCCCTTCTGAAACGTATCAGCAGGCAAACAGGGTGGGACCTCGGGGGCTGCCGCCGCCTCCTATTTATGGAAAGCACGGCGGGTAAATGTGGTGCCTCACCTGGCAGAAAAAGCCAACAAAACAGAGGGAAATCTAGGAGAGGTTTTATGGTTTCTAGGAAAGCCACGGCAGCGACCTGTGTGTGCTGAGCAGTCCCCCTGTCACTGCCAGACAGTCATCAAGGGGATGGGGCTGGGAAGGGGCTGGAGCAGCAGGAGGGGCTGAGGGAGCTGGNGGGAATGGGCTGGGACAGGGCAGGGGGGATATCAGGGAAAATTTCTTCCCAGGAAAGGTTGTTGATCCCTGGCAGAGCTGCCCAGGGCAGGGGTGGAGTGCCCATCCCTGCAGGGGTTTAACAGGCACGTGGAAGTGGCACCTGGGGACGGTGGTCAGTGGTGGGTTTGGCAGTGCTGGGTTGATGGTTGGAGTTGGTGATCTCAGAGGTCTTTTATAACCTAAAGGATTCCATGTGTGAGCCCTGAGAGATCAAACCTGGCCAGGCAACAAGAAAAGCTTCTATAGGCACACTGGAGATAAAAGGAAGATTCAGGAAAATGTGGACCCTCTCCAGAAGGAAATGGGAGAGCTGGTGATGTGGGATATAGAGAAGACTGAGGTATCCAGGGATGTTTTGATGTTTTTGCCTCACTCTTCAGCACCGTGTGCTCGAGGCAAAGGCAGGGAGTGGGAGAAGGAAGATCCGCCTTCCACAGGAGAAGGTCAGGTCTGAGGCCACGTTAGGAACCTGAAGATGCACATGGAGCCTGCCTGGTGAGGATCCACTACAGGTTCAGCCTCTTAATGCCTCCCTGGGTGACTCCCAGCTCTCGAGGGGGGAAGGAGCCAGTGCCCCCCATCAGCAGGGGCACAGCACCACGTGGGTCACGCCGTGTCCGAGGGGGGATTTCACTGGATGCCCTTCCCAGGGAAGGAATGTCTGCCAAGGTGGCAGGGAAGGGTGGGCAGCAGCTCAGCCCCAATGCCAGGAGCTCCCCCAGCCACCCAGTGTGCTGGAGGGGATGCAGCAGGGTGGCCCAGAGGGTCTGGCACCCCTCGGGGCACACGGACACTGCACAGCTCTGGGGGATGCCCCCGAGCAGGGAAGGGCTCTGGGCTTCTTCAGAGGAGAATCCCTAAACACGGGACACATCCCAGCTGGGATTCTCTTGTCCTGGGGGGCCCAGCATTAGACACAACACTCCAGGGGTGGTCCCACTGGTGCTGATCCCCTCCCTGACCTGTTGGCAACCTCCTCCGCAGTGCCTCAGCCACATACCTGCACACAGCAACCTTCACAGGAGGAATTAGGAACATCAGGAGTAGCTCCACCCCGGGCTATGGAAGGCAGTCCCTTGGATGGGAGATCCTTGGATGGATGCTCCTCCCAGGCAGGGACCCGGTTCCCCGGGTGAGCAGGTCCCTCTGCTGCCCTGGCTCAGCAGAGGAGGACAGAACCTGTCACAAGTGGGGTCCAGGAAGGGGAACCTGCTTGCAGGGGTCCCCCATCCCTGGTGGGTTTGGAGGCACCACCCCTTAGTGCTGGGAGTGGGACCAGTGGAAGTGCTCAGGTAACCAGAGAGATTGTCCTTGCTCCAGGATGGGACCTGGAGCAGCCCAGCAGGGCAAGGGCAGCTCAGGCAGCTTCAGCACCAGTTCCTTCTCCAGCAAAGCCCCCCCAGTGTCCCCCGGACCTTTTGTTGGCAGGGGGACCACGGTCCCTCTGGGCCAGTGCACCCAGTGAAGCCCAGGGCACAACCAGGACCCTCAGCAGCACTTCCCCTTCTCCTTACAGGGAACCTACAACTCACTGTCCATGCCCAGGGGCCTCCAAACCAAACCCAGGGCACAGAGGGTGTCTTTGAAGCCTCATCTCCCTGCCGTGCCCACCCAGACA
>VXAU01003156.1:3112261-3133780 GCA_013399695.1 Formicarius rufipectus
CAGATCTCAGTCTGTTCCCCGGGGCTGACAGGAACCCCCAAGTCACCCCACCTGGACCAGGGCTCTCTCCCAGGGGTGCAGGGGACACAGGTCACACTCTTGGCTGGAAGACCCAGCTCCTTCCTTAGAGCAGTGTGACTCCCATCTCGAGCTTCTCCTGACACTTGAACATCTCCATGACCAGACTCCTCCTTTCCAGCCCAGCAAGAGTCCAGGACCTCACCACAGCTCTTCTAGGTGAGGAAGGGACTGAAAACTCAAGACTTTTACTACTTGTCCCTGCAGGGGTCATCAAAGCAGCGTGGAAATCACAGGTAGCTGCCCCAGGAACAGGCACTAGAAAGTATTTCCTGCTCAGCATTATTTTTTGTAGGGATCAAAGCCCCTGAGACTGTCATTTTCTGTCCCTGGTTGCAGTGGAGGAATCCTGGCGTGTCCAAATGTTTTCAGGGCAAGAAAATGAAGTTTCAGGCCTTGGAAGCCTTCAGAGGAGCAGAGCTGTGTCCCACTGGAGCCACGGCAGCAGTGGGGACACAGAGAGGGGCTCAGGACACGGAAGGGGCGCCCCGAGTGGGGCTGGGCCAGGAGGAGCAGGGAAGGTCGAGGGGGATGTAAAGTAAAATAAAAAGAAAAATATATATAAATATAAATATAAATATAAATATAAATATAAATATAAATATAAATATAAATATAAATATAAATATAAATATAAATATAAATATAAATATAAAAGGTCACATGAGAGCTCATCCCAGAGCCACTTCAGGGCAGCATGGGCCCCTTAAGGCTCACAAACTCACACAGACACTTCATGCAGTGAATGAATAGCCAAAAAGAATCTCCCACAAAAGGATCTCTGCCACGAAAGGAACTTTATTAACATATCACACCTTGTATTTATAATCTGTGCTTTTCAGTTACATCATTATATCAAATGATTGGACAGCTTTGAACTGTCTATTCTCAGGCCACCTAGATTTCGTAGACCATTGGTCTTAATTAGTCCTCCTGAGGTCCACCTCCTTGATCTCATCCAGAGGAGTTCAGGGAGTATCAACAGATGTTCTTCTTATAGATAAGTTCTCACTCCAAGGCTGAGAACTGCTCTCTTGAAATCTGTACACACAGGCCTATTTTTCCTGGGAACTGCACAATGAATTGTTCACAGAATATTCACAGAATATCCAATTTTCTGCATTCTGCAACAGGGATGTGGTGAGGACGAGGAGCAGCGCAATCCGCTCGGTTCCTCCCCACACGCTCTGCCCCTGCCCCATCCCCTGCATTCCTTGCTCATGCCCTGCCACCTCTGGTGTCCTCTCTCATCAGGCTCCTGGGCACGCAGAGCTCTGTCTCTTCCCATAGGGTGCGAGGACAGGTTTGTCCCAGAGGGACCAGAGTCCTACGGGAAGCCAAGGAGCTGAAGGAGGTGGGGATGGGAGCCCCTCACGGGCTGCGGGTTTGGACGTGGATGTTTCACCAAGGCTGCTGGTTGCACCTCTGGAGGTGCTGATGGTGGTTCCCTCAGGGGGATGGGGTGCACTTGTTTTGTGGAATAAAAACCCCTCTAATCCCATGAGGTTCTAGAGAACCCCGTTTAATTCCAGGCCTGGGCGCAGGGGGGATGGCTCCTCCAAAAACATGCGCCCCTGGTTGAGTTAACAAAGGGTTTATATGCAACTAAGTTATACATATTCATTTTTCTTTTATGCATAAACATTATTTCCTTGGAGAAGGCGGGGTTATTATAATGAGGCTCAGGGACTGATTTCCATTTTCTCCGCCCCATGCTGCTGCTTCTTGCCCGTGTGCTGTTCCTCCTGGGAATTCAGGGCAGGAGTCTCCAGGGGTCTTTAGGGATAAAGCAATGAGTCTTCCTCCTGTGAACTTTTTACCTTTTGCTCCAAACTGCTCCAAACCAGTCTTGTTGGCAACTGTAACTGGTCTAATTGGACTTATCTTGTTCTTTTGACATGTTTTCTGATTTATCATGGGGTATCCTGGCTGTTTTAATTGGTCCAAGAAGCTTTAGGCCTCTTGGTGTGGCCCTTTCAAGGACACTGTGTGAGTTTTGCTGCAGTGAATTTCCTACTACTGAGCAAATTCTATGATAAGTATAAAAGCATAGAAAACAAGCATCATCATAAGGTAAATAAGCATAAACAAAATAGGCATAAACAAAATGAGCATAAGTAAACAAAATAAGCATCATAAGCCCTAAGTGAAATAAATATAGACTCCTCCTTCCCTTCCCCCTCATGACACTGTGGCTGCAGGAGAAGGTCCCTCCCCCACCCCAGCACGAGACAGTTGGGTAAGTGGTCCAAATACCGGTTCTTTGCAGATGTTAAAACGTCCCCTCCTCCAAAAATGCTGCTGAGGCTGCGGCAGCAGCGCTGGGAGAGGGGTGTTTGCTGAGCAAGCAGCTGCTGTTTGCACTGGTGGGATTCACTGGGCTACAGGTGGGATGAACTTTGTTCCAGGAATCACCTGTTACAACTTTTGCTCCCCTCACCTCTGCTGCCTTGGCTTTGGATCCTTTGCTCTGCTCTGGGCCAAGGGAATGACCTTCCTCTGGGCTGTTTGTCATAGAATCCTGGAATGGTTTGGGTTGGAAGGGAACTTAAAGCTCATCCAATTGCACCCCCTGCCATGGGCAGGGACACCTTCCACCAACTCAGGGTGCTCCAAGCCCCATCCACCCTGGCCTTGAGCACTTCCAGAGATGGAGCAGCCACAGCTTCTCTGGGATAACCTTTACTTCTGTCTGTGCTGCCTTATGGCTCTTCCTCACACATCCTTGGCATCTTCTGCACCTGACCCAGAGCAGCTGACAGGACACCTTGGAGGGGCTCCTGTCCCACCAGAGAGGGAAGGATGGAACAGAAACTACTGCAAAGTCTACTGGGACACCACATCCTAAGGAGACCTGTCTCCTCCTCCCATCAGTTGGTCCCATCTTCAGAAAGGCAATCGCTGAGGAAGGAGAATGCAGGTCCAGGTTGGGAAGAAGTAAGAGGATGAGGAGCTGACCCCCAGAAGAGAGAGACTGGAGCACTTCAGGCTGTTTGGCATTGCAAGGGGAAAAGGGGGAAGCCACAGACCTGGCTTAAAGTGCCCTGAGATGAAACACAGCTACAGGATCCTTTCCACAAGGAGTGGAAGAGCCCTGCTGGTGTCTGTGTAGCTGCAGTGGTCTCCACCAGCCTTGGAGACTCTGAAGACCATCTCTGGAGGATGGTCCCTGTGCCCCCTGTGCTGTAGCTCTGGGGAGAGGTTGGCACAATGCCCTTCCACAACAGCCCCTGTGCCCCAGGGAGTGTGTTCCACTGTTCAGAAGCCTTTGAGCCTTCTGCAGGAGGTGTCTTTCCCCAGATGTTCCTCAGCCAGTCTGGGGGAGTTATTTTCCTTTGAATGACCAGCACCAGGAGATGGTGCCTGAGGCCTTTCTCCATCTTTACATTGCTCCTGAACTGTAGCAAACCTTCCAGACCATGACCCTCTAGATCTTCCCTGCCTTCCCTTTTACCGTCAAAGTGTCTGAGCAGGAGGTGCCTGGACATGAGGGTTTGACAACTGTGAACTTGGTGAGGGCTGAATTAAAGGAAAAAAAAGGAAAAATGAGATATCCTTCCCCAAACTGGGAACGAATCTTTGCCACGTGTGGGAGTTCAAAGAGCAGTCCTGGGTCAAACTGTATGTGCAGGGGGAGATGCTGTTCCTGGAGAGGAGGGCTGTGTCTTGTGGCCGAGTTTGCTTCTTGGCTCAGCAGCCTGCTGATGAAAACTGCAGGAAAGTGACTTTAGCAGACTCAGGACCCCACTGAGATCCTTCAGGAGATGACGATATCCAAGTGTTGGGTTGGGGTGCTGCTCCCTGGTTTGCCCCCTCAAGCCAAGACCCTGAGTGCTACCAGTGCAGGAGCTGGGACAGGAGGTGGGCACAGTCCCAAATTCGAAGTGTCCTGGGGAGAATGTCATGGTCCATCCTCTGTGTTACCCCCTCCTTTCTGCCTCCAGCTCTTTTATTGTCAAGCAGTCAGCTGTGACCAGAAGAAATTGCCCCGTTGCTGCCGGATAAAGGAGCAGCCTGTACTGGGGCATTTGTGAGCACAGTGGACTTAACCCTGAGCTGCTCCAGGTGCCCATATCCCTCCTTCAAATCAGGACAACTCAACCTGCAGTCAGGTAATCCTTTAATTCCTCTTGGATTGCTGAGGGTGATGGGAGTAACCTCTGCTGGCCACCAGGCAGGTGAGTGCCCTGTCTGAGCCACCACCCGTGTCCTCTGCCATGGCCACCACATACCCTGTGCTCCTTCTGCTGTAATTACCACCTCAAGGGGTCAATGGGCTGAGAGAGGCAGCCCAGATGTAACTTTTAGAGGGCTAAAGCAAAGCAAGATGCTTCCTTCTTTTGCCTTCCCCAATTTATGAAGTCCTGTGCCACAGCCAGAGCCTGCAAGGGTTGCTAATAGAAATATTATGCTAATGAGTAAAAAGCTGATTGCTCTTCTGGGGTGAATTGTCCCCCTGAGAAGCTGTTTGCTCCTGTGCTCTGAAAAATCTGTGCATCACAAAAATCTACCATGTCTCGTGGTAGACAAGGAAGGAGACAAAGGTTGGTGCTTCCAGGTTCCCTGCTGCCATTGCACAAGTCTGATGACCTTGACTAAAGCCCTGGTCTTTTTTCGGGGATTTCCCACCTCCAGGGGAATGTGCAAAAGGAACAAGACCTTGCTTGTAACAGGATCTTCACAAAGCCCTTCCTGCTGTTCGTGTTTCGTCTCCATGGCGTGTTTATAGGAGGTGGTGTTGATGTCAGCTCGGGGCTGAGGGACTCCTGCAAGAGCCAGGGCTTAGTAGAAACGTTTAGTTTGATGGAAAAATCCTACAGCTGCATCCAAAAAAAAATCATTGCCCAGGATAAAGTGGGCTGTAAAGGGACTGAAGAGTGGGATCAAAGCCCTATGAGAGAGTTGGGGTCTTTTCTACTCCCTGGTGTAACCTGGAGATAGCTTTGTGTTTTTGCCAGGGTACTGCAAGGGCTGACTGCTCCCAAAGGAACCCCCCCAGCCTGATCCTTGCCCATCACTCTCCATCCAAGGTGAGCAGGATGGGCCCCAGGACTACAGCTGGGTTCAGCACAGATGAACATCTCCATCCCCAGGGAAGCTGGAGATGAAGAGGCAGGTCTGAGGTTGGGATCGGGTCTGGGGACAAGAGCAGGGTGGGACACAGCCTGGGGACCATCAGGTGGATGTACAACAGGGATTGTTGCTGCCCAGAGAGGTTGGGAACTTCCTCCCTCTCCCTGGAAGTGTCCAAGGCCAGGTTGGACAGGGCTTGGAGCAACCTGTTCTAGGGGACCTGAATCCTCCTTCCTCAGCGATTGCCTTTCTGAAGATGGGACCAACTGATGGGAGGAGGAGACAGGTCTCCTTAGGATGTCGTGTCCCAGTAGACTTTGCAGTAGTTTCTGTTCCATCCTTCCCTCTCTGGTGGGACAGGAGCCCCTCCAAGGTGTCCTGCCAGCTGCCCTGGGTCAGGTGCAGAAGATGCCAAGGATGTGTGAGGAAGAGCCATAAGGCAGCACAGACAGAAGTAAAGGTTATCCCAGAGAAGCTGTGGCTGCCCCATCCCTGGGAGTGTCCAAGGCCAGGTTGGATGGGGCTTGGAGCACCCTGAGTTGGTGGAAGGTGTCCCTGCCCGTGGCAGGGGGCGGGACTGGATGAGCTTTAAGTTCCCTTCCAACCCAAACCACTCTGGGGTTCTGTGGTCACACTTACAGAGCACAGCCCTGTCCCTCCAGCTTAGGCACATTTTAGCAAAGGATCTGAAGCAAGAATCTTTTTTTCTGGTCCCTTCCTTGTTCTTGCAACAGCTTCCAGGAGCTGTTGGGGCCACATCCCACTTTAGCTGGGCTCTGCCACCACATCCCCCTGACCACCCCACCCCAGACCTCCCTCCCTTGGGGGCAGCCCCTGCCAGAGCTGTGCCCTGAAGCCCCCGCACCTCGGCCCAGGTTTTCTGCCCCTTTATCCCTGCAGTTGGAAATGCCATGAGGATTAAAATGCCACAGGAGTCGAAAAGCCCTCAGGAAGGGGTCTGAAATCTGCTCAGCTTGTCCTTTGGCACCCCCCCCTCTCCCTTCTCCTCCCAGAGCTCTTAACAGACCCAAGCGTCTTATTATTTTCCACATTGCGAAACAGTAATTACTGGAAAGGACAAGGTGGTTTGAGAGCCAGGACCTGGTGGTGCCTTCAGGCTGTGCCAGCCCCCGTGTCCTGGGAGTGAGGATGGGAGGAGCCATTCCCCCCGGGTCTTATCTTGGTGAGAACATCTTGACCAGCGACCAGGAATCAAATTCCTCCCTCGCTTGGAAGTGAGAGGAGGCACCCAGAGGTCAGATCCCTGGGCAGGGCAGATGTTTCACCCATGGGATGGTGCTCAGCAGCTGGCAGGGCAGAGGTGCCCTCCCAGGTCACCTCCCAGTGTTCACTCACGGGTGTCGGGCTCAGCCCTTGACCTGCCGAGGGTGAGATGTTTGCACGGCTCGTGACTGCTGCCCTGCCAGATCTGCCTGTGAAAAATCTCAACAGCAGAAGGAAAATTAATTTAACTAGAGTTCAAAGGGCCTCTGTTATTCTGAAGCCTTATTTCCATTAATTCCTCTTAATGCTGCTTTCAAATCCCGGAGTGGAAGGGAATGCCGGCCAAAAATTGCTTCGGTGGCTTGAAAACAACCACTATTAATCAGCAGAGAGTTGTGTTGGCCATGAGAGTGTTTAAATGGGAAGGTGACTTCAACCAGGACCCAGGTACCAGTGTGTGGTTGAGGTGACAGATTAAAAATTAGCTATTGTGAGGCTCCCTGCATGGACAGGGCCTTGGGATTAATGATTACCACGAATTAACTAACTGGAAAAGGGCTGAACAGCAAGTGGTAGAGTTCAACTTGACCCACTGCTCAGCTGACCCTTTTCCCGTTCATTTCATGCCCACATCTCACTTTTGGCCAGAGCAGCTCCCTGGCAGCTCCAGCCCTTGGGTGCAGCTCTGGGTGGCCATGCCAGCCCAGCTGGGCTGTCTGTGGGCTCTGAGGACAATGAGAGCCTCAGTCCCTGCTCCCTGGGCCGTGGGAGCTGCTCCAGGGGTTTGTACTGCTGGCCCTGCCCTGCAAAGCTGGTTCATGAGTTTCCCCCTTCCTGGTGTCCCCCCACTTGCCTTCTCCTTTTGCGTCCTTTTGGCTGCTGTTCTGTGCCCACAGCTCCTCCATGGTCAGCCTTGGTCCCCCCACAGCATCACTCTGCAGCACGCTCAGAGCTGCTCCCCTGGCTGCATCTGCCAGGACCTTCCTCCTTCTGCTGCCCCAGTGCTGTCCCCCTGCTCCTTTGGCACCCGGCTGGCCCTTCCCTGGTGGTGGTGGGGTGGCAGTGGGTCACCCCCAGGTTCACCCTGTGCCCCTCCACTCTTCCTCCCGTCTCACTACAAAGGCCTTCTCGTCCAGCTCCACCACCACGGTGTCTCCGTCCCCATCCTGGTGTCCTGGGCTCTGGGACAGCAGGGCAATGTCCCTGCTCACCCTGCTGCTCCCCTGCCCCTCATGTGAGCCACCTGGAAATCAGCCACCCTTCCCTCCTCTTCTCACCCAGCCACGTCCCTGAGATGGTCCAGCATCTCCTTGTGAGGACGTGCCCCCGTGGAAACCGCCTGGCACGTCCCAGGCAGAGGAGTTGTGCAAGTGCCAGGGGTGTGCCCTGGCACCTGTGGGAGAGGGGCCGAGGGTGCTGTGGCCACCTGGCACCGCTGCCACTTCTTTCCCAGATATCAGTGTTTATTGGCTTGTTCCCACTGATCTTTGGGAAGTGCACAGGAAGCAGGGCTGGTCTCTCTGCGAGTGTGTCTTCAGCAGGAATAATTAACCCACCACGGATTTCTGCCTTCCCAAACCCCTGAGGAACATCACAGCTCCCAAGGCTGCTCAGACGTGCTGTTAATCCTGTTAACCTTTGGGTTAATTAAGCAAACTGGGATCCTTCATTAGGAGGAACGGCACTAATTGCATGGGTTTTGCAGGGACCACTGCTGACTTCAGCAAGGGGGCAGGGGAGAGGAGGTCAAGAAAAGCTGTTTCCTCACCGATGCTGGACGAGCTGGTGTTTGCTGGAGGGGGGGACGGGGACGTGCAAGGTGGGGCACGTGGGGTGGTGGCACTGCCCTGCAGAGCTGCTGGGCAAGGCAGAGAGGAGCTGACACTGGTTTCCAATCCAGGAATGCCAATGGGACAGTAAATCTGCAGTGGCAGGACATGGTGAGCGTGCTCAGCCCTGCGGGACTGGAGGCTCAGAGGGCTCTTTGTTTGCCCTCTGCGCTTTAGGGATTGGGCAACACTCGGGAGCAATGCTGAGAAGCAAATATTGGTTCAAACAACACCAGCTCCCATTCTCCAGTGGCCAGCTCGGCTCATCCCAGGTGGAAAACAGCATTTTGCAACCCAGTCCAGAGCTGACAGTGAGCGTTTCTCCTCAGTGGGGAGACGGGTTTGAGGCGGTTCCTGAAAAACAAACCGGCGGCGGCGACTCCGCAGTTGGAGCACGGCCCCAAAACTGACCCCAAAGCCCAAACAGGGGCTGAAAGCCTGTTTCTGGAAAGCCAGCCACAGCTTTCCAGGTATCTGTCAGGCCTTGGGAGCCACGGGGAGTGCCAAGTTGGTCCCAGTGCATCGTCAGCCAAGGCCACGCTCTCAGAGCTGGCGCTCCCAGGCTGTGGCTTTACAGCTGCTGCGAGCCCCGTGCTGACCTGGGCTCCAGGGCACGGGTGACTCCCTCTTCCAGGAGAGACTTGGCATCAGGCTGGAGGGCTGGGATTTCCCCCAGGTTCTTGCACTGTCCGGGTAAACCAGCTCTGCAAAAGCCCTTTGACTTCTCCCTGTTCCTCCTGAGTACTTGAACACTGAGTCACAAAAAGGTTTTGGTTTTGAAAGGATTTTAAAGCTTATCTTGTTCCAATGCCCTGCTGTGGTCAGGGACCTCTTCCACCAGCCCAGGGTGCTCCAAGCCCTGTCCAACCTGGCCTTGGACACTTCCAGGGTTGGGGCATCCACAGCTTCTCTGGACACCCTGTGCCAGGGCCTCTCCACCCTCACAATTCCTTCCCCATATCCCATCTAACTCAGCCCTCTGGCAGTGGGAAGCCATTCCCTCTTGTTCTGTCACTCCAGTCCCTCGTCCAAAGTCCCCCTTCAGCTCACTTGGAGTCCCTTTAGGCACTGGGAGTTCTCCCTGGACCCTTCTCCTCTCCAGACTCGCAGCCTTTCCCCACAACAGAGATGTTGAGCCCTCTGACCACCTTTGAGGTTCTCCTCTGGACTGGCTGTAACCACCCCATGCCTGAGCTGCTCGGGGGACCCCCAGTTGGACACAGTGCTGCAGGTCAGGTCTCACCACAGCAGCATCACCTGCTGCCCACACTGCCTTTGGGTGCAGCCCAGGACACACCTGCCTTTCTGGGCTGCAATTCCACAGTGACACCTCATGTCTAATTTATCACCCACCAGGACCCCAAGTCCTCCTCCACAGGGCTGCTCTCCACCCAACATCACCGTCTCCCACCTCCTGAGATGGCCAGCTCAGTCTCAGCCTTGTGTCCCACCCCGGGCTAGTGACAGAGGAGTAGGAAAGATGATCTGAGAAAAACAGGTTCCCACCAGGCTGCTCCTCCTGCCTCCACCTGCTGTGACACAACATGCAGGGCCAGGACAGGACAAGAACTTGAGCCCAGCTTTGGTTGTTGACCACGCTGCCATCCTTGTCGTGGGCAGGCTTCAGCCTTCTCCAAGACACAAACCAGAAATGGCCATTCCTAGAGGGAAACAAATCACCTCTATGTCCTGGTGGGTGTATATTGCCCCCTGCCCTCAGCCCGCCCCACCCTGAGGTTCACTTGTTTCCTTTGAATGTTTTCCCTTCCATTTTCAGGCTTTTCTCTGCTCAGTCTCCCAAGGTGAGCTGGGTCTTCATCCCCCAGCTCACAGCCTGGTGACCCCTGGGAATAGCAGCGTTATTTCCAAAGGCCTCCACTGGTGGGAATGGGCACGTTCATGGAAACAACTGCTCCCAGGTGTTGGGTGGGATGCCTGTGCTGGTGTGGTGTCCCGACCACAGCTCTCCCTCTCCCTGGATGATGTCTTCCATGTGCACACACACAGAGCCAGAGCTCAGCTCCAGCCCCAGGAGCTGCCCTGGCTCCAGGAGGAGCTCTGGCAGCCACCAGCACTGTGCTGGAGCCCAGCCCTGTCCCACACAACCCTGCCAGCTCCAACTTCAGCCCAGCCCAGCTCCAACCAACTGTCCTGTCCTCAAGACACCACCAAAACTCCAGGCCAGCCTTGCCTCTGCCACAAACCACAGTGCACACGTGGGCTTTGCAGTAATGAGGGAGATGTGGAAATAACCAGGATTATTTTACCTCCTGTTTCACTTGGCACTGTCCTTTCCCCGGGGCTCAGCTGTGTTTGTGCATCACCACTGACCTGTGGCTGGGCAGAGGGTGTGTTAATCTGTGTTTCTTCACCAACCATGTAATTTTTAGCAGCATCCTCTTCTGGAAAACAGAACAGCTGGGATGTGCAGTGTTGCAATGCAACGGACTTGGGATGTGTAACCATAACTCAGGTCGTTTGGTGAGGGTGGGCACTGCAGAAGGGTTGGTGCTTTCTGGGCAACAGGACTTACTCTGTCCTTCCTGGTGAAGAATTGCCATTGTTCCTGAGAATTGGCCCTTGCTGGTCAGTCTCAGCTTGGCCAGCCACCTGTGTTTGGGCATGGGAGGGGAGCTCTCTCCAGTGAGGAAGGGATCTGACCAGGACATGTAGGGGGGAGTGTGTGTGTGTTTTGTGAGAGAGAGGACCCACTGTGTGAATAAAAGTGCATTTTTTAACAGAAAATTTGGCAAAGCAGCTGTCTGATAGATGTTTAGGGGAGGAAGTCGACAGCACCACGAAGTTTGTCCCTCCTGGACCCCTAAAGGAAGGCCTTTTGCAGCTGGAGGCCACACGCAACACTTGCCTTTGCCATCCAAGGCTTCCCCTGGTGTGATGTGCTCCGCAGGAAGGAGCACCTTGGAGGCCTGTTGGGTCCTTTGGAGAGCAGGGTCTGAGCCCAGATGGCTTAGAGATCACCAGCCTCCTGTGTTTCTGCCACAGGGTGCCTCCAAGGCGAGCTGTGTGTTGGAAGAGTTTCTTCTCCATGGGCTGGAGCATCAGGTCTTGGCCACAGGAGGTAAAGCTACCCAAGGAGCAGCCACCAGCTGGGTGCTCACCAGGAGGAGAATGGAATCCACCCCGGACAAAGGCAGGATTTGGCAGCACTGAAAGGAGGTGCAGAATCAGCTCTGTACATGGGTGGTGACACTCCAGATGACTAGTGACATCTGGAAATCCAAGAGGTTCCTGGAACACAAGAGGAAAGCTTTGCAATCTAAGCCCCTTCCTCCTGCCCTGGATTTGCTCTGGTGCCATCTGGGAGAGAAGGGGTAGAGATGTGGAGTGGAAACCACCCCTCCCCTCAGCACAGGGAGCACTGGGATGCAGGTGAACTTCACGGGAGGCAGGAGCAGTGGGTGGTCACTGTGAAAAGGTCTGGGAATCATGTGCAGAAAGCAAGATGGTTTAGGCTTTTCCAGCAGCTGGCTCTTCTGTTGTTTGAATGGATCCTTTATATTTTCCAAGGCTTCTTCTGTGTCTTTCCCCTTCATCTGCCATGTGGCAAACATGCATTTGTCCTGTCTGGATAGTGCTGTGACTGCTTAGCTTGTGAAGTGAAGATGTCAGATGTTCTCCCCATTATGTGCCCAGGTGTCCTCGATGTTTCAGAGGCACTGCAAGTCCTGAGCTCTCCCAGGAGATCTGTTAGACGAGGCATTTGGATCAAATCCATAAAAACCCACGGAGGAACCAGGTGGGACAGCTTTCAGAGGGGCCCCTTGAGCCTCCTGCCACAGACAGGGCTGTTTCTAAGGCTACCCTGAGCCAGGCAAGAATTGGTGAGACCCACAGGACTCTGGGGATGGAGTGCAGTGGCACCTGCCTGTCTCAGCAGAGGATGACCTTGGAAGGCCACAGCTTGATGGAGTAAATATGGACAGGATGTATTTTTAAAAGGAAGGTAGGATTGAGGTGGGAGAACATCAATATCCCCACAGCTGGAGAGTGTTTGGAGATGCTCTGGACACCAGATGTGCTGCTCTCCTGGGAAAGCAGGGGATGAAGGGATGAGAAACAGCGAGCTATCCATGCTGAAGGAAGTGCTAGAGATGATGCTGGAGTCACCAGTGTCCATGAGTGCCTCTCACTCAGGTACAGGCAGGGTGGGCTCCTGCTGCCGCGGTGGGTCATTGCCTGAGGGTCTCCAGCAGCCCCCTTCCCTGGGTCACCTCGTAGAGCTGCATCCTTGACTTGGCACTGGGTTCCCACCTGCACCAAAACCTCTCTGGCCACCACCACCCCCCACCTGCAGGTCACTGTGCCCTCAGCTTGCTGGGAGGAGGGAGAAGAGCCAGCCCAGGTGCTCCCAGTCAACCTCCAGCCGTGGAAGAGAGTGAAGGTGATGGGAGAGGGAGGACCTGTGCAGGGGATTGAGGAGATCCTCCCTCCAAGGGAGGCTGGTGCTCGAGAACAAGCCTGGGAGCTGGACCGCCCTGCTGGGCTTTTGTGGCTTGTGTTGGGTGACACGGTGGTGGCTCAGCCCCAGCAGTTGTCTAGAGGGCTGGTGTGGTCCAGGAACTCTTGAACTGTGTGCCAAAGTGGGTCTGAAGCTGACCCTGCAGCAAAGATGGGACAAGGAAGCTGGGACAGGATCACAAAGGCTGACCATCAGCCAAGCCATTCCCCGCCGGTGCCGCCTGCAGGGGGACAGATCAGGAGTGACACGGCGGGATGGAGAGGAGGGTTTGCAGAGGAAGGAGGAGAAGGGTGACTGATAATATCAGCATTTCTCCCCGGGTTCATTCCAAGAACTTACCAAAGGTGCAGCGAGGAGCTTCCTCCTGGCTGCAGGGCACTTATCGAGCTGCCCTGGGCTCTCTTTGCCAGTGAGAGGAGCCAGATCATGCGTAGGAATCATTGGCTGCCTTTCAAGCCCCCCTGGCATTGCCAGGAGCGTGCAAGGAGCCAGGCAGGCACTCGGTGCTGCCAGCCAAAGGGCCATGGACACCGGAGCAGCACTTACTGGCAAACACACAAACCCCAGGGCTGGAGCCAGCAGGGACTTTCTGAGATTAGTTCTGGGCAAGGCAGGGGGTGGGCAACACAAAGGAAAACAGCCCCTCCTGCGGCGCTTCGGCCCCGAGGGGCATCCAAATGTCACAGCTCGGGGAATTTTCCATCTGAAGCCCCTTGTGAAAGGCAAAGCGCCTCGCCCGGCTCTGCCTCCTGCCAGCGGAAGGGTTCGGTGCCAAAGCGAAAGGCTTCCTAAAAATGGGCTGATCGACGGAGGGGGGCGATTTAGGAGCTATTGAGAAACAAGGAAGGACAAACAGCGTTAGGTCATTGCTTCTGCAAACACAGCCAAGGCTGTTCCTCTATAAAAGAGGGGGGAAAGCGGTTCCAGAGCCATCACAGACTCGGAGGGGACGGTCTGTGACCAAAGGCTGCTGCACCCCCTCCTCGGTGCCTGACTCCCCGCTCAAGTATGAAACTCGTGCTCTCCACCGTGCTGTCCTTCGGGATAGTGGGTAAGTGTCTGCTGAGAGCAGTTCTGGGGGAGAGGAAGTCAAAACCATCGTGGACCGCAGGTTTCCCCCGAGGCAAGGCTGGTTTGGAGCTGCCAGAGCCAGGCAGCTGTTCAGCGAAAGCCAAGAGACAGCGGCGCTGGCTTTCGGCTGCCGTGGATGTGCCCACGAGGGTGGCATTTGGAGTGTGAATGCCAGCAGCTTTCCCCCGTGGGGGCTGCAGGGAGGGCTGCCCGGCGAGGAGCAGGGATGAGCAGCCCCCACCACGGAGGGCGCAAGTCGGGAGAGGCTCCGCAGGGTCACAGGGAGAACGAGGGGGGAAAATCATCCTCCGGCCGACTGCTGTGCCGGGAGAGGAGCTTTGGCTCGCCCACGGAGGGGGAGAAACTGCGGCAGCACCTGCCTGCAAAGGCTGCACACGTGTTGGGTTGAACCTGAGAGCGGTGACACTGAAAGAGAGCTTGAATCACGAAAGGCTCCCCGCGCGTCCCCCTCTGCCCCTGCGGGGCTCTGTCCTGCTGCTGCAGCTGCGCTCGGATGGGGATCCTGAGTGGTTTATGTCAAAATTGTCCTCCTGCAGGGCTGGCTCTGCTCGGGGGGGGATTCTCTCCTCTCTCTCTCTCTGCCCACGGCTCTGGTGGGCAATGGGCAGGTGGGCACGGCAAGGAGATTGCTGCTGTCTACACCTCACCGGGGGACCTGACCTGGAAAGGGACAGAGGGATCCCCTTGGAATAGGCAGCAGGGCTCTTCTGATCTCCTCTAAAGTGTGGTGGGGATTAATGTCCCCTGATGGGAATTGCTGCCTATGCCACTGGCATCGGGAAGCCCCCGAGCACCTTTTCTGAGTACTGGCACACAAGGATGTTCTTTAATGGTCCCTTTTCCTCTCCTGATCAGAGGGAGTCAAGAGGTCACCCCAAAGCTCTGTGACAGTGGCCAGGGCACCCACTGCCCTCTCAGTGTCACCAGAGCAGCTGGGCTGACTCCCTCAGGAGGGAGCCTGCCCTGGGCGGGATGTTTACCAGCATAAGATTAAGGTGACCATGGCTTTGTGCAGCCAAGCCTTGAAAACTGAGAACGATGGCAAGTAGGAATTAAGGCTAAGGATTCTCCCGGTGGCCAAATTCAGCACCTCCACGGGGAGGAGGGGAGGTGTCTGCTGGCAGGGTTATGGCTCAAAAATCAAGTACAGGGAGGAAATTTCAGAGGTGAAAGGGCAAAGGGCAAGGGCACAGGTTAATCTGAGATGCTTGAATGAAACGTGCCATTAGGGGTTTGGAGGGAGTGTGCTGTGCGAGCGACCTTTTGGTCTCCACAGCCCTGCTGGGCCAGGGCAGAGCTCAGGGGCAGCACAGGCTGGCCACGTCCTTGAACTGCAGCTTTTCAGGCTGGCCACGTCCTTGAACTGCAGCTTTCCAGCATTTCTGACATTCAGGTTGCTGGAGGAGGAATGGATCTGCGTCCCCCTGAGGTCTTTGCTTTGCTCTGGTCTCTCCCCTCAGCTGCTTTGACTGCCTGGGGGACTCGCAGAAGGGCCGTGGTGATGCTGTGGCACCTCCGTAACTGGGTGTAGCGGAGGAGGTGAGATACAAAGGGGCAGTCAAATGTGGCAGATCATCCACCTGCCAAGGGGGTGAGACTGTCAGTGTTCTGCACACAGCCTGGCCAGGCCAGAGCTGCTCTCCCCCTTTTTAGGGGTGATTTGCAGAGGTGCTGCTTCAGGGGTCTGCCTTTGCTCTCTGTTTTTGCAAAGGGTTCAGCTTAATTTCAGTTGAAGGGTATGGATTTGTTCTCCCCCTGTGGGTGTTGCTGTGAGCTCAGACTGCTCGAGTCACGATTGTCCAGGGACAGGAACGATCCTCCCGAGTGTTCCTGATGGTGCATGGGTCAGGCAACACAGAAAGGACCTTTCCTGCCTGACTCAGGAGGTCCTGCCCCTGGCCATCACCCAAGGCAGTGACTGCAGTGAACCAGAGACCTTGCACTCACAGACATGCTGTTTCTCTCCAGTCAGTGCTCTCTCAGACTGTTTATTCCTGGCTCTTCCCACAGCTCTGTGTTTTGCTGCTCCCCCAAAGACAAACATCAAGTGGTGCACAATATCCTCAGCAGAAGAGAGCAAATGCAACAGCCTGAGGGACCACATGCAAGAAGAGAACTTTGCGTTGAGTTGCCTACAGAAAGCGACGTACCTCGACTGCATAAAAGCCATCTCGGTGAGTGGGCTGCAAACACCTCTGCTGGCCACTGAGGGGGTCTCAGCAGCCATTTCCACCTGGAGATGGAGCTTCCTTCCAGTCCCTGCCTGTAGAGAGGGAGTCATCCACAAGGATGCAGGAGAGACTTGGGAAGCGTTTTTTCCCCACTCCTTGTTAATTGATGAATTGTCTTTGTTGTTTAGAATAACGAAGCAGATGCCATTAGCTTGGATGGAGGTCAAGTGTTTGAGGCAGGCCTTGCCCCCTACAAGCTGAAGCCCATTGCTGCTGAGGTCCACGAGCACAGTGAAGGTACTTTTTCATGCAGGGTTTAAGCCAAGTGGTGATGACATGCTGAGAGTGCAAAGGCCACCCTTTCCACGCAGAGTTCCCACAGTATTTCGGCTGGGGAGGGGTCCAAGATGTTCCCCCTGGCTTCCAGGTCACAGAGGGGAAGGGGTGGGGGGCAGTTCAGCCAAATGTGCATCATCATCCATGGCCACAGTGTCACTGGCAGAGCCAGTGCCCCATTGTTGTCCTTTGCTGCAGCGAAAGTCTCTGATTCCATGATGGGTTGGAGAGCACCAGGAGCAGAAATCATGGTCCTCGTGAAGCATGACATAAAAATTGTGCCAGTCTCAGAGATTTTCTGCTTTTAGTGGCGTTGTGCTATGGGGGAAAACACGGAGCTAGGAGGCCCAGAGGAGCTGTGTACCTTCCTGCACAGTCAGCAAGACGAAAGAAATGATTGAGGAGGCAACAGCATTACTAGTGGTTGGGGAGGAACAGGCAGCTGAGATCACTGAGGCAAGAAGCGCAGGCCATCCCCAGGAGGAAAGAAGAGAAGCATGAAGTGTCCTCTGCAGCAATCCCTTCTGACAGGAGTTAGATCCTTGGCTCCATTCCTACTCACTCGCTGTTCCATCCTTCATCTCTCCCATCTTTCTCCTGGGAGCCAAAGAGATGCCATTTCCCCACCACATCCAAAGTTCCCAGTCCCTCTTGACCTCTGCCCTGGAGTTCAACCTGTTTGTACACAATGTTCAGGATCAAAGCAACACCACAGAGTCATTCTCAACATGCTAGCTAAGAAGAACAGATACTAAGTGGAAGGCTGAAGTCTCTTCCACGCCTAAAACTCAGTCACTGTGTCCACACACAGCATGTGATGGACTGGGTGTGATTTTAAAGACAAAACACAGAGTTTCAGTCTCACAAGGCTTACATGTTTGCCTCGGTGGGCAACAGCATTTGAGAAGAGACTTGCCAGAGGAGGGTTGCCAAAAAGACCTGTTGAAGCTCCTTACAAAACTATGGCACATCTGGTGTCTGTCCCGTGCCAAAGCACTTTGAGTGTGGTAGCATTTTCAGGTCGCTCACTGTGAGTTGTGATGTGCAGCGTTGGGTCAATATTGGCAGAGTTGGGTCAATATTGGCAGCGTGGCTCATCCCTGAGGAAATGAGAAAACCACGAGCGTTCAGGCAAATTGCTAATTATTTGGAAGTGCAGCACTTTGTTTCCTGCTGAAAACAAAAGGGGTTTAGCAGGATCTGAGATGCTCCCAAGCCCCGTTTTCTCACTGCTTTGTTGCTTCTCCCTGCCCAGCAGGCTCCACCACCAGCTACTACGCCGTGGCCGTCGTGAAGAAGGGAACAGACTTCACAATAAACGAACTGAAGGGCAAGAGATCCTGTCACACAGGCCTGGGCAGGTCTGCTGGCTGGAACATCCCCATCGGAATCCTCACCCACCGCGGAGACATCGAGTGGGACGGCAAAGACTCGGGTTCCATCGAGCAAGGTGGGGCGGGAGTTCAGCCAGGGCTGGGAGTGCCCTGAACGTCAGGGCGTTGCCCAATCTCCTGTGGAAGTCCAGGGGTGACCCTGGCATTCTTTGTGCATCCCTCCCCACCCCCTTCCTGGTCCTTCTGAAAGGGAATTTCTGGCTCACTCCTGCTCTTTTTCCCCCCCCGGCAGCCGTGGCCAATTTCTTCTCTGCCAGCTGCGTTCCTGGGGTCACCACGGAACCCAAACTGTACCGGCAGTGCAAGGGGGACGCCAAGACCAAAATGTCCCGCACGGGACCCTATTCGGGATATTCTGGAGCTTTTCTGTGAGTGAAAGTTATTTTGCCTTGGGGGAAATGTTCTGTCCTTGACACATGTGAGTTCTTATGGAACCAGGGAGGGGTGGGCTGTCATCAGGGGTCCTGAGGAGCCGGAATTACTTCTCTGCCATTACATTTTCTACCCTGCCAGCATAGTTTTTTCTTTTTGGGGAAGATCACTTCCCTATGGCTGCACTTCATGCCAAAAATAAGTTGCTGAAGCAAGAGATACAGAGCCACAATGCCTGTTTTTCTAACTTCTCTTCTGTTCCTCCCCCCTGCAGCTGTCTGAAAGAAGGAAAAGGAGAGGTGGCTTTCGTGAAACACACAACTGTTCAAGGTAAGCCTGCAAGATCTTTCGTTTCTCCTGTTTGTGGTCCAGCCTCTCCCTGCCACTCCATCCTGCAATTCCTCTGCACTGTGCAGTTCTCATTACTCTCCAGCTTGGCCCAAAACCTCTTCTTCTTTCAGCTCTTGAAACACATCTTGCACATTGTGGACTAACTCATCCCCGTTATTGAGAAACAGGATTATGGTGGGGCCACTTTTTCTTCTCTGAAGTTCTTCTTTGTAGAAGGAAAACCTGCTTGGTGCCTTATCTCAGAGCCAGCTGTGATGGGAGCAATGGAGCAGGACACCCCTTCCCCTGGGAGGGATTTGGGAGGGAATTGAGCCTACAGCCAGAGTTCATGGACTCTGCACCTCTTGGAGGCAGGGGATGGCCTGGCATGTCCAGGGCCTGCAGAGAGCTCAGTGGAAGGTCACCAAGACTGTCATGGGGCCGGGACAACTGTCCTGCAAGAGATACTTCGTGGGGTGGGATTGATCAGCCTGAGCACCAGACACAAGGGGAGTTTTATGCCCCTTGAGGACAAGGCAGAAGTGGGACAGGTTTCCCAGGACGGCTGTGCATGAAGCTCCATCCATGAAGGGTTTCCAGATCCACCTGGAGCAACCTGGTCTGCCCTCGCCTTGAGCAGGGGCTTGGAGTGGAGATCTTCAAAAGTCCCTTCCCACCTGAATCCCTCTGTAACTTTGTGATCTCAGTCCTGGGCTCTTTTTTTCCCAGCCTTGACATTAGTTACCTGCTGGCCTTCAAGCCCATGTGCAGCTCCTGACCTCTTCACTCTATTTGCGTGGTGTTTGTAAACCTGTTTGCTTCCATTTGTACATAAATCCTCTTCCTGCTGGGTTAGTTGTGGCAGAGGCAGAGATGATCTCTCATCCCCACATCTTGCCTTTGTGCTATGACCCCAGTCCCACTGAAACCTGCCTCCTGTAAAGAATTCTCCTCCGAGCTCCAGCAGAAATAAATTCATTGCCAAGCTCCCCCAGATGGGCTTTTTTTGGTCTGTTTTCATGGGGATGCAACTCATGGTTTGTCCCTTCCCCCAGAAAATGCCCCTGCTGAGAAGGACGAGTATGAGCTCCTGTGTCTGGATGGCACCCGCCAGCCCGTGGACAACTACAAGTCCTGTCACTGGGCCAGGGTTCCTGCTCACGCCGTGGTGGCTCGAGATGACAACAAGGTCAACGACATCTGGAACTTCCTCTCCAAAGCACAGGTATCACTGAGCTCTCCTTTGTTTCCCACAGCGCCTGCTCTTCTGTCCTTGGCTTTGGCTGCTCTCTCTGTCTTTCCGAGAGTTCTGGTTATGGTCCTTTGCTGATTGATTTTCCCATGTGGCAGGAAAAATTTGGCGTGGGCACAACCAGCACCTTCCACCTCTTTGGGCCACCTGGCAAGAAGGACCCAGGCCACAAAGACTTGCTTTTCAAAGACTCTGCCATACAGCTGAAGCAGATCCCATCGCTGATGGATACCCAGCTCTACCTGGGCTTTGATTATTACAGTGCCATCCAGAGCCTTCAGAAAGGTAGGCTGGGCAGAGACACCAAAGTCCCATCAGTGTTAGCATCAGCAAATGTGTCTGGGCACAGGGAATGTGATTTCTTCAGGCACAGATCTATCATCTGTAAAAACTTTCCTGTGAAATCACATCACCTTCACAAATGTCACTTGTAAAAGGAACTCATTGAGTCCAAACCCAAAATAGCATCACCACCACGCTGACAGTGAAGGAAAACTTATACCCAGACCATGCCAGCTGGTGGTAGAGGTTGGGCATGGTGGAAAATGCTGCTTAGAAAGGCTATTTCTGGATGTGAAATGCAGGAACATCCCAGGACACCAAGTGCTGAGGTACCACTTGAGGGAAACGGTGGCCTTTGTTTCCCTCTGGGCCCATGGAGCATTTACTGATGGCTTTCTGAGGATCAAACATCCCACAAAATGATCTCTGAAACCCACTTAGAATGGATGGTACAATTTAAAGTTACTTCACTTCTGTGAATTGGCATTCATGGAAGGGGTTGAATGGATTTCACCTTTCATCAGACCATGTTATTGAAATGCTGCTGCCCAGAAATGTAACTCGGTTGTCATTTTCCAACTCAGTCTGGTCTTACTCTCCTGGTTGTCTGGGCTGTGAGGAGTGCAGAAATGTGGGGTGCATTAGGGACAGCAGTACCAAGTGCTATAAACACATGGGGTTGAGTGGTCATGCTGTTCTAGCCAACAGAGATCTGCCCAAATGGCCTGTGTGGTGCAGAAATTCACCCTTCTGACCTGTGAGTTGGTTTTTGGGCATCCTTCAGCTGAAGAATCACCCTGTCTGTCCTCACCAGCTCCTTAAAGAGGAGCATCTTGCCCTGAGCAAGGTTCAGGTGCACGGGTGGTTTTGTGGCCAAGCCCCACACCCCCAGGACGTGGCCTGTTGGCTGGTTTCCCTGGTTTCCCTGGGTTTTGATCCTGGTTTCCCTGGGTTTTGATCCTGGTTTGCCCCTGGCCCTGCAGATCGCCTGAGCCCCCGGCGCAGAGGGAACAAGACCCAGTGGTGTGCCGTGGGCAGGGATGAGAAGAAGAAGTGCGACGTGTGGAGCGTGATGAGCAACGGGGAGGTGGAGTGTGTCGTGGCAGAGACCACCAAGGAGTGCATCATGAAGATCATGGTAGGGCTGTGAACCCTCCAGATGCTTCTCCTGCCCTCTGATGCCCTGCAAGGTGCTGGCCTGGGGACGTACAGTGTGTCATTGCCCTTGCAGAAAGGCGAGGCTGATGCCATCACCTTGGATGGAGGATTTGTCTACACTGCTGGCACGTGTGGCTTGGTGCCCGTGATGGCAGAGAGCTACGAGGGTAAGCAGGGCCTGGCCTGGCCCTCAGGGGCCAGGAAGGGACAGTGGGCTGCTGCCACAGCGCTGGCTTTATTCCAGAATCCAGGGATCATCCTGCAGGAGGCACATGAGGCAGCTCCGCTCAGGGCTGCACCTTTCCAGCAGGGTGGGACAGCCCTGGGAGAGCAGGCATGGATAGTCAGGAATGTGACAGCTCCCAGCCCTTCTCTTCTCTTCTCTTCTCTTCTCTTCTCTTCTCTTCTCTTCTCTTCTCTTCTCTTCTCTTCTCTTCTCTTCTCTTCT
>VXAU01003156.1:3142841-3167835 GCA_013399695.1 Formicarius rufipectus
CGGGAGCCGCAGCTGGCGGCGCTGCGGGCGGAGCTCGGCGGGCCCGCACTGCTTTCCGTGCTCGTCGCCGTCGTCGCCGTCGTCGTCACCTTCCGTAAGTCGCGGGGGAGGTCCCCGTCCCCCCCCCACCTCGCCCTCAGGCTCGCCGGCTTCGGCGCCCGCGCCGCGCTCTCTGAGGGGGCGCCGGTGCCGCGAGCTACGGGGTCGGGCGTGCCCTCCGTCTCACCCTCCTCCTCTTCATCGTTTTTCTCCTCGTCCTCCTTATCGTTCTCATTATCCTCCTTGTCCTCCTTCTCTTCATCCCTCTCCTCCTCGTCCTCCTTCTCCTCCTCCTCTTCATCCTCCTTCTCCTCCTCCTCTTCATCCTTCTTTTCCTCCTCCTCTTCATCCTTCTTTTCCTCCTCCTTCTCATCATACTCCTCCTTCTCCTCTTCATCCTACTTCTTCTTCACCTCCTTCTCCTCTTCATCCTCCTCCCCGTCCCGTGTCCCGCAGTGATCTGGCGCTGCGTTCAGGGCAGGAGGAGCAGCAGGAAGGCCGTGCTGCTGTTGGGCCTCTGCGACGCGGGGAAGACGCTGCTGTTCGCGCGGGTGAGCGAGCTCGGGGCTTTGTTCCCTTCCCGAGGCCGTGCTTTGGTTTGAATTCGTCTTAGCAAAGAGGTTTTGGGGGGGGCGCAGCTCCGACCTCTGCCCTCCGTGAGCAGGGACAGCACTCCGGGAAGGACTGGAGCTGTGCCAGGCCAGGGGCAGGTGGGATCTCAGGGAATGTTTCTTCCCCCGCAGGGTGGTGGGCACTGACCAGCCTCCCCAGGGCAGTGGGCATAGCCCCGAGGCTGCCGGAGCTCCGGGAGTGTTGGGACAACACCCCCAGATCCAGGGTGAGGTTGTTGGGGTGTCTGTGCAGGACCAGGAGCTGGATCAGTGGTCCCTGTGGGTCCCCTCCAGCTCGGGAGACTCTGCTCTACGGAGCCTGAAAATGGAAGGATTCACTTTGGTCCTGCCTGGAGAAAGCCCTCCAAAGGAATCTTGTTTTAGTGCAGCCTCAGGGGCCAAGCAGATAATTATTTTGTTTCCAAACGACCGTTTTTAATTAGCAGGGGAGAATAATCCCTGCAGGAGACCGAGATCACATTCACCCCCCTCAGACCGCACCTCTTTCTGGGCAGGTTAAAGGTGATGCCAGCGATTCCACAACTGAGCTCTGCTTTAAGTGGGATTTTTTTTTTAAAGCCTTTGAGCCTCGTTTTTGTGATTGCTGCCTGTTCCCCACAGCTGCTGTCGGGCAAGTACCGGGACACCCAGACCTCCATCACAGACAGCTCGGCCACCTACCGGCTCAGCCGCGACAAGGTGAGTGCACGGCCCGGGCTGCTCCCTCTGCTGGGCCCGCAGCTGTGGAGGTTCTCACCCCGTGTCCATCCAACCCTCCAGGCACCCCAAGAGGGAAAGGAAAAGGAGAAAAGGTGAAAAAAAACCAGCTGAGAGATAATGGCAAAGCAAACTCAGAGTGGCTAAATACTTACATTTATTACTAACAAGAGAAGAGCTAAAACTAAAAGTAATAAAACTAAAAAGTAAGAAATCAGTCTTAAGAACACCTTTCTTCTCCCACTCCTGCCTCTTGTGGGGTGTCTGTGTGCTCAGACTGCTGGGGAATTGTGGAATTTTGGGAGTGTCTGTGTGCTCAGACTGCTGAGGAATTGTGGGGTGTCTGTGTGCTCAGGCTGCTGGGGAATTGTGGAATTGGGGGGTGTCTGTGTGCTCAGGCTGCTGGGGAATTGTGGAATTTTGGGGGTGTCTGTGTGCTCAGGCTGCTNCTCCTGGTGCTGGGGAATTGTGGAATTTTGGGGGTGTCTGTGTGCTCAGGCTGCTGGGGAATTGTGGAATTAGGGGGTGTCTGTGTGGCCTCTCCATGTCAGTCTTCACTAAGGGTGCTGATAATAAGGTTAAAAACTTGGTACAGGGAAGTTCAGGGCTTTTCTTTTGTTTAATTTTTGTGTTTAAGACCAAATAAGACAAGGATTTGGAGGGGGAGAGGCAGTGGAGTGCTGCAAGGCACTTATCTCTTTTTTTTCAAATCATAGACAATGTTTCATTAAAATCCAAGAGCAGTGGGCAGGAAGGGTCTCCTGGAGTGTTCCCCCCACCCTGGAGAAGCAGGAGCCTCACCTGGAGAGCAGTGACGTGGCCCTGCCTGGTGCTGGCTTGGTCATTCCTTCTCTTTCATGGCCTGGCTGTGGGAAGGGAAACATCTGCAGCTTTCAGGAAAAAAAAAAAAAAGCCTCTTGCAAAGGCATTTTGGGTTATTCCCAGCAGAGTTTGGTGTATTTGGGGTGATCTGCAGTGTGTGGCTAACTTGGTTTAGGGGCTGTGGGACACAGGTCCGGTGTCACACTGGTTTTCCCCCCAGTCTATGGTCACAGGTACCCCCAGATCAGGTGGTGGTAACACCTTCTTGTTCCTGTTCCCAGAGCACTAATGTGACCCTGATCGACCTCCCAGGCCACGAGAGTTTGAGGCTCCAGTTCCTGGAGAAGTTCAAGGCAGCAGCCAGGTACGTGGAGGAGACAGCCAGAGGAGGAGGGTTCAGGGAGTGCTTTGGGAAGGGAGAAACCAAAGGATGGTGGTGGGAGTGCTGTGAGCTGGGCTGGTGGGGCCCTGGGGGTCAGAGCTCCGCTGTGGAGTAGTGGAGGGTCAAATATATTGAACTGGGAGGGACCCACCAGGATCAAGTCCATCTCCTGACCCTGCACAGGACAATCCCAGAAGTCACACCACAGCCTTTGCCGTGCTTGCAGTGCACCAGGTGGTGATGGAGCTGCAATAGGGAGGGTTGGGGGGGATGTGGGGTCTCCCTGGGACACAAAGGGAAGGGATTCCTGCTGGAGCTGCCCATGGGGTGTGTTTCATCCACCACGTGCTGCTCACCTGCTCTCAGGGTGGGCAGGATCTGGCATGGAAACAAATCTGTTAGCCCAGGCTGGGATACTTGGGAGCATTGGAGAACTTCAGCCCCACCAGGTGTCCTCTGCTCTGCCCCCCCAGGGCCATCGTGTTCGTGGTGGACAGCGTGGCCTTCCAGCGGGAGGTGAAGGACGTGGCCGAGTTCCTCTACCAGGTGCTGGTGGATGGCACCGTGCTGCGCAACGCGCCCGCGCTGCTCATCGCCTGCAACAAGCAAGGTACCCTGGGCTGCCCTGGCACCTATCCTGCAGTGCCAGGAGCAACAAACAAGGTACCCTGGGCTGCCCTGGCACACCCAGCCTGCAGTCAGGAGTAACAGGCAAGGTGCCCTGTGCTGCCCTGGCACCCATCCTACACCCCAGGGGCAACAAGCAAGGTACCCTGTGATACCCTGTGCTGCCCTGGCACCCATCCTTACACCCCAGGGGCAACAAGCAAGGTACCCTGTGATACCCTGTGCTGCCCTGGCACCCATCCTACACCCCAGGGGCAACAAGCAAGGTACCCTGTGATACCCTGTGCTGCCCTGGCACCCATCCTACACCCCAGGGGCAACAAGCAAGGTGCCCTGTGCTGCCCTGGCACACCCAGCCTGCAGCCCTGGGGGCTGAGCTCAGGAGAGGACAGTAACTTATCAACCACAAAGTGTTGCTGAGAAGTGAACTGTTGGAGTTCCAATTTCCAACAATTTCAGCAACGTGACATTAATGACTTAAGAAAGAGATACTGGAGTGCTGTAATATTTGGAGATGAACTTAATGAAGTAAAGTTTGATTTTCTAGGAGTTCATTGACTACGACTGGGAAGTCATTGGAGAGGAGGGATTCCACAAGATTAGTTGAGAAACACACAATGGTGTTAGACATTCAGAGAGAATAATCTTAAGAATAGAAAATGAATGTTGCAACAGAAAGCAGCAGAATAAAATGAAAAAAGAGAAGCTGGGCTGAAAATCCTGAAGCAGTGAGACCTGCATACTTCTGCTTCTGAAGTGAAACAGTGGAACAGCGAGGACAGGACTGAAAAATATCTCACAAAAAATGATCAAAGTACTACATAACCAGGGAGTAAAATCACATATTAAAAGTCAAAATGCCCTCTTTCTTCACAGTCTCCATAATACTGAGTTCTAGAAAAGGGTAAAGGCATTAACAGGTGCTTAAGGAGAAGATCGGTAGTGACCTGCATTTTCAGCAGTGACCTCTAATTTTGGTTCTAATAGCATGGGACAGAGAATCTTTTTTTTTTCTGAGGGATCTAAAACATCTTTAACTGTCCCTAAATTTGGCAGGAAATGAGAGCAAAGGCTGGAATTCGGACTGAGACCTGGACTGGTCAGCAGGAGAGTTTTTAGCACGACTTGAAAATGCTACAGCTCTTTGTGTGGGCTGAAGGAAGTTCAGTGCTGTCTGCAGGAGCAGGGCTGTTCTCAGTCTCCAGGCACGAGGAAATAAGGTCATCCTGAGCCCAGGGAACTCTTCCTACACACTCAGCAGCTTCAGTGTTAAAAACCAGTTGTTCAGCTGCCAAGATTCTGTGTTTTCCCTGGTTTGCACTGGTAGGGACGTCCAGTTTCTGGAGAGGACTGGATTTTCTGATCCCTACAGGTTTTGCAGTGGAAGGGTGGATCCCTCTGCAGCAATCTGAGGGTTTGGGGCAGTAGCAAATCTGCTTTTGTAGTTGTTTTGTGGAGTTGCCTGAGGCCTTTGTGGCTCCACAATGCTTTTCAAAGTGCTGTGTGGAGCTCTGTAGTGGCAGGACAGGTGGGAGCATCAAACCCTGTCCTCTGTTGGAAGCAAGAAGGAATTAAACCCCTGCATTGTGTCAGGCTGTTGGGTGGTTCCTGCTCCCACCAGTGATCCCAAAACATCCCTGACCCACCACAGGCACTGCTGTCCTTGTCCTGGTGACTCCAGTGCCTGCCCAGCACGAGCTTTGCTGTAGGAGGAGGGACCAAGGTTTGAGTTCTGACAGAAAACCAAACAGCTGATTTCCTTTTTTCTTTTCTCCCCAGATGTCACAATGGCAAAATCAGCCAAACTTATTCAGCAGCAGCTGGAGAAAGAGCTGTAAGTATGACATGGGATGTGAGACCCTCTGAACTTCTCTTGTCTGTTCTCTCATTGCTTGGTGAGATCCCTGGAACCGTGGCTGAGTTCCCTTGGACAAGGAGTTCCCTTTGCCGGGGAGCTCAGCAGTGCAGGGCTCTCCCTGTTGGTGACCTCAGAGGGCTTTTCCAGGAGGAGCCGATCCCTTGGGTCGGGAATTCCTTAGGCCAGCAGGCGGCAGCAGGGATGTTCGTGCTGGAGGAGAGACCTCCCCGTTCCTGGAGGAGGAATCTCTTGCCACATGTGCACATTCTCCAGGAAAATCAGCATTGCTTGGTTCTGCCGCTGAGCACTCGCCCAGTTACCTGTGTGTGGGTGTTGGGTCCCTTGCTGCCACTGTTACTCTTGCTGCCATCCTTCTCCTGGCTCTGCCATCCTTGGATGTGTGTGAGTGGAGAACCCAAGGAAGTGCCTGCTCTCCTGTTCCTGGACTCTGGCTGGGTTCTTTCCTTGTGCCCCTTCAGTTTAGCTCCCTTCTGTGAGTAAGGAGTGCCTAAGGCTTGCCTGAGGGCTGGCACTGCCAGGCTGCCCTGCCTTTGGCAGAGGTGCCGGACTCCATCTGCAGTTGGAACCCCGAGGGAGAGGTTGCCCTTTGCACCTGTGCCTGGTGCAGCCCCTTGACTTGCCCAGCTTTGCTTTTTGGATTGTGAGGGGCAGTCAGATCACAGAGGTTGCCTGTGTTGGGCTGCTCCATCTCCCTGGGCTGCCCCAGCCTGGTGGGTGTGGACAGGGAGGTCCATCCTCCCTCTCCCTCGTGGCAGACACTGCAGGAGTGCAGGGCATTGCAGCCTGGTCCTTGGGCAGGCCTTGCTTTTGGGAGCAGTGGTGGGGCTTGATCCCCCTCTCAGCCCCGACTGGCACAGTCAGGCAGTGCCAGGGACCCTGCTGGTCCCTGCTGTCACGGGTGCCTCTCCCTTCCCAGTCAACCTGTTAAACTGGCACAGACCCTGTGGTGGTTTTCACCCCGTGTCCACCCAAACCTCCAGCCCCTTCCCTTTCCCAGAGGGAAAGGGAAAAAGAGAAAAGGCAAAAAACAGCTGAGAGATAATGGCAAAACTAACTCAGAGTAGCTAAATACTTAAAGTTATTACTAACAAGAACTAAAAGTAATAAAACTGAAAAGTAAGAAATAAATCAGTCTTAAGAACACCCCTCTCCTCCCACTCCTCCCTCCCTCCAGCAGTTCCAGGGAGCAGGGAATGGGGATTTGCAGGTGGGTGTTGTTGCTGCCATTGCTCTTGTCCTGGGGGTCACCCCATGGGGGGCAGTCGGGTCTCTGCCCCCCGATGGGCTCCGTGGGCTGCAGGGGGACAACCTGCTCCCCCACGGTCCTGCCCACGGGCTGCAGGGGGGCCACAGCTCTGAGTCCTTCCCCTGCTCCTGTGGGGTCCCTCCCATGGGGGACAGTCCTTTATAGACTCTCCAACGTGAGTCCACCCCCCGGGCAACACTTCTATGGGGGAAAATCCTGCTCCAGGGTGGAGCTCCTTCTCCACGAGTCATGGCCATGAGTCTCTCCCAGGATCTTGCTCCATCCTGGGCCTCCCACAGGGCAACAGCTCCTTCTGCATCCACCTGCTCCTCCAGGGGCTGCAGGGGGGTCTCTGCACCCCAAAAGATCTCCGTGGGCTTCAGGGAGAGGACTGGGGGAGGGAATAGCTTTGAGTCCTTCCCCCATCCCTGCTCCAGTGTGGGGTCCCTCCTTCCCCTCCTCCTGCTCCCACCTTGGTCTCTGTGTTGTTATCCCATAGCTGTAATTTCCAACTGCCCCACACTCCTAAATCCTTAACTATGTTACCCCAGAGCTGTGACTGTGATTCTTAATTGGCTCGACTCTGGCCACCAGCAGGAGGTCCCTCCTGGCCCTGGCTGTCCTTGGCTCCACAGGACAGGGGAAGCTTCTGGCAGCTTCTAAGAGAAACCATTCTGGAAGCCCCCCCTTCTACTAAAATTCACCTACAGAAACCCATGACAGCCCCTGAGCACTGTGAGGCTCAGCCTTGTGTCACTCCTGTCCTCGGTGTCTGCCCTGGGAAAATGGAGCTGAGGAGTCCCACCTGACCTGGTGCCCAGACCCTCTCCTTGGGTGCCCTCCTGCCTGGCTTGCTCTCTTTGATTTTCTGCCTTCCAGTAGTGGTCAGAGCTCCTGCCTGTGCCTCAGAGGGCCCAGTCCTGGCCCTGCTGTGGCTGGCACCCAGCTGGCACAGCTACATCCCAGCCTTGTCTGCCCCCAAGCTCCTCACCCTTTCCCTTCTCTCTCTCTGCAGCAACACCTTACGGGTGACCCGCTCTGCTGCCCCCACCACTCTGGACAGCTCAGGGGGTCCTGCCCAGCTGGGCAAGAAGGGCAAGGACTTTGACTTCTCCCAGCTGCCCATGAAGGTGGAGTTCGTGGAGTGCAGTGCTCGGGGCAGCAAAGGGGAGGAGGGAGATGCTGACTTGGAGGGCCTGGAGAAGTGGCTGGTGAAGGTCGCCTGAAAGGAGAAGGGCAGGGCTGGGGGGAGCAGGACACCTGGGGGCTGAAGGGAGGAAGATGGTCTGAAGCCCTCAAATCTCACCTTGCTGTGGAAAGAAGGCACTTCAGCTGGAGGTCAGCACTGTGGTGTCTTCCTCTGGGGCTCGGGAGCGACGTGACAATTGCTGGTGTGATTTCCTCTGACTGTCTCTTCATGCTGCAACATTTTTATCCTCTCCCCTCCTTTGTCCTGCTGACCCTCTGGACTTGTGGTTTTCCTGAATCTTTAGGCTTTTGACTTGATAGCTGCCAAGCAAATTAGGAGGGAGTGCTGCTGGGTGAGTTGTAGGGATTGAAGTCTGTGCTTTCCTCTGCCTTGATTTAACCATTGCAACCCCTCGGAGCCACTGAGCACCTCCTGGCTGGGACTGCTGCTCCCAGCCCTCTGTGGGAGCACTGCACAGGCTCCCTCAGGTGGGCAAGCATTGAGGAGGCTAAAAAGAGCTGTTTTCCTCAATGCCTCTCCCTTCCCATTCTTCCAAACTGGTCCAGCCCCATTTCTGTGGCCCTGGAAGGGTCTGTGCAATGCCCAAACTAGTCTGGCTGCTCTGCCTTCCTTCCTCTGCCTGTCTTTGGTGATTCCCACTCTTGGTCAGCTCCTGGGAGCAGTTCTTCACCTGAGGGCTGTATCCTGAAAGCTTTTCACTCTGCTTCTCCTTCCAGGCTCTTCTCCCACAGCCAGGTGCACACACTGTCCGAGGGGCAGAGTTACAGCAGGAGGGTCTTGACCTGAAACTGGAGGGTGGGCACTGTTTTAGATCCATCCCTGTGTGACATCTGGGCTGCCAGGCTTGTGCCCTGCAGTCCCCTGCTTCCTCCTGCCCCACTGGCTGCAGGAAGGTCTTAGTATTTTTTGTATAATTAATCAGCAATTGTGGCAAAGTGAAGGAAATGGATGTGCCTCCTCCTGCTGAGGAAGGTGCTCAAGGAATTGAGGGCAAGGAAATGGGAGATGTTCCCAGTTTGTGTCTCATTGCAGAGTCCAACTGCAGGGACGTTCTTCCTTTATTTTTGTGGCTTCCCGTGTTGGTTGAGGGTTGAGGGTGTGGCTGGCTCCTGGCAGACCCTTTTTGTCCACTGCAGACCCCTCTGCCCTCCTTTGGTGCTTCCTCCATAGCTCAGCTCACCTTTTCTTTGGGGCTTTCCCTGTGGCATCCTAAGTGTTGGGAAGAGCAGGAACAGCCTCCAAGAAAGCCCTGTGGTCAATCCTTGCATTTCCAGTCCCTGCAATCCAGTGACTCTTCCACTCTCCTTGCAGGAGGTGGGGAGGGTTATATTTACCAAGGATGTTGTGGTCTGGTCTTTCCTGCAGCCAGAGTGTTGTTGGGACACGTTTGTCATGCTTTGAACTCGCTTAGCTGGAGATCCAGGGCTGCCTCCTTTGAATCTGTGATGCTGAGGTGGTTGGGGGGCAAAAAAAAAATTGCTGTTTCTTTGGGTGCTTGTTCTTGGGAAGATGTGTCTCCTTGGAAAGCAGAGGCCAAGCCACAGCTGGGTTTAAGTTATTCTTTTTAAAAGTATTCCTGAAATAAATTTTCCTTTTTTTTTTGTTTCAATGTTTGTTCTCAAGTCTTGCTTTAATCTTTGACCCTTCCCAGCAGTGCCACATCCACATGGATGGGGCTCTGCTCCTGCTCAGCACGAACCTGGGGATCAACCTCCCTGCTCAGGGGCAGGGCTGTGTTGTCAATAAACATCCTTTCCTGCTTTGGGCTTGGGGAGTTGTTTTTTTTGGGGGGGTGGGGTGTCTTTATGCCTCAGTGTGAACATTAGAGAATTGAGAAATTGATTGAGACATTGATAATCACAAATAGCAAAAAAAAACCCCAACCCAAACCTGAAAACTTAAAAGGGCACTTTGCTGACATGCACAGGCAAAGCCCAGCCAAGTGCAGGGCGTGGAGGTGCCAGCTGTGCCGCGGAGGTGCCAGCTGTGGCACCCTGTGGCTTCCCAGCTGTATGGAGATGGCTCAGCTTTCCTGGCTGGAGCCCAGAGCCTGCCTGGGGCTGTTACAGATCTCCCTGTGTGCTTTGGGCCTCTCTCCATCACCTGCCTGATCAGTATTTGGGGCTGTTTGTCCCCAGTGGATGAGAGGAAACTGCAGGACTGGAAAGTCTGAGTGTTGTTTTCTTGGTTTGGTTTTGTTTGGGGTTTTTGGTTTGGTTTTTTCTTTTGTTATACAATCAACTCTGGGCTTTGTTCTTTGCTCTTCTGCCCTTGTTCCCAGCCTGTGCTCTTGTGCTGGCTGGGCATGGTGCTCCTTGGGCTGCAGCTTGGCAGTGTTGGGGTGGCTTTGGCAGGACAGGGGCATGTGATCAGCTCAGCCCCTCCTGACCCAGAGCCAGGCACCTGCTGCACTCACACATCTTGAGGTTCTCGCTGGGCTTTGGAGCTCCTTTGGTCAATGTTTTTTGGTTTTGCTGTGGGTTGTGCTCCAAAGTGTCCCCCTGGAAAAGGCAGATGTGTTTGGAGGAGATCCCTGAGCACAGTGAGGATACCCCAGAGGATAGCAGAAATGGCCTGGAAGTGGAGGAGAGGTTACTGGAAGGCAAAGAAAAGCAAAAATAATAGTGCCTGGACATCAAGTCCAGGGGGGTTGGTGGTTTCCAGGGGAGTTTTAGGGAAGATCTGACAGGTGGAAGGGGAATGGGAACATGGACAGACCTCAATTTTGTAAATAGTTGCTGATCCAGCGGAAATCCACCTCTCCTTTCCCTTGATTCCCTCTGAGAGCAGGGATGCAGCAGAGCCAAGAGCACAGGGGGAAGAACAGTGCCCACACAGCAATGGGACAAGGACAGGGGCTTGGGTGGATTTACCCAAGGAAATCCCTGAAAGGAAGCCCAAAGCCCACCGTGCCCTGCCCAGAGCCCTCTGCACTGAAACATTCATGTGATGGAAAAGTAGGTCAGTGCTTGACCATAAGTAGCTGGAATTGTTAGGCCACTGGTTGAGCTTCTTCTGGACTGGGCTGCGTCACTCAGCTGGGTCAGAGGGGAACCTGCAGCTGACAATGATCATTAATAATAGTAAAGGTCGTTAAGAGGAGTTAGAATTGCTTAAAATTTGACAGCTGGAGCAGACAGCCCGTGGGTCGTGGCCTGTGAGCTGCACCAACCCTGTCCCAGTGTGGGCTCAGAACCCACCAAGCCCTCCCCAAAACCCACCTGGGGGGCTGAAGGAGTAGTTGGGTACCCGAGCAGCGAAGCCACGAGGGGTGAGAAGGAGCCCGGGCCCCCCGTGTCCCTTGGTCAGACCTGTGGTGTGAGGGAAGGGCAGTGCAGGTTGTAAGGGGATAATTGCCCAGGGCTTTCTTTGTTCCTGGTTCCTCCTGAGGCACCAGCTCGAGCCACCAAAGAGCAGGATTGATCAGTACCAATAAATGCATCAAATGGGGGAGAGCCTCGGGTCAAACATTTCTGCTGCCTGCAGCCCTGTTCCTTCTCTCCCCTTCCATCCTGCCTGCAGCCCCCTGCCCATAGACCCCTCCTTCCCAGCCCCCTGCCTGCACCTGCCATTCAGACCCACCCTGCCTGCCTCCCCCTGCCCAAAACCCACTCTACCCTACCTACAGCCCCTTTCCATCAGCCTCTGACACCCCCACCCACAGTCCTGTGCCTGCAGCCCCCTGCACCCCCCCTGCCCACTGAGAGGAGCTCCGTTGGGTGGAACGTGGTCCTGGTTACACCCGGATTGTGGGTTTGATCCCTGGATGGCCCATTCACTTCAGAGTTGGGCTCAGTGAGCCCTGTGCGTCCCTTCCCATCCAGAATATTCTGTGATGCAGCACAGCATCCCACCCTGGCTGCTGGGGGCAGCCCTGGAGGTGGGAAAGGACCGCAGTTGGAAAAGTGACCTTTATTTAAAAAATACAAAGAGCAACAAACCCCAAATGTTCTGCAGTAAAACCCCGTTGTGGTAACTTGTCAAAAACACGTGTGGGGTGTCCACGCTGACCTCTGTGAGGGGTGGGGGACACCGGGCAGCCCCTCAGGGCCGGCAGCCACATCCCTGCTCCTGTCCCACCTGGGATGGCACTCCCTGGCTGGGAATGTCACACCGGAGCAGGGACCATCACCCACCCACAGCAGCTGCTGCTCTGGGTCCCTGAGTTCCAGCCCTGTCGAGCTCCTGATCCAGCTGCTGCGGGGGCTGCCCCCTCCCCAGGGTGACGGGCAAGAGCAGCTGGAGAGCCCTGGAGAAGGCAGTGCCAGGATGGGGCTGGCACGGAGCATCCCTGGCCGGGAGCACGGCGGTGCCCTCGGCTGCAGGAGAGGAGCTCGAAGCTGCCGAGGTGAAGTCGCTCCCAGAGGAGGGAAAACAAACCCAAATGAGACAAAAGTACTGGCAGTGGGTGGTTGGGGGGCGTGGAGTCAGTCCTTTTTTTGGGGTTGGAGGGGGGCTACACCAGCCCCGTCGCCTTCTCCTGCACGTTGTACTCCTTGCTCCTCTTCACCCTCCAGCTGATGAGGGCGAGCAGGACGGTGCCCACCACCTTGTAGCCCACCTGCAGCCCCAGGTATCTGTGGGGAGAAGGGCACGTGTGGGGTTGGCACCTCCAGGTTGAGCTGGGGACCCTCCCCGTGGCCACCCTTGGCAGGGGTGGGGGCACGGGGGGTGTCGGGGGTACCTGTTGCGGAGGAAGTCGTTGTTGTAGTAGGCGCAGAAGCGGCGCTGGGAGCACTGGGGCTGCCGCCAGTAGATGCAGGACGAGTCGATGAGGGCTCCGAACATGGCTGGGGCTGGCAGCCAGGCTGGGGAGAAGGGAGGAGGGGGAGTCAGGCTGCTGTCCCTGAGGAGGTCCAGCACCTCTGCTGCTCCCCTCAAACTCGTTGGACACTCACCCAGCAGTCTCATCAGTAAGAACTGGACGCCGATGGCGAACGACTTCTCGTCCTGGTTCACCACCCTGCAGGGGAGAGGCCGAGGTGGGTCAGAGCTGATGGTGCCAGCCCTGGATTTGGTCAAGACTCGGGCTTGGTTGCACATTTATGACATCTCATTGATCCCAACACAGGGCACCACCACATCACACCCCTCCCACCACGACCCCTGTGCCCCCCACTGCTCACCGTAACACCATCATGTAGAGGGGGTTGTGGGACAGGCAGGCAACCAGGGCAGCGAAGGAGATGAGGAATATGGCAGGAAGGAGCATGTGGGAGCATCTGAGTGGGCAGGAGCCTGTCTTGGCCGAGGACTGCATGTTCCCAGCAGAGATCAGGGAACAGTTCTTGTAGGTCTGTTGGCAACGTTTGGAACAAAACAGACGTAAGACTCCCCAGGCCAAGAGCAGGGATTTTAGTGACGCATCACACCACAACCCTCTGCAGGACACTGACAAGACATCAGCTCCCGTTTCAAGGCATGGCATCCTGCAAGGGCGTTGGGCCACCATCCCTGTTTCTCCAAGCAGACTCCCAGGAGTCCTCCACGGCACCTCCCCAGGACTCCAGCTCCCTGGCGGACCCCCCAGAACACCGCGTGGCAGACGTTGCACCCCCTTGTCGGGTCCCTGCAGCATCACTCCCCCAGTTTTTTTCTTTTTTTTTTTTGCAAAGCTTGCTTTGCAAGCCCCTCTCCTCACCACGTTTTTGGGATTGGAGGAGTCCACGGTGCTGTCAGTGCAGCCAGCGAAGCAGGGCGAGATGTACTCCACCTTGTTGTCCCCGCACACCGGGTGGAAGGCGTGCTCGGAGCAGTGGCACCCGCTCGGCGCCTTCACCTGCTGCTGGGAACTCGGTGTGCTGCCAAAAAGTAAAAAAAGGGGAGGGAAAAACGGGGGCAAAAATGAAGAAATAGGACAGAAGGATGAAAAAAATAAATAAATTTAAAAATCCCGTTTACTAGTGGAGCTGTTTCTGTTTGGACTGGGACGCTGCCAGCAGCAGCCTGGCCTCCTGCCAGCCCCTGCTCCCTGCAGGTAGCTCTGCAAGTGTGCAGTGAAAGTCGCAGGGATTGTGTTATGTCTGCAAACAAGGGCTCACACACTTCCTTTTTTTTTTTGCTTTTATTTTCTTTTCCTCCCCCTCTCCCCAGCTGAAAACTAAATGGGCCGAATTCCTGGAGAATCAGACCTGGGCTCCATCCAGAGCTGCACAAACAGCTGTTGTGAACAGCCCCAGCTGGGAACACCACGCAGACACGGCTTGGAAGCAGCACATTCCCAAACAAGCCCGAGGGCAGCGTGGAAGTCAAGAGGACAAACCCAGCGACTTGTCCTCTCTTGCTTCCCCACCTGAGGGAGTGCATCAGTGGCACAGCCCGAATCCTGCAGGAATGTGGCACCAGGGAGCTGCCCCTGGGCAGGGTGGCACGGGGCGGCTCCATTCCTGCAAGAACCTCTTCCTTGCTGGCATTTCCACTGGGAAACGAGCACAGCGCACCTCACATCAAGCCTTGGTGGTGTCTAATACCTTTTTTTTGTCTTAAAAAGTCATGCTAAGGGTCAAAAACGTCCACAGAGGTGAGGAGAAAGGTGACGTGCAGGGAGTGCGTGAGGTGATGTGGACAGAGGCAATAATGTTACGGATTTCCCCCTAAAAATCCAGAGTGAAAAATACACCCTACTCGTTTGGCACAGAAAATCAGGGATCAGTGACCTCCTGAGCTCTCTGTGAAGTGCTTGTTTCTCCTCCAGGCAGTGGGATCAGGGAGCAAGCAGCAGCGTGAGGGTGTCTCCTTCCAGCCCTCCCCATGGATAAGCAGGAGACTTTCTGGAGAAACGAGGAGCTGGGAGCAGCCCCAGGAGCTGCGTTACCTGGGGGGGTAGATGCCCTCGATGCGGCCCGTGGAGCAGCCCATGAAGAAGATGGGCAGGCAGATGAGGATGGAGAACATGAGCACCACCACGGCGAAGCGGGGGATGGCTCGCAGGGAGAAGGCAAAGCGCTTCATGATGACGCCTCCCAAGAGCATCCCGAGCGCTGCTGCGGGCAAGTTCACGGCTCCTGCAGGGGAACGGAGCCGTCAGGGGGAGGGGAGGTGGTCCTGCCTTGCCCAGAACCTCTCCGTGGGCAGGGGGTGCCTGTGTGGACCTCGTGGGGGCCGGGAGAACCCATGGAGGTTCCCCCAGCTGGGAAACCTCAAGCCAGGAAAGTCACCAGCCTGTCCGAGGTGAACCCCAGGGCTCATCTGAAAATCACTCCACAGTGACTCCTCACTGTCTTGGTTAGAGTCGCCAGGATCAGTTTGGCACTGGGTGGGGGTGGATTCTAAACCCTCTGGGTCATTTTTCTCATCAACTGCTCACCATGGACCATTGGCAGCAGCTGCCCAGGGCACACCCCACCCCTCAGGGCACAGGGGGGTGTTTAGGAACTCCTGTGGGATAGGGAAGTTTTCCTGCCTCCACACCCACCTGAGGGGTCATGTCTGCTCAGGGGCCAGCAGGGACGCCAAAAATATGCCATTGTTCACCTCACAGAGTAAATCACCCCTTGTGAAACTCCCCACCCTGGGGGAGGGACTGGGTGTTCCCATCTGAGCCCAAGCAGAGATCAGCTTGGGGTTCTGGGACTGGGATCTCTGGTCAGATCCAGAAGAGGAGCAGAGCCTCGACCAGACTGAGACTGCCACCAGACTGCAGCCATCATTGTCACCAGCAGGTTTCTTCCTTCCTTCTTACTCTGCACTCAGGGGGCCCACGTGGTGCTCAGCACAGGGGTTGGTGAGCTCCATCCTGCTCGTGCCCCACTGGGCTGGGCTGCACATCTGGTGTTTTTGTGGCACAAAGGAATTTTCCTTCTGTCTCAGTGTATTTTGTGATCTCTTATTAAACTGTTATTCTGATTTGCAATCCCATTCTGAGTTGGACTGATTTCTCCTGCCAGTTTAACTCTAAACCAGCACACTCCTGCAGGGATTCAAACCTCCCGGGCAACACGGGCGAGGGACTCGGTGCCGACGGGCGGGCGCTGCCCCAGCCCCGCTCACCTATGAGGAAGTTGGCGTAGGAGGAGGAGGCTCCGTACTGCTTCTCCAGGAATTTGTTGAGGAAGGTGGCCAGCCCGGCAATGACCGAGGAGAAGCTGCACTGAGCCAGCACCAGGAGGATGAAGAGGGGATTGAGCAGCAGCCTGAGGAAGATCTTTGGGAATCCTGGCACGAGAAAAACCTCTGTGAGCCGTGGGATGGTCGTGCTGGGCAAAGCAAAACATCCCACCCTGAGGCTGTTCCCATGGGGGTGTCTGTGGGATGGTGACGATGTACTGGGGCTGTCTGGGACAGGGGACAGGGGGAGGGGAGGCACCATGGATGAGCGTTTTCCTGGTGGGACATTGTGTCTCCCGGCTCTGCCAGCAGAGGCAGACGGGCTCCTGGGGACCGGCTCTGTTTATTTGGTCTCTAATGAGCTTTACTAATTGCTTGAGGAGGGCCAGCGTCATCCATCAGAAAATCCAGTGAGACGGAGAAGAGGGAGCTGGCAGCTCTGGGATGTGACTGTGGTGGATGGAGGGGGAAGGAGAGAGGGGTTTTATCTGGGAAGAAATCATCATGGAGCTAAAAGGACTCATTAATCTGGTGCCTCGGCAGTGACGTCCCCCTCAAGCCCGTTTTGGACACACATAAACAGAGCAGTGCCAGCTGCCGTGGGGTGACCTCCAAGGGGGCAGCCCTGTGCCCACTCCTGGAGCTGGGCTTCAACCTCCCAGGGCCCCCTTTTCAGCACACTCACACCATCTGAGGGTCCTCAAAGCAACCCTCAGAAACAACTGACCTCAGCACTGCTCGGAGCAAGAGGGAGGCTGTGCCAGCCTGACCTTAGGGAGGGACACGCTGCAACCCTCCGGGGGCCAGAGCTGGCCCTGGCACCTCCACACACCCACTCAGAGGCTCCCACCCAGCCTCCCTCGGCTTGAAATCACCCTCGAGGTGACCCCTACCCACCCAGCATCCCCACCCACCCCTGCCTGGCCGTGCCAGCCCTTTACTTTTGATGAACTCCAGCAGGGAGGTCTCCTCAGCCTCCCCCATCTCCAGCTTCCTGAGCATTCCAGTCTCCGCATTCTGCTCCTGGGGAAGGGGGACAGGAGCAGGCTGGGGTGAGAGGGGGCACCTCCGGGTGGCCAGCACCCTCCTGGAGCCCAGGGAGGATCAGGAGGGGCAGGGTCTTCCCCAGGTGCCTTTGATCCCCCACCAAGCCTGATGAACCCAGCAAAGCCCCATCCAACCTGCCCTTGAGCACCTCTCCAGGCTGGGAGAGGTGTTCACCTGGAGGAGAGAAGGCTCCAGGGAGACCTTGGAGACTTCTCCAGGGCATGAAGGGGCTCCAGGAGACCTGGAGAGGGACTAGGGACAGGGGACTGGAGTGAAAGGACGAAGGGAAATGGCTTCAAACTCCCAGAGGGCAGGGTTAGATGGGATATTGGGAAGGAATTCCTCCCTGGGAGGGTGGGCAGGCCCTGGCACGGGTTGGGCAGAGAAGCTGTGGCTGCCCCATCCCTGGAAGTGTCCCAGGCCAGGTTGGATGGGGCTTGGAGCAACCTGGGATAGTGGAAGATGTCTCTGCCCATGGCACGGGGTGGAACGAGATGGGTTTTAAGGTCCCTTCCAACCCAAACCATTCTGTGATTGAGTGACTAAAGGGGTGAATTGTCTTAAGCATCACTGCAGCCCCTGAGCAGAGTGGCAAGACAACAGCTTTTCCTGCTTTGAGGGGCTTTAAGAAGTCGGAAAGCTTTCCTCTTCTGAACCCTGACAAGAGACCTCTCTTTTAACTCTGCAAAAAGTCTGAAAATGAAAGTTGGAGTCAGCTCAGCAAAACTCTGGGGAGTCCTTTAGCCATAGCCATGAAATATTTTGGGTTTGATTTTGAGCTTTAAAGAATGGATGATTAAACAGTTTCAAAACACAAGTATGATGATGATGATGACAATGATTTCTGTGACAAACCCTGCGGGACTTGGCTTTGAAAACACCAAAATGAGACATTTTAATCGTTTCGCACCTTTTTAAAATTTGTTCTAATGGAAAAGGGTTGCTGGGCTCCCTTCCTCCCTCCCACCCCTCTCCTCCAGGAACTGGTGTTCCCTCCCCGAGCGCTTCCCTGCCTCCAAGATGCTCCAGCCCCTGGAGATGAGATCTCACCTCTCCTTTCAGCATGTACCGAGGGAAGAAGAAGTAAGGGATGGAGGTGAGCACCAGGCAGCCTGAGGAGATCAGCAGCCCCAGCCACCACGCCCCGATCCACCGCTGGTCCCCCGGCATCACACCCAGCGTGGCTGCAACACACAGGGACACACTGCAAGAGCTCCAGGGCCACAGGGGGCAAATCCCCATGAAAATAAGGGCTGGTGAATCAGGAAGGGTCTCTGTGGGCACAGATCAAGGGTCTCTGTGCTGGCATGGAAGGGCAAATGGAGGGAGGTGGAAGTTCCCACCAGTGTTGGCAGCAAGACCACTCCTGGCTGTGTTTCTTGTTCCCCTGCCCTGCCACTCACCCCACCCGTGCCATCCCTCCCAGAGGGCTGCAGGATGGGTTTAGGCAGCTCACTGATGGCACAGGTTCAGCTTTCCCCCCTCTCCCAGAGCCAACCAGTCAGGTGGTGATTAAAGAAAGTGTCCAGCTCCATCCTCCTCCTCCTGGAGCGGCTTTGGACCAAGCTGCCTGCCAGGGGTGCTGAGCCAAGACAGGGACCAGGAAAAGGCACAGCCACTTTCCTGGAAAAAACTGCTCTCCCATTGTTCCAGGCTCGGTCACTCTGTGCCTGCAGAGACCAAGGGAAGGCCCCATTTCCGAGTGGATGAAACGTTGGGCAGCTCCTCTGGAAAAAGGAGGAGGAGAAGGTGGGAGCTGCTCCATCACCAGCACAGACATCCTTTGGCTGGGCCAAGAGATGCCCACGGGAGGTTGGACAGTTGGCTTGGCTTGAGGAACACCTCTCCCCACGGTTGGGATGTGGTGGCTGGGGAGGAACCAGTGGGAGCCCCGTGCCAGGGTGTGGCAGGACAGGACAGACAATTGTCCCACTTGTCCAAACAGGACCACTCCACTGTGGAGCTCGGACGTCACCGTGGAGAGAGGAGGCAGAGGCTGCTAAATCCGTCTGCCGCCGCGGGGAGAGGGCCAAGGCTCTGGGGAGTTTCCTGCCCAGGTTCATTTATTATTCTTATCAGACAGCGGACAAAAATGTCAGGCAGGCTCTGATCTCTCTAAGGAAACACAGGAAAAGCCACATTAGTGATGGAGCTGGGGAGAATTCCTCAGTGATTAAGTTACCAGGAATAATAAGCACACGCCACTGCTGAAGGAAGTTACCCCTGCAGTGGTGTGGGCTTGGACCCTCTCTCTGCAGGTGCTGGGGAGGGGCGGTGGGGAGGAGCACGAGGAGACTCAAGCCTCCCGTGTATCCATAGGGCAGTGGTTGCCCTTTGGTTGTTTTCTCCATCCCTGGATGCTTCAGATGTCCCTGCTCCTCTCCCTCGTTGTGCTGGGGTGGTGTGATGCCTCCTCAGACCCCAGCCACGACCACCAGTGCAGCACAGGACTCTGCTTCAGTGGTCGCTTCAAGACCACCTGTATCCTCTATGGGATGACAGAGTGGAGGAATATGGCCTTGCCAGGGCAGGGGGCTTTATGGGTCATGGGACCGGTGATTTCTGTCAACTTTTGTCTCAGAGGGACCTTCTGCCTCCCAGGAGGGCTTTAGGACCATCACCACTAGAGGAATATTTACCCGTGTCCACCCTGCCGATGTCCACGAAGAGGCGCAGCACCACCGATCCCAGCAGGTACCCGAAGGCGGGGCCAAACACGGCGATGGCAAAGAGGATGGCTGGCAAAAGGGAGCAGAGGGAGCCCGTGAGAGCAGGGCACAGCAGGGCACAGCAGGGCACAGCAGGGCACAGCAGGGCACAGCGCAGACACGGCTTCTGTCTTCCCGGGAATGGTGTTACACCACGCCGAGGGAAGAAGCTGCCCGTGATGGGGTGGGAGATGAGGAGGAGGTGCCCACCGCTCAGCCCCTGAGGGTGGGGTTCATCTAACAGCGACAGGAGGGGCAGGGCAGCTCCTGCAGGAACAGCCCCCCTGCTCTGCTGGGGCAGCTACGCCGTGAATGTCCGTGATCCAACTGGACAAAGTGGGGAACCCCAGGCAGGAGCAGGACGGTGACATCCTGAGCCCCCACAGACCTACACAACTTCGGGGACACAAACACATCCCAGTCCTCAAACACAAGCAAAAATGTTTGGTGCAAATGTCAGGTGAAAGTGAAAGGTTCTGAGAGCAGCAAGGCCGGCAGGACCACCCTGGGCCCAGCTGAAACATCCTAAACAGGACCTGCACTGAGCCTGCAAGGTGGGAATGTTTCCTTTGGACCCTCTTGGAATGAAAGGATCCAAATTGCCTCCTCAGAAGAAACACTTTGTGCAACATTCTCGAGCTACTTAAAAGGAGACAGTGCCTTGAACTGCATTGGCCACAAAGTGAAACCAGACCTCGGGTGATGGTGTTGATGTTGTACTGGGGTAACTGGGATCCCCGGTTCCCATCCACCGACACAGACATTCCCACAGCCTTGAAGTGACCACCCATGTCACAAAACAACACACCCATCCCATTCTCCTTCGTCTTCATGGTCCTTGAGTCCCCTTTCCTTCATTTTCCTTGCAGGTCTGGGAATTCAAAGGGGACTCAGAGGTTGAGGGACCAGTGGCCCCTCTCTACAGGGGGAAGTCAAGGATGCCCAGGGCTTGGAGCACCCTGGTCTAGTGAGAGGTGTTCCTGCCCATGGCACAGGGTTGGAACTCGGTGAGCTTTAACGTCTCTTCCAGCTCAAACCATCCTGGAATTCTATGATTCTGTCCCAGTGAGCTGAGAGAAGTGAGCACGACCCACTTGTGAGACTCTGCAGAGCTCTTTGGTGGTGCCACAGACCTTTCCAGCAGGATCCTGGAGCAAAGCACTCCTTGGAGGGGGGGGTGGTCTTGGACACCCTGCCAAGCACTCCAGTGCTAGTCCAAAGCCTGTCCTTAGGAGTCTAGTTCCAAAGGCTTTCCTTCTCCTCTAGTGCTTACCTTATTTTGGGACATCCCCTTTCGACTCCCAAATCACTCTGATGCCTTTGGCTGCTCCAAAGACGTTGTTTGGCACCAGGGATTTTAAAAAACTTCTGGACTGAGCTCAGAGCTCACGTAGGTGGGTCAGGACCAGATGGGGTTTGACATTCACAGCAGATAAAAGCCAGGACCTCTCTCTTCGCAGTCAAGACTTCCTCCTGAGCTTGGGAGCCCCCACCAGGCCAGGGATGACTCCATGGCCAAAGTGTCGCGTTTGGACCCTGAATGCAAAGCCTGTGTTAAGTGGCTCTTGCAGGCTGTCATACCCCTGGTTAAACCACGACCAACCAATGCTCAATAAGAGCAGGAGGTGGTCTCTCAGAAGGTTTCACTGCAACTCTTCTCCCCCGTGGGTGGCACAAGATCTCACAGATGCAACGGAGAAGTCCCAGCTCATCTCCCTGCCCTGGTTTTTTGGCTTCCTACCATGCCCAGCATAAACATAACTCTACAGAGGGCAGCAGGCTGTCAAGGGGAGACACAATCTGGCTTTTTGACCAGGGAGGGTTTTGTCTGGCTGCTCAATCCATGTCCCTGGGTTCCTTCCCACACAAACACCTTGGCATCTCACCTTTACACCTCTGAGGTCTGGAGGAGACGAAACAATGCCCAGCAATGGTCCTACTTACCAACGTAGAGCGGGGAATTGTTGGCTTCTGCAAAGTCGTCCACGTAGGAGATCCCGAAGGGCTGGATGGGCACGGTCCCGATGCCAGCCAGCAGCTGGGCAATGACCATCATGGCCCATATACTGCTGGCCTCCTTCTGAGGGTCCTGGGTGGCATTTGGGCACACAAACTTGCTCTCTGCATAGCAGAGCTCAGTCTGCCCCTGGCTTTTGTTACCTAAAAGGGAGGAAAACGAGCGTTACAACGCTGGGCACATCCCCTGCCTCCTCCCACACTAAACCCCCAAAGAGCAGGAATCTCCCAAATGGCTGAGTAGGCACAAACTGATGGATTTGGGATGGATTGCTCATTTGGGATGGATTGCTCGTTTTATCTAGGAGTGCTTGCCACTCTGCCCTTCCTGTGGGGTATTACACTGAGGTCAGGGCAGCAAAGAACCAGGCTGTGACTTTAACCAAACTTTAGAAGTCCATGTTGTGGAGCTCTCAGTTCCATGAGGACAAACCCACTCCACAACTGGTGTTCGTTGTCTGTGGTTGTCTTTGGTCCCATGTGGTACCTGGGCAGGAGCAGGGGGTGATGCCCTCACTGCTCAGGAGCAGCCCAGCTCCTTCCAAAGCATGGGTCTTGCTTCCTCCTACAGTCCAGACCTGGGGAGGTCTTCGCCCTGCTCCAAACTGCCATGGAAACTCCAGCCTGGACTGGAGTCCCTTCAGGGGCTATTCACAGGGTGAATTTGTTCTTTTCCATTGCCCAGACAGTCCTCATAGTGTCAGTATCTTTGCCCTGGTGGTCTGGTCTTGCCCAGTCCATCTTGTTCTGTTCAGCAAAGGTGTTCTGCAAGAACTGCAGAACTTTTAGGTCAAACACAGTTCTTGGTACTTCCCTTGGGCCTCTCCAGTGATTTCTGGTTATAGTCACAGTCCATGGCTGGACACAAATCTGACACTCATCAAGCAGGACATCAGAATTACTTGACCAGTGTGTTTTCCATATAATTCCTGGCCTGTTTCCCTATTGTTGTACATAAATACCCGTAAAGGGCAGCACACAGAGCATAAGTACTGGGTCAAAACCCGTATAACTCCAGGCAGGGAGCAGGGTGATTCCTGCTCCTTCCTCTTGCGTGTGTCACAGTAAGAGCAGCCCCTGTTCCAAATCCTGACCTGTTCACAGCCTGGTGCATGAATTTCAGCTGTTGGAAAACTTGGCATCTGGTGCCTGGTTTGCTCTCCAAACTGTCTGACTCAAAAATCATGATGCTGGGGACCCGGCAGAGATTGGCAATCCCTGAGAAGACCAAGGCCCATCAGCATCCAAGGACTCAAGGGTTTGTTGGAAAGGCCAACACAGGTTCTTCTGCTTATTCCATCTGCATGAAAAATGGAGCTGTTGTACACACAGACTTATTCCTAAAGCCCTCCCAGTTAAACTAGTAGCCTTCCTTAGTGTGGATCAAAAGGCTTACAGGCCAGAACAGAACAGGCCCTGGGGACAGGAGGTCTTTGCCCTGTCACTGAACCTCACAATGGTTTGGGTTGGAAGGGACCTTAAAACTCATCCAGTGCCACCTCCTGCCATGGGCAGGGACACCTTCCGCTCTTCCAGATTGCTCCAAACCCTGTCCAGCCTGGCCTTGGACACTCCCAGGGATCCAGGGGCAGCCACAGTTTCTCTGCCCAACCTGTGCCAGGGCCTGCCCACCCTCCCAGGGAGGAATTTCTCCCTAATATCCAACTTAAAGCTACTCTCTCAGTTTAAAGCCCTGATACAGCAAGAGATGGGTAGAACTGTCCTGGCATGGATCAGAAAACCACAAAGCCCTTGAGCAAGGTAATACAGAGCCTTTGAGCCCTCTCAGGAGATGTACCACTGACCCAGAAAAAGCCAGGACTGAAGTGATTTCTCCACAGTCGCAAAGGGCACCAGCAGCAGGACCAGCATCTCCTGCATCCCAGAGCTTCTGCCTCACATCTGCTGTCCCATCACTGCTCTGCAAGGACACTCCCAGCTCAATGACATGCCAGCACTAATGACAACAGTGTCATCACCAGGCAGAGCTGCAGCTTTGAAGGCCCTCTGGATGTCACAGGAAGCAAACCTGGACCAGGATGCCCAGGAACAGGCTGGAGGGACACACAGACCCATGCAGAGAGTGTGCTGAGAGACCTGAAGGGAGATGGGTGGGCACAGCCAGGGGAGAAGCAGATTTAAAATAACACACGACTCTGGTTAAACAATTTGTTCTGGAGTGTGTTTTATAAATGCACGTGGAAGGACATGCTCTCTCACTGAGCTGGGCGTGTTCAGTGTGAAGAAGAGAAGGTTTCAGGAGACCTTAGAGTCCCCTCCAGTGACTAAAGGGGCTCCAAGAGAGCTGGACTCTGGACAAGGGCCTGGAGTGACAGGAACATGCAAAATAGCTTCCCACTGCCAGAGGGTAGGATTAGATGGGATAATGGGAAGGAATTCCTCCCTGGGAGGATGAGCAGGCCCTGACACAGGTTGGGCAGAGAAGCTGTGGCTGCCCCATCTCTGGAGGTGTCCAAAGCCAGGTTGGACGGGGCCTGGAGCACCCTGGGCTGGTGGAAGGTGTCCCTGCCCATGACAGGGGGCGGAACGAGATGAGCTTTAAGATCCCTCCCAACCCAAACCATTCCATGATTTTACGAACACAGCACAGCTGGAATAACACCTGGGAGAGACCGAAGGGATCCCACACGTAATTCCTGCATTCAGAAGGGGTTTCAAAGGCATAATGAAACCAGGCTTAACCAGCAAATGTGCATCTTAAGCCTCTGTAGTGGTTTGTCTCTAGGCCTTCCCTAGAAACTGGGGGCAAAACCAAGGAAACATTCCATCCCATTCCCTTATGGAGTCAGGTGTATAAAAGACAGAGAGGGAGGTTCCTTTCTCTCTCTCTTTTCTCTCCCTTGCTGGATGAGCACAGACACAGCAGCTCTCAGTGTTTGGGCCTGGCTTATCTCTCTGAGTTAAGGCCACCCTGAGGGCTGCTCTCTGTGTCAGCACAGGAGGAAAGGAACTCACCTCTCCTAAGGGAAGTTGGTGAGATCTTACTGTGTTAGTTGTTCTACTGAGCTAATTCCTGGGATTTGATTGTGTGGGTCTGTTTTGGTTTTAACCTTTTGGCCCTTTTCCCCTTCCCCTTTTCCCCTTTTGGGATTGTTTGGAATCCTTGTGCATATGTACATAGTGTTTAGCTGTACATACATGAAATACCTGTATATATATATATATATATACCTTTACTACAATTTTCCTTTTCTCTACTTTTCCCCCCTTTTCATTACTTTTTTCTCCTTTTCACTACATTTTTCCCTTTTCGCTACCTTCCCCCCTTTTCACTACTTTTTTCTCATTTTCACTATTTTTTTCATTTTTGTTACTTTTTTCCCTTGCTTCGCTACTTCCCCCCCTTTTTGCTACTTTTCCCCCCTTTTTGCTCCTTTTTTTCCCTTTTCACCACTTTTTCCCTCCCGTTTCACTACTTTTTTCCCTCTTTTCACTACTTTTTTACTTTTCTCTACTTTCTCTCCCCTTTTCTCTACTTTTTTCCCCCATTTTCTCTACCTTTTTTCCTTTTTGCTACTTTCCCCCCCTTTTTGCTACTTTTATCCCTTCTAACTACTTTTTTCTCATTTTCGCTACTTTTTTCCTTTTTCTTACTTTTTTTTCCACTCTTTGCTACTTCTCCC
>VXAU01003156.1:3168373-3201075 GCA_013399695.1 Formicarius rufipectus
ATCTGGGAAGGGCCGAAGATGTTGTGGTTGAGGGTGGGGAGTGGGTGGGTGGGTGGGTGAGGAGAGCTCTGTTGTGTTGGTGGGGTTTGACAACCAGAGGTGGTCCCTGCTCGCCTGGAGCCAGTGGGGCACCTCGGAACCCTCAGTCACCTCTGGGCATCTCTTGTTGTCATGAACAGCTCTACGGCCTCCCTGCGACCTGCATGGGGCTTCTTTTCAGCACCCACAGATGTCCCCCCACCCCACAGGAACCACAGAATCACTGAAGTTGGAAAAGCCTTCTAAGATCATCAAGTTCAATCATTCCCCAGTGGGAGGGCCCAGGGCACCACTGATCCCTGTCCCCAGCTGCTGCAACCATGTGGCTTTTCAGTCCTTCCAGGGATGGCTGCTCTGGGTGGCCGTGCCAGGGCTGGACAAACCCTTTCAGCAAAGAAATTTTCCATGATATACAAACTGAACCTCCCCCAGCACAACTTGAGGCCGTTTCCTCCTATCCTGTCACTCGTTACCTGTGAGAATGATGACACAAACTAACAATTCCCCCAAAACACAGCAAGGAATGGAGTGTTGCCTCCATTCCTGTGCTTCAGACACGAGCCCAGCTACAGAGTCCAGCTCCCTGTAAATATTTGTGACTCTGGACTTTTGCCACTGCAGATAGGATCAGCTGCAAAGCCATGAAACCACTCAGCTCACCCAGGCAAGTGGGTGAACACCACCAAGTTCCCCCTGCGTGGGCTCTCTCAGCTCGGGGCAAGCTAAACATTGCTTTAGCTTTGGCATGTTGAAGCTGTGCCTGCTCATTGCAGGAGGTTGGGTTGGATGGCCTTTAAAGGTCCTTTCCATCCCAAGTGATTCTGCTATTCTATGTATGGCTAAGAAGACCTTTTATTTGTGTTTACATGGGCTTCTTTGTTTGCCTCGCCGTGGTTTTGGTTCTTGGAATTACTGTAGACACCAACGCAAAAGGATTGTTGTCCTGGACAGGCAGGGAAGCTCACAGAGTCATAAACAGTGGGAAGTCTCAGGAGGCTCTAAGACAGTCTTTTTAACCCCAAATGTGGGTGCTCTTTGAGGTCAGAGCTGGGCATGCACTTCCCCAAAGACGTGGGAGGATTCCCAGTGTCCGGCTTCATGACAGAGCCTCCCATGGCTCACCCAGAGCTCACCAGCACTTGGCCTGGGCCAGCAAGAGAAAGTCTCTGTCAGCAGGTCGTTTCCTAGTTGGCCCTGAAGATCTTCCAGGAAAGATATGATTCCTGACAATCTGAATGTGAAAACTTACTCCTGAAGAGTTATTGATTAGATAATGTTTGTGAGGAAATCCTCAGCCAGCTCAGCAATCTCCCTTGAACTGAGACAGAGGTTTCTGTAGCTGAATTTCAGTAGAAGGGGGGCTATCCAGGGTGGTTTCTCTTAGAAGCTGCCAGAAGCTTCCCCTGTCCTGTGGAGCCAAGGACAGCCAGGGCCAGGAGGGACCTCCTGCTGGTGGACAGAGTTGAGCCAATTAAGAATCACAGTCACAGCTCTGGGATAAGATATTTGAGAATTTAGGAGTGTGGGGCAGTTGGGAATTCCAGCCATGAAACCACAACACAGAGACCAAGGTGGGAGCAGGAGGAGAAGAAGGAGGGACCCCACACTGGGGCAGGGGGGGAAGGACTCAAAGCTATGACCCCCCTGCATCCTATGGAGTGATCCACAGGACAAGAGCAATGGCAGCAGCAACAACTGGTTGCAAAATCCCATTCCCTGCTCCCGGGAACTGCTGGGAAGAGGGAGGAGTGGGAAGAAAAAGGTGTTCTTGAGACTGATTTATTTATTACTTTTAGTTTTAGTTCTTCTCTTGTCAGTAATAAATGTCAGCATTTAGCCCCTCTGAGTTTGCTTTGCCATTATCTCTCAGCTGTTTTTTGCCTTTTCTCCTTTTCCCTTTCCCTCTGGGGGTTCCTGGAGGTTTGGGTGGACACGGGCTGAAAACTGCCACACCAGCACAGGCTGAACAACCCTCAGACCCTCTTTTGGAATAGTGCCACCTTTGTTATGGCCACACCCCAGTTACCTCATGCAAGCTGGAGATGAAACCTGAAGACAGACTGGAGAGCCCAAAGCGTTTCTCGATGGTGGTGAGGCTGCTCTTGAAGTTGGCACTGTAGAGGAGCTGGGAGAGCTGGAGAAGCCCATGGCACAGCACAAACACCTGTGGGCAAACAAGGTGTGCCATCCCAGTGAGTACCCAATTACAATCACAGACTCATTAACACTGGAGAAGATCTCCAAGACCATCAAGTCCAACCTTTGACTAAGCACCTCCATGGCCACCAAACCATATTGCAATGTGCTAAGTCTACCCATTTTTTGACCAATTCCAGGGATGGTGACTCCATCACTACCCTGAACTGCCCATTCCAGTGATTAACCACTCTTCCAGGGAAGAAATTATTCCTGATATCCAATCTGAACCTCTCCATGCACCACTGGAAGCCATGTGCTGGTGTTGCTGCACATCCTGCGGGAAGGGACTCAAGTTGGTTTTGGCCAACAGCTGCACCCCTGACACGGCACCTCCGTGGATTCACTCCTCTGGAAAACCAATTAGCAGAACCTGCTCCAGGGGGCATTGCCAGGAAAAGTCAAAAAAGGGTTTTTAAAGGCCCCAGAGGGAAGGAATGAAATATGCACAGCGAGGTCTCACTGCGGGAAGACCTTTGCAGTAGCCCAAGGGCAGCACCTTCCCTGAGCCAGGGGGGAAACTCAACAGGGAGGGAGAACAGGGAGAGTTCAGTGGGCAGAGAAGACCTCTGGGCCAAAGAGCCCGGGTGGCCTGTGAGGGGAAGGTGCTCCCAGCCAGGGATGCAGCAGGCAGCTCCCCAGTGTCTTTTGATCTATATTTAGCCAGAACAAGCTTTCCTTTATTTTTCTTGGAATGAAAGGCGTCTACACAGCGCCAGAAGTATTTTAAAATCATTCAAAAAAAAAAAAAAGAAAAAGGAAAAAGTCTCTTTATTTAAATTCCTAGGAAATCAAATACTTGCTGACGAGCGGAAGAGTGTCCCACAAAGATAACGGTGGGAAGCGCGGGATGATGGATGGGGGATCAAAGGTACTGACAAATTCCTGATGCCCTTGGCCAGGAGAGGAGCAAAAATCCCTGAGGAGTATTTCTTTGGAACTGTGGTGGCGCCCAGGAGACCTGACTCCTCCTTGAGTGATTACAAAAGTAATAAATCAAAAAGGACCAAAATTGTCCACCCAACACAGAGGATGTGAATTCCACAGGTGGGTGGAGTGACGTTTTGGGGAGCAGAGGAGGATGCAGGGCCGGGTCCGGCAACTGGAGCAGAGTTTGGGTAGAAGAAGAGCAACGAGATGGGTTTCTTGGGAAGCTCCTCCTGCCAGGGAGGAGAGCTCCAGCCAGGAGATCCAGCTGGGTATATAAAAGCATTAAGGGGTGAGAGAGATGCTGACAGAGAGGTGAAGACTAGAGGATGGAGGTGAAGGAAAGGAGAAGGTGTAGTCCTGGCAATGTGAGGGCAGGCTGGGAACAAACCTGGAGACCACAGGAAAGTAGAAGGAGAAAGGCAAACCCTCAACAAATGAGGTAAGATGGGTCACAGGGACAAGCTGCCAACACAGACTTTCCAGCCACACCTCTGAGGGGTGGCAGTAGGCAGGCTGGCATCAGGCTGGCATCAGGCTGGCACCTAGCAAGGCAGGAGGGGACAAATTCCCAGGCGGGGACTTCACCCTGAGAAAAAGCTGCCGAGCGGCGACGTGGGTGGGACATGGGAAATCCTGCCAGCCAGGTACCCAGGGGAAGGGGAACACCTGCCAGTGGCCTCGTGGAGCTCAGTGACCTCTCCACCGTCCAGCTATCAGTTCCCACACTCAAAACCCCATCCCAGCACACGGTCCTGCTGGTGGAAGCTGGATCCACCACCTTCCCCTTCCCCAGCCCCGAGCTGGGGCCACGGTGGGCTGGGCTGGAGCACAGAGGTGCCTCCTGAGAGGGTGGGAACTGCTGGGGGGATCTTGTTGCCTGAGAACTTTCATTTTTGTTCCTGCAGCTCTGGCCGGACCCCACTGAAGCCACTGGAGTAAGGAAGCACCAGCTAAGCAGTGGCAGGCTGGGATCTCCTGAGCTTCTGAGCAGTTGGAGGCAGAGCTGTCCCGGCATGAGGCGTCGGCCAGAAAGGCAAAGCTGTTTACCAACAGGGAGGGAAGAGGGTGGATCACCAGGGCTGAATTTAGCACAGCCAATGTCAACTCAAGGCAGATGGGGAGACAAAATGCTGGGGAGAGAGAGACAGGATGGAAGGATGGAAGGGAAGGTGAGGAGGGAAGGCTGCCTGATGCCCTGGAATGCTGGGGGTGGCAGGTGATGGGGAGAAGGTGGAAGCGTGGAGGGATCATGGGAACCACGGCAGGAGAGAAGGACAAGCCACGATCAGAGAGGGCAGGGAGGAGAAGGCAGAGCTGGAGATGGACCAAGCTGGGTGACAACCCTTGGTGATAACCCAGGGATGGACAAAATGGAGCCCTGGACCCTGAGAGGCCTCAGAGGAAGCGGGACTGCCTGCCCCCCATCCCGTGAGGGACAGCAAAGTGGGAGCAATGCAGCTGGAGAGCATCCATGAAGGGAGTGGGAAAGTTGGGGTGTGACTGCTTCCCAGCGCTCAGGAGTCCTCCTAAGCCTCCCGAGCTAGTGGGGTTAGCCAGGAGGCAGCAGACCCAGAGGGATGCTCCAGGGATCCATCTCACCCTGAGACCACACAGCAGCTTCGGCCCTCGGATGTGGAGGGTCCAGAAGATGGGAGGGGAAGGGCAGGGGAGATATTTTTAACTTGGGAAGAAGCTGCCACCCAAAACAGTCGGAGCAAAGCAAAATAACCTTTGCTCCAGGACTTGTGCAGCTGGAGCTTGGCTTTTCCAGGTGCACTCTGACTGTCTGGAGGTGAGGGATGTGCTTAATTTAAGACTTCCCCTCCACTCAGCAGCCTCATTTTTAATTAAAACAACGACGGCCCAACCCTTGAAGGCTCTGAGTGCAAACAGTCAGGAGAAGGGCTCACTTGGTGGGCTCCCCAGAAAGGAACCCGAGACCCCTCCCGAGGCTGGTGGAGATGTGGGCCACCACCCTCCCCTGTCTCCTCGCAGGTCCCCACGGCTCTTTCCCACTCCCATCCCTCTCCCCACACATTCCCACCCCCACGTGCTCGTGCTGACCACCCACAACCTGCTGGCCCAAGGAAATCAAGCCCCGAGCCGGCCCTTCCAGCTGCAGAGCGCCAGATGTGCCGGGAGGGGACAGAGCTGCCGGAATCCATCGTCCCTAAGGACAAAGAGGGGGTTTTTAGGGAAGATCCAAGGCTGTTCACAGGGAGGTTCGGCCGCCGCAGAACCGAAGGCGCCGGGAGGGGAAGGTTAAGGAGCCGGGGGCGCTCCCAAGCGCTGCCCCTCCGGAGCAGATGTTTCCCCCGGAGCCCGTCCGACTTCGGGAGCGGCAGGCAGGGAGCAGCACGGAGAGGCCCAAGGCGTGCAGCCACACGCACCCGACACACAAAATCCCCTCTTAATCATCCCCACGCTGCCTTCGGAGCGCCAGGAGAAATCCTGACTCGGGGCTGTTTATGCGAGACACTTGGGCCCTTTCTAAGGGGAGCTTCGTTTTAAAGGGAAACAAACTCCTGGGGAAGGTCCCTGGCAGAGGGGCTGCTCCCCACACCCAGCTCCTGGAGAGCAGCACCTCCCAGGGCAGTGCTTTTTCCAAAGGAAAAGAAACCCACCCTGCCGCAGGGAAGAGAGGGAAGGGATCCTTCCAGGCTCCCAACAACTGGAGCTGGCAATGATTCGGTCAATCCCAACCCAAACCTCCTTCACAGGAGATGTAGCCAACAAATACTTCAGTTCCTTTTAGTTTCAACCACCTCTGTGGAGCCTCCAGGAGAAGATTCCCTCCAGGAGAAGGCCCCTCCAGAAGCCGGGAGAAGAGACCCTTTTCTCCCAGGAGGAGACCCCTCCAGGTGGAAGCCTGGCTCTGCTCTGTAGGGACCAAGTTGTTGCTACATGCATCATGGTCACTGCTCCTTCCTCTGCCACCTGCAGGAGGGAGTTAAGGCTTAATTCCTTGCTCTGCTTCCACAGCTCATTCCCAAAGTGATCCCTCACCTCATTTTTCAGTGTCTTCTCCTTGGCAGCCCCGGCTGGAGGTAAAGAGGGTGGAAGTGCTGACAGCACTTGTGCTAATCCCTGTTGCCAACAGCCTTCCCACAGCAGTGTGGATGGACAGAGATGAGATGGACACAAGGACTGCCTGGGGAATGGAGACCCTCACAGAACCTCTCCAAACATTCCCGGTGAGTGATGATACCGAGGTAGGATGTGGCCTCGAGCAAAATTAGTCTGGCTGGAGTAAACCTTTGAAGAGGAGCAGGAGGAGGGATGCTCTGCTAGCTCGTTCCTTACACGTGGAGTTGCATTTTGGGCTCCAGAGAGCCAAAGCAAAATTGTTTGACCTTGGTGGAAAACCAGGAGACTTCCCTCCCAAAGTCAGGACACAATCCTCCCAAAGTCAGGACACAATCCTCCCAAAGGCAGGGGACCCCGACCTGCCCACATCTGAAGGTTCTTCCTGCTTCAAACTCCTGAGCTTCAAGAGGTAAGAAAAGGAAGTGAAGGAGAGAACAGTAAGAATTACTAAGGATATCCCCAAAATTTTAATAGGGCAAAGACAGGCTGTGGGTTTTAGAGTTGGTATATGGTCAACTCTTCCTACAGTGGGAAACCCTCCTGCAGGAGGATGGCTGAGACCACTCAGCCTGAAGGAAATACATCAGCTGGAAATGGAGAGTGAAGGGACGTGTGGGGAAACACATGCCTCCTCAGCGTGGCTTTCCCACGAGCAGCTGCTTGGACTTCTAGATCAAAAAAAAAAACCCCAAACTCCATGAAAGATTAAAAATCCCAACATTCCCACCGAAGGAACCCAATGCCCTCTACCCAGCCCAGAACCTCTGAGCTCCATCCAGTGGCAGACCTTGGCTCCCTCAAGGCTATTTCCACTGCAAACAATAAAGGAACATAAAACCTGAAGTGTTCAGGGGTTGCCTGAGGCACGTGGGAGTGCTGAGTGTCCTCTGCCAAGGCACGCAGAGTTTACAGCCCCAGACTGCCACGTGCCAAGACAGCGTTGGCTCCTCTTCCAGCAATCACAGACACGGGATTTCCTGGCATCCCATCCCGGTGCCCTCACCAGGTCTGTGCCAGCCTGGCTTTGCCCAGGTTGCAGGGGGTTGCTGAGACAGCCCCCGGTGTGGGAGGTGGGAGGTTTTGCTGCACCCCACGAGAACAGCGCCCACGAGCTCCGGTGCAGAGCGCTCCCTCCACATCTCGGGGGGTTGAGTCTTTGCTCTCCCATCTTTCTCCTGAAGGTCTCTCTTTGTTCTGGTGCCTCAGGGTCCAATCCTGGTTTCCTTGAAGGCAGCTCCAGCTTGGCTTCATTTGCCCTGACCCACAAGTGTGTGCAAACACCGCTCCCGCTCCAGCCTCGTGCTCCGCGTCGGCGTCGCTCCAGCCCCGTCCTGCTCCCGATAATCTTATCTCTGCTGACCACTCCTTGCTTCTGTTTGGGCACCAAACCACCTCACCCCTCATAAAGTTACCTTCTTTCTTGTCTCCTAGACCTTGATCCCACTAAGCTTTCCAGCTCATTTTACCATCTGGCTCGCCCCCATCTTTTTCCTTGTGCCACTGCTGGTGGTTGCTGGTGGACACCAGGTGGTTCTTCCCTTCTGGAGGTGATCCCACTGAACCCAGACATAAACACAGTGTGGGATCCATCCAAAGCCAGCCTGATCCCTGTCTGGTGCCAGCACCATCACCAGGAGTGCTGGAAGACCCCACTCACTGCAGGTCCTTCTCCTCACACCATCCCACTTGCCCTAAGGACCCTCCTTGTTCCTTTGCCACAAACACTCCTCCAAACCACCATCTCCCCCTGCCCAGTATTGGAACATGCTTTGATTTCTTGCTCAAATCAACATCCCTAATCAACAAGGGATAAAAACAAACTCCTCTCGGAGTTTTGCTCTCCTAACCCACATCCATGTTGCCTCCAGACCGATGACTTGATGAATCTCCTGCTCTTGCTAAACAAAGCAATCCATAATCTTTTCCAACAGGATCTGAGAGCACAACTGGTACATCTCCAGGCTTCTGAAATACCCTCCTCAGCAAGTTCCTGTAGTCACTTCAAAGGAAGGGATGAAAATCTTGCCCTGCTGCGTTGGGACCTCAGTCCCCAAGGCAGGGCTCCTGTTTGCTCTGCAGAACCCATCCAGACTCCCCGGGGAGGGGGGACCTCCCAGCTCCTGTCCACTGCTCCCAACACCTTCACCCTGGGGTGCTTTAGAGCCTTATCACACTCTGGGTGCTCCTCCTGACCTTGCTGCCCTCTCCCCTATCCTTTTCCGTTCCATTCCTCTCCCTGCCATGATATAACACCCAATTTAAACCTCTCTTAGGGCTTTTTCACTCTCTTGGATTATCTCCGGCTGACATAAATGAGAATAATTCTCTGTTATCCTCCTGTTTCCTTTTCCATGCCAGGCAGTCCACAGGCATGGAAAAAAAGCCTGGACTCCAAACACTTTCACGCTGCTCCCCTACACTCTCCAGCTCACCAGCTTCCAGCTGAAACCAGTCCAGCTCCTCTAAATTACAAGGTATTTATAAAGCTCTCCTCCTTGTCATGTTTCTGGGGATCCCAAAATCAATTAAAATAGCTCCAAACCACAAAAGACACAGTAAAGGCAAAGCAGCCAAAATATCTGAGGCTCTGTAAACAGAGAATTCCTGTGAAATAATCCTTTTCCAGTGGATGCCTGGATGGGCACGACAGACATTGAATCATAAAATCAGTAAGGCTGAAAAGACTTCCACGATCATCAAAGGCAACATGTGCTTAAATCTCATGGCTGGGACCTGGACTGGGGGACATTGGTGGGATCTGTGGCCACGTGTGGGTTTCAAAAAGACCAACCGTCTACCTCTCCTCCACCTTTCAAACCTGCTTTGTCCCTTTGGGCTGTGAGGTTCTCAGTACCCCCAGTGCCACCGGGCGCTGGTATCCACCTGAAGGTTGGATTCATCCTGCATTTGCTGAGCAGCACAATTCCAAGTCCCTGGAATCCCAGTGCCAGTCAGCACAACCCTGGGAGCTCTGGCTGCCCCTGCTCATCATGGAAATCACAGAGTCCCACAATGGTTTGCATTGGAAGGGACCTTAAAGCTCATCTTATGCCACCCTCTGCCACGGGCAGGGACACCCTCCACGAGCCCAGGCTGCTCCAAGCCCCATCCAACCTGCCCTTGGACACTTCCAGGGATCCAGAAGCAGCCACAGATTCTCTGCCCAACCTATGCCAGGGCCTGCCCACCCTCCCAGGGAAGGATTTCTCCCGAATATCCACTCTACATATCCCATCATCACACATCCCCACCGCTGGGCGGGTACCGGGACGCTCCAGGTTTCTCAGCGGGCACAGCGCTCGGCGCACACTCCCAGCTCCTAAAAACCGAGGATTTTTCCATCGTGCCGTATCTCTTCGGGGCGAATGAAAGCAAATCACACATCCCGAGGGGCTGAAGGCCCCACTCAAAGCGAAAGCTCCTCGCCCGGGGTCATTCCAGGTGTGTGTGCCCAGCCTGCAAACACACCGCGGGCTGAGCCGGGCGGAGCCCGGGGATATCAGCACGGAGCGAGCCCGTCCGGGGGAGCCGCGCAGTCATTAAATACCCACGTGTGACCGGGAGTGACTCCCGTGGCAGTGACACGGCGCTGCCACCAGCCAGCTTCCCGCAGCAGCAGCCGCACCCCGCGGGTCGCATCCACGGGGAATTGCCTCCCGAGGCGCTGCCGCAGCTCCTGCGTCCCGAGCAGCGACTCCACCGCTTCCATCCTCATCCCGAAAACCCTCCAAGAACCTCTCAAACCACCCCTTTCCTTTCCCCTCCCTCGTGCCCAGCTCGCTGTGCTCCCAACATATCCAGACATCGGCTCCAGTGCTGGGAAACACCCCGAGGGCGATGGGAACTGGCGCAGGGGGAGGGGGTGGTCCCGTCACAGGGGACATCGAGGGCCAAATGGGTTGCTCAGAAAAATAATGGGGTATTCTGACCCCAGCCCTGCAAAAAGCACCCTGAAAGTGATCCCGTCTCGAGGCATTAAACATGAGCTTTGTGATGAGGACTCCCAAGTTTTAAGCGGAGCCTTCCAAGCCTGCTGGAGTAGGGAGTGTTGGAAATCCCGTGTCCAGCAGAAACTGTCCCTCGTCGCCTGTAAGAGGACATTTTGCCTGACTAAGTCAAAGCCCTTTGCAGCACCTGGATCTGGGGGTGATGCCAGCAGCTTCCCACACAATTTGGGGCTGGATGAAGCCTTTTTATACCCCCCCCCCACCCCATTCCCAGCTTCTCTGACGAACAAGAGCTACAAACCCCTTCAGCTGCTGCCCATGTTGTGCCCACTGACAACCGTTCACCCCCAAACTTCCCAAACCTGGAAACTCCACTGGGACACTTTGTTTTCCTTCTCCTTTTTGGGGGCTGAGCCTGCCCACAGACTGTGCTTTCCTACCCACAAGCAGTTCTATTCTTAATGTATATATATTTTGAGCACAACTGTCACTGCACAGGAAGAGTGGACAGGTCAGGAAGGAATGGGGGATGTTGTTGCCTGTGGATTTATATCCATCTGCTCTTAAAAATAAGATTTTTTTTTCCTGGGGGTAGGGTGTCCTGACTCCCCACCATTCCAGATGTGCACATCATCCATCTGATGCCAACAAGCACCTTTGGATGGTGCTCAAACTGTTCCTTCACAGTGCCAGTGTTGAGCTGTTGACTTCGGAAACTAGAAGCACTTTTTGAAACAGAGGTTTTAAAAGAAGAAAAGAAAGAAGTCACAGAAGTTTTGAAAGCATTTCTAAAGCTTTTTTTCCCTTCCAGGTGCTGGTTTTCCCACAGTACAGCTGGACTTGCAGCAGCCAGAGCAGGTGGGGCTGGAGGTCCCTGCTGGCATCTCCAGCTCCATGTTCCCCACATGGGTCACCACCCCTCCTTCTGAAATCACCTCTGAGGACCCCCAGATTGGCTCAATGGTGGGTGCCCAGGAGGGCTGGGGAGCTCCTGGTTTTTCCTTGAAATGAAGACTTGAGTCCCCCAGCGACTGGAGCTGGAGAGCACAGGCAGCCAGGCACCTCCTGGCACTGCCAGAGCTCCTGCCACCAGCAAAGTGACAACCCCAAGTCATCTGCCCCTTCCCAAATTCCCCTGAAAGGTCCCAGACACAGCCCTGACCAAGTGTGGGGTGCTGAGCACCCTCTGTGACTCCTGGAGCACCCACAGCCCCACGGCTGCCCATGGGATGCATGGGATTAACGAGCATTTGTTGGGGCTTTTTATTTTTAATCCCTAAGTGTGACACCCTGAAAAAGGGCTTGGCCATGTTTTCTCAGCTCCAGGCTATTTTTGCACGCTGCCAGCTGAAGACAGCCCTGCCTGTTCCCAGGAAAGAGCACGGACTGCAAGAAGGGCTCTGGTTTTGGGTGGCTTTACTGCCCCCGAGTCACGGTCATTACTGCAGCAGCCCGGAGGGGGTTAGGGCCACCTTTAGCAACTCCAGTAGAGGAGGGGTCAGGTTACCAATCCCCTCCAGGTGCACGTCAGGGTAGCCCAGAGACAGCCCTAAATCACCAGGGTAATCTCCAGCTCTTCCTCCTGGAGCCCTCAGCCAAAAAGTGCCGTCGAGTCACTTGCTGGAATAGCCCAGCCTGGCCAGTGGGGACCTTCAGGGGTGTAGGACTGGAGGACATGACCTGGGATGATGCCTCCAGCCCTAGGAGCTCCCAGGAGGAGCACATCCCCTACAGCATCCCCGCAGAACTCCTGGGGCTACAGCGCAGCCCAGGGAGGCGCAGGCAGCACCGTCCTCCGTGGAAGGTGAGGGAAGGTGGGTGGCAAACAACCCCCCAAACCTCTCCCAGCCTCGATGCCCTCCCCACGGCCGCACATCCCGAGGACGCGCTCGGCGGGGAAGCGCTGACAGACCCTTCCCTGCGGCACACACAGGCTCAGACCCCGTAACACCGGCGGGACATCCCACCCCAACCCCGGGCACCACCGGCACAAGGGGGTCCTGCGCGCTGTGGCTGCTTCTCACATGTCCCCAAAGCTGCCGACCCCCAAAACTGCCCCCCGGCTGCTCCGGATACCGATGTGTGGAGGCGCTGCCAAGCGAGGCACGAAAATCCCCCCGAATTCAGTGGAATCCTGGCCAAGAGCAGGCGGATGTCCCGGGGACAGGGACCAGCGCATCAGCAGAGGCGGTGCAAGTCCAAAAACGGGCCGAAAAGGAGGCAAAACCCAAACAAACAAACAAAGACGGGGTGAGGGGTGGTGTAAAATCAGGGTTGTTGTCAGAGTGTAAAGGGTGACACGTGGCCGGGGTGACCCGTGTTTTCTCTCGCAGCTCGAGAGCCTGGAGCTCAGGCGGGGACCGGCCCCAAGATGACAGCAGGTGAGTAACCGGGCAGCCGACACCAGAAAACCCCCTCCAACCCGCCAGGCTTCTGCTTCCACCCCTCCAAAAGCTCTGCTCACCCAACTTTTTAGAGCGAGCCCGTGCTATTCTGGGGCTGTGTTTTCTTTTCACACCAGGATGTGGTTAATGATTCGCGGAGCAGCAGCACACCGTGTACCCGGCGCCGTGGGGAAGCTCCGGGAGAGCCGCTCCGTGGGGTTCAACACCCTCGCGCTGCGCCGGGCACCGCTCCGAGCCCACCGAGAGGATTACCCAGGACTGCCCAAAGGAGCTGACGGGCAAATTCCTCATCGTCCAACACCCTCGGGTTCAGGGGCGGTGCGTGTGGGGGGACGCGGGCACGCGTGGGACGGGCTGGGGGTCGCTTCTCGGCACCAGCATCTCTCCTCCCTCCCCGCGGCGCATCCCTGCAGGGCGACAGCGCTTACTTTGATGTTGCAGAAGATACTCCGGGAGCAGGTGCTGGAGCTGCTGGCGATGCCAGCCGGGGGTTTGCCGGCTTCGGGATGGACTCCCATGGCGAGGCCTTCCCGGGGAGCCCCGGAGAGTCCCGGTGTGTGCCGCAGCCCCTGCGAGGCTGCGAGTGAGCAGAGCAGCGGCAGCGCCAAGTTTTTATAAAGTCGGCTCCGGGGAGCCGATGATGAAACGCTTTTCTCCTCCCTCTTCTGCTTCGCGCGCCGAGGGAACTTTAAAGCCGCAGGGAGCGAAGGGAGCAGGTGGGAGAGAGGGTTGGGCGAGCTCGGGTCGGGTCCGGGGTGGGCGTGGGACGGTGTTTGCCCACCCGTGGGGGACACCCAGAGCCCCGACCCACGGCTGTGCTCCCGGTTCGGGCGGCAGGACGTGGCTGGACAAGGAAATGGCACTGGCAGAGGAGCCTTCCCGCAGGGGAAGCGACTGGGATTTTAACTCAGTGTGCCCCCGAAGGGGCGAGAGGAAGGGGAGGCACCGTTCGGCAGGCGAGGTTTGGCTGCCAGGTGGTGGGAGGGGGAAACCGGGTGGCCAGACGGAGAAATCCCTCTCTGGGTTAAGGAGTTATGGAGGATAAAAAAGTCTCCTGTTTTTTCTTTCATTGGAAAAAGCTGTGTTTGTGAAGCTCCTCAGCGCCTTTTTAAAATTTATTTATTTTTATTTTTATTTTTTTTATTTTTTACCAACAGCTCTCCGGAGCTTTGTTTATGCAAAGCCCTGATTTATTTGCAGGCTCCTCTCAGGGGGGGAAACGCGTCAGAGGCAGAAGGGCAGGTTGATCCTGCCCGAGGGGAGTCAGCTTCAAGTGCTCAGACAAAATCACCACCTTCCCCTCCCTAAAGGAGCCGGGGGAGAGCAGGGGGACCCTGTGGGAGAACGTGGAGCCCACCGTGGGGCGTCCTCAGCGTGGAGAAATCCATCCCAGCTCCTTGGATGGTTTCCCCACGGGACGGTCCCTGTGGAGGATGCCCCCCGACCCCCGGTGGCTGCCGCAATCCGGCCGTGGGCGCTCACCACGAGAGGGTGCCTTGCACTCGTGGAGAGGCTCCGCGGGCACCGCCGCCCTCCCGCGACAGGACCCTGGGGGTCTGAACCAGCCCTGGGGGTCTGACCAGCCCCGGGGATCTGAATCAGCCCCGGGGTTCTGACCAGCCCTGGGGAAGTCAGCACTGCTAAAAGAAAAAAGCTAATTTTGGCTGGCACCTTCCCAGTTTCCTCAGCCTGTCCCGGGACATGTGGGTATCACAGGCCCAGGGGTGGCAAAAGAAGCATCCTGGTTTTCCATCTCTCCTTTTTCACTCTTCCAAAATTTGCTGGATCTGGGGTGAGGACATGAAGAGACCCTTTTCTCCCATCAGAGTTAGCCAAGGCCGTTTATGCACCATTCTATGGCGAGAGATGGAGAGTTTCAGCCTTACCAAAGAAAAGCTGCAGCAGACCAACATCTCTGCTGCTCTCCCAACCTCCTCACGAGCCCAATGTGATACTGACCTAATTTCTGAGGCCGGGCCTGACCCTCTCCCTGTGCTCAGTTTATTCTGCAGCAGCTCGTGACGCTCACTTTGTTATAACAACCACCTCCGGGGAGCAGCTGTTCCTGCCTCTGCCTGCAGCTTTGCCCTACAAACACACCTCCATCCAGCAGAACGGAGGAGGGAAGGGGCCTGACCAGTGTGTGCCCTGCTTGGGAGTGGGAAGGAACAGCCCTGGTGCCCCATGACCTGGGAAATAACCCCTACAGGGCTATGTGGTGAGCAAAAAGGGAATCAGCTTCTGGTGACTCCCCACTGTGAGCTGGACCTCAGTTCCCCACTGGGATCATTTTGGTTGGAAAAACCCTCTGAGATCACTGAGTCCAACCATTCCCCCAGCACTGCCAAGGCCACCACTGACCCATGGCCCCAAGTGCCACATCCACAAGGCTTTTAAATCCCTCTGGGAATGAGGATTCCCTCGCTGCCCTTTCAGGGAAGTTTTCCTGCTGTCCAACCTAAACCTCTCCTGTCCCAACCCCAGGACATTCCCTCTCCTCCTGTCCCTGTTCCCTGGAGCAGAGCTCGACCCCCCCCAGCTCCTCCCTCCTGGTAGGGACTTGCAGAGCCAGAAGGCTGAGCACTACTGGCATCTTCCAAGGTTTTGTTGTCCCACTGAAAGACAAACTCCAGCCCTTGGACACAAGCTCATCTTCAGCTTTCTCACACCAACACTGCTTTTAAACGATGGATTTCAAGCTGTGCACCAAAGTGAGCTGCAGGTCATAAATGGGGGACTCTCCTCTTTTTGAGGACTCTCTGCTGCTGTTTCTTTCCTGCAGGGTTACAGCCTTGGCAAGGAACTCTCATCCTGCAGACCAGGGCACGGGAGGAAAGTGATTTGTGGTGGTGATGCCAAGGGGAAGAGAGTTGGGTTTCAAACTCTTCTCCTTGTCAGGATGATATGGTTGATGTTGAGGGCCTGGCAGGGAGATCCATACCAGCAGCCTTTGAAGTGAGTTCCTCCTACAGGGGCCACATTCCCCTGGCCAAGGCAGTGGCTGGAAGGAGAACACCTCGTGCTGCTGACCAGGGGAAACTAACTTCTTCAGCCAAACTCTCCCACCAGCTCATCCTCTAACCCAGCCCTTTCCCTCACCCCAGACAAGCCACCACCTGAGCCTGCCCACCTGGCGTGTTTCCGGTGGGCCGATCAAAACTTCACCGGTGCAGCTGTGCAGGGTCTAAGGCAGGTCCTTCTCTGGGATGCTCACCTTGTTCACAGAGCATCAGAAAGCCACTTTGCTGGGGAGGAGATTGGGTCAAACTCCTTCAACAAGACTCTGAGGAAAGAGAAGACTCTTCCACCACATCGTCGTCCTCACTTCGTTCTGCCAAGCAGTGGGTTGATGCTTTCCTGGGGTGAGGACAAGACTCACTCTACATCTCCACCTGGCTTCAATCTGGCAGGGACTGGAACACCTCTGTTTTCCTCCAAGGTGCCCCTGACCTGTTCTTCTCAATGATTAGTTGCCCCCTGGGCTTCAAAATCATAGAAATCAGAGAATGGTTTGGGCTGGAAGGGACCTTAAATCTCATCCAGTTCCACCCCCTGCCATGGGCAGGGACACTTCCCACCAGCCCAGGTTGCTCCAAGCCCCGTCCAACCTGGCCTGGGACACTTCCAGGGATCCAGGGGCAGCCACAGCTTCTCTGGGCACCCTGTGCCAGGGCCTGCCCACCCTCCCAGGGTGCCCATCAACGCTGAAACATGGAATATCTCAACTGGAAAGGGTCCCATAAGGACCGCTGAGTCCAGCAGGGTCTCAGCTGTGAAGTTCCTCCTTGTCCTGGGGAAGGTTTGTTAGTAGATGGGGAGACCCTCCATCCCAGCATGGAAGAAGACTCCCTGAGAGCTGTGCATGCACAGCAGGACAGTGTCTGCTGCTCTGGAAGCTGGAGCAGCAGGTCCTTCTGAAAGGAGGCCTCTCTGATGCTCAGGACTGACACTTGCACTGCTGCTTGAAGCATCAGCCATGGTGTGGAGCCAGACAGCCCCAGACCCAAGGGAACATTGGGCCAGGGAACTGATCTTCCTGTCTTGGAGCTGGGAAAACATGAGCTGTGTGGTCAGGCAGCTGGAAGAACCTGGCTCCTGCTGGATGAGAAGTGATTTCCCCAGATCCAAAGGTGTGGCTCCTCAGCTGCCACCCAAACTCTTTGGTGGCTTCGTGTGATCCAGCAAGAGCAGGGAAGCCTGAATGAATCCCCCAGCTGGGACATCCTCTGGCTTTGGATAAAACTGGAGGCTGGAGAAGGGCCTGGCCCTCAGGAGCCCTTGGCTCTGCAGAGGGAGGGTGTGATGTGTGGTCCCAGCAACTTATGGATTCAGACACAGCAGGGATGAAGATCCTACCACCGAGGTGGAAAGGTGAGGGTGGACAGACACCTGGGGAGTCACATCATGTTGGGAAGGCCTGGGAGTCTCAGGAAAGGGGAGGAAGGAACAAAAGCAGGATCAGAGCCCTACACAGAGCTCATGAAATGAGCAGCTCTGGAGGTTATTGCCCACCATGTGCCGCTTTCCTGCTCGGTGGGTGCTGCTGCCGCGAGCAGGATCAGGCAGGGAGCAAAAGGTCATCCCTGGATTTACCCAGGAACCTCACACAACTCCAAAATCAGCTTCCAGGAGCCACATGACCCCTCATTTCCTTGCTGCACACCAGAACCAGGGCAGCACGAGCCTCTGCAGAAGCAAACACGAAGCCCCAGGGCTCCTGGAAGGTTTCAGAGCTGCAAGTACAAACATTGCTCTGGGAATGCAGACTAAAAACACCCTCCACGTTCCCAGAGCCAGTCCCAGGGGGCGCAGACCAGCATGTCAACCTCCCACCACCACCAGAACCCCCTCTCTGGGGTTGGTGGGCTGGCAGGGGGGGGAATGAGGACAGGAGGGGCACCAGCAGTGCCTGCCAGAGCCTGAGGTTGGGAATTCCAGAGTGGGACAGGCTGGGCTTCATCTGCCAGCAACGTGTGTTTGACCTGGAGCAGAAACTCTGCTCAGAGGGAAGTGTAAGGCCATACCTGAAGAACAGGCTTGGCTGCCTCACAGTCTGACCTGCTCCTGGGGATGGAGAGTGAGGGGATAGGGGTTCACCAGCACCACGGGGGTGGTCCAGCCCCAGGAGAGGGGACACCACCTGTCCATCATCTGAGACCACCACCTGCAGCCCTGCAGCGAAGGCAGCAACACCCAGAGATCAGGAGTGAGGTCAAGGTGGGCTGGCAGAGTTGGTGGCTCATCCTGGAGGTGCTGGCAGAGGGGTGTGCCAGCCATCCCTGCCACGTGCTGGCCTGGAGCAGAGGGGAAGGGTGACTAATAAAGACACCCAGAACTCCATCCCACATCCAAAGCCAGGCAATCAAACCTCCTGCAGGGCACTGGCAGAGTTGAGGTGCCTTCTGGAGGAGTGAAAGGGAAGGCAGACCGGGCAGGGTGGCTGCAAGAGCCTGGAAACTGGGAGGCTGGGGCTTTGGCAGGCTGAGTGTTCAGAAAGAGCAGGGAGGGGGAAAGCAGAAGCTCCTCCACTTTAAGAGGTGAACAGTGGATTGGAGGAAATGCTTTGAGCTGAGCCCTGGTGGTGCTTCGTGTCTCTTAAACAGCCACTTTCTTTTCCCTCAGCTGTGTCAGTCTCCTGTAAATCCTGTTCTTGTTGGGCCACTTGAGTTCCACCATCAGTGCCACACACAGGAGATGACCTGGTTGTGTGGGTTGTTTTGGTGGGAGCACCACCTCCCCACCCTCCAGAATGTCTTCTCCTGCTGCCCCTCCTCTCCAGCAGCTTTTGGAGGTGCAGCCCCAAAACGCGTCACGTTTGGGACCTTCATCTCGGCACATTCCAGAGGAGAAACTCTGCCAGCGGGTTAGAGGAGGTGGGAGATTGGAATTAAGATGATTTAGTCCACCCCCCCTTGCCCACACAATCATTTGCATGACATTTGCATGCACAACAAACGCTGCCGTGCCACGATCAGCACCCAGAGTGGGTGGGAGGATGGTGTGGGGTCAGTGGGTGCAGATCGGGGGGGCAGCACCCAGCACAGCTGTGCCAACCAGGACCCCCCTGCCCTCCTGGCACTCTCTGGGCACAGCATTTGGCACAACCAGAGGGTTTGTAGCCCCGGCCTTCCCTGCAGGATGTCAGGATGTGCTCTGCACAGCAGAACAAAGAGGCAGCCTTTGCCTCGAAGGAGCTGCAATCTGAAGCATCAGCATCCTGGAGGAAAAGCAATTAAAGGAGGCAGACAAGGATCAGACGGAGCCATTCAAAGCAGGATTGCATTTCCTTGAAATTGCTTCCAGTGATCACGGTGAGACAATTTAAATTACCCCTGCCCACTGCCAATAAACTTTACAGTTGGTAAATATTCCAGAAACAGTGCCCCTGAGCAAGGTTTCTGCTCCCTGGAAAGGTAGAGTCAAATATTTATGCAAAATTCCCTAACCTCCCTATCTCCGTGGACCTACACACCCTGGAGAGACACTTTTCTAAGCTCTTCAAATGGGTTCCAGGGGAAATCTGGGATTCCACATCCGAAAAGCTGCATCCAGCAGCCCCAAAACCTGTGTGTCCTAAATCCCTGGGAGCAGCTCTACAGAGCTGCAAGGGGAAGAGGTGGCACTGGACCAGACCTTGAGCAGCTCAAGGAGGGTTCTACCCTGAAGGACACTCCATGCCCCTGCCGCTCACAGCCCAACCCAGGGAAGAAGGAGATGACATCTCAGCTTCTGCCCCAGCTGGGTGTGTTCCAGCTGCTCTGCTCTTCCCAGGGAAAGAGCCAGTGGAGAGCTCAGGTTTCATCCTCCTCCTGTTGAGAAGGTCTGGCAGGTGAGGGGTGAGATGTGGCACATCTGGGTGAGGAGTGTTTGCTCTCTGACAGTGCCCACAAACACCCCAGGGAGGGGCAGAGAGGCTTGGGATGGTTTGTGTGGGTCCAGAGGTGGGGAGACCCTGGTGCCCACTTTGGTCACATCCCACTGGAAACCTGCACCTTCTCCAGCAGCTGATCCTTGTCGGATATATAACGGAATCCCAGGATGTTCTGGGTTGGAAGGGACCTTAAAGACTCTCTTGTTCCACCCCCTGCTATGAGCAGGGACACCTCCCACCAGCCCAGATTGCTCCAACCCCCGTCCAGCCTGGCTTTGGATGCTTCAGGGATGGGGCAGCCACAGCTTCGATGACCTTTAAACTTGGAAATTATTTTCTTTAGCTGTTCTGCCATTCAAAAAGAAATCAAACAAAAAACATGAAAAACACAAAAGCTTTCCTGATTTTTCCCCCATGACACGACAGGATCCCTGCTGTGCAGGGATCACAGCTCTGATCTGAACCCTCCCAAGGCCGTGCTGGGCACAGTTAAACCACCGACTTTGGATGTTTGTCTGTTCCCCTCTGGAAAAAAAGGTTGAAGTCAATAAAAAGAGGATAAACCCGAGTGAATGCAGCACATCTCATTCCCAGTGTATCTGCATTCCTAATACATCAGTGCTCATATGGCTGCAAGTCCTGCAGCTCCAGGCACTGGGAAACACGGACTGAGAGTTGTGGCTTTGCAAGGGGAACGCCGCAGTCCCACCAACAGGCAGCAAAACGCTCTTGTTATCCTCGATGTTGACTTATTTCAGGCTGATGGCAACACGAGAGCCAATAAAGTTGCATAATAATCTGATTTTTTTTTTTTTTTCCTTTTCTGTTTTCTTCTTCAGCCACTCGGAAGTTTCATGAAAGCTCCTTGTTTGGTTTGACACCCCTCCCGACTCGGCCGCTGCTGCGAGAGAGGTTTGGCAGTCGCTGCAGGAGGGTCGACCCACCCCATGAAGCAACCTGAGGTCCAATCAGCAGCAAAGCCCAAAGAAACCCTAAAAACTGCTCTGCCTGGGCTGGACAGGAGGCAGAGACAGCTCTGAGCAGGACACCGAGGTTTGGCATAGGACAGGAATGACACAAGGCTGAGCCTCGCAGTGCTCAGGGGCTGTCATGGGTTTCTGTGGCTGAATTTTAGTAGAAGGGGGGCTTCCAGGATGGTTTCTGTTAGAAGGTACCTGAAGCTTCCCCTGTCCTGTGGAGCCAAGGACAGCCAGGGCCAGGAGGGACCTCCTGCTGGTGGACAGAGTTGAGCCAGTTAAGAATCACAGTCACAGCTCTGGGATAAGATATTGAAGAATTTAGGAGTGTGGGGCAGTTGGGAATTCCAGCCATGGGATGACAACGCAGAGACCAAGGTGGGAGCAGGAGGAGGAGAAGGAGGGACCCCACACTGGAGCAGGGGGGGAAGGAATGAAAGTTATTCCACCCTCCTTGCAGCCCATGGAGACCATCGGGGTGCAGAGACCCCCCTGCAGCCCATGGAGTGACCCCCAGGACAAGAGCAATGGCAGCAACAACACCCACCTGCAAACCCCCATTCCCTGCTCCCTGGAACTGCTGGAAAGAGGGAGGAGTGGGAGGAGAAAGGTGTTCTTAAGACTGATTTATTTCTACTTTTTAGCTTTAGTGCTTTTAGTTTTAGTTCTTCTCTTGTTAGTAATAAATTTCAGTATTTAGCCCCTCTAAGTTTGCTTTGCCATTTTCTCTCAGCTGCTTTTTCACCTTCTCTCCTTTTCCTTTCCCTCTGGGGGTTCCTGGAGGTTTGGGTGGACACGGGGTGAGAACCACCACAGGCAGCCACCAGCCCCTGCTGACACACGTTCTGTGGAACTCCACTGGAAATTGGGTGTGACAGCCCCACTTTGCACGGCCAGAGCACTCAGATCTCCTCGTTCCTCCTCCACAGGGGCTTTCCCAGGAGGTCCCACCACCGTCTTCTCCTCGGATCCACACCCAGGGCACCTCTGGAGCTGTCTCGTCCCACGGGGTTCACTCCAGCACTGATACTTGGCAGCTGCAAGGCCCAGGTTGAGGTGAAGGCTTGGCCATGCCTTGCTGCTGGAGGCTCTGGCTCCATCCCCAGCAGAGGTCCATCCCCTGGACGTCACCCAGGGCCGGATGGAAAGCCACGATGTCCATGTGTCGTACAAAAAGTCCTGGAAACTTTCTGTTTGGGAGAGGTTGGAATGAAAACAGCAAGAAGTCCCTGGATCACAGGGACCTCTCCAAACTCGGGGTGTGAGGCAGGGAAGGGCTGGAGCTGCCACTGCAAGGGGAAAGTGTTTTCCTTGGAACAGGCAGGTCCAGCTGGAACAATGGCTGGAACTGACATTTTGCAAGGGAAGGTTTTGTTTCATCTCGAAAGGCTGAAACACCTTGAAATATTTTCCAATGGAAATGACATTTTGTTTCTGCTGATGCCCAGGGGAATCATCCCATCACAGTTTCCATCCTCCTCTGGCCCTTCCCTCTTCAGCAGGAGGGGATCCATGGAGCCACAAGCAGGAGTCATGGAGAGCCATCCAACCATTCCATCCTGGGGGATGGAGAATCATCCAACCATCCAATCCTGGTTCTTTTTGTTTTTCCTTTTTCCACGTTCTAATGAGATGGAGAGACATCCCACCATCCCATCCTGTGGGATGAACAATCATCCAACCATTCCATCCAGGGAGATGGAGAGTCATCCAACCATCCAATCCTGGGGGTGGAGAGACATCCAAGGATGGGCACAGCCCATGAGAACACCTGCTTTAATGGGAAAAAGGGAGGCAGAAGACCTCCAGTTGTGCACTGAGGAGCTGCACTTGGGGAAGGCAAACCAATTAGGAACAAAAAGGTGCTAAAATGTCACAAGACCTCCCAAATGGTAAAACAGGTAAATGGGGGATGGTCTTTAAAGGTCCTGGTTTTGACCTGACAGGAGGAGAAGGGAGGGGATGAGGGTGGGAGCAAGTCCTGCCAGGGGGCAGAGGAGCACTGGGGAGAAGTCAAAATCCCCCTTAGTTTTCAATAAAGAAGTGGAAGGAAAGCAGTAAGAGGTGGTAATTGAGGAGAAATCGGAGCCCTGTTTTGCTGTAGCCTCAGGTTTGTCACATCTGAGAATCCTCAGACCACTCCCACCTCCCACCCTGACAAAATCCTGTTCTTGGAAAGCTCCATCAGCAGAGGAAAGTTGCAATCTCAGGTTGGCTGCGACGACTTCCACAGATTCAAAACATTTCCTTTGGATCATGGCTTTTTGACCACTATGGGATTGTCTCACATTCCTAAATAATCATTTCAGGTCTAAATAATTTGCTGCTGTTTCCCTTCAAAACCGGGCTGAGGACTCTGAAACTTTTTTTTCTTTCTTTCTTTTCTTTTTGTTTTTCCTTTTTCCACGTTCTAAAAGAATGTGAAAAGTTTTGGGTTTGAAACAAAATGTGCCTTTTTTCCTTCCTCTCTCTCTTTTTTTTTTTCTTTTTACCATAAAAGTTGAAAAATAACTTCCATCACCATGCTGGAAAGAGGATCCTTTTATTCCCTTTCTCCATTAGAAGACAGGACAAGGGGGAAAGGCCTCAGACTGATGGACAGCAGAGTTTGATGGGATCTTGGGAAGGAACTGTTGGCTGTGAGGGTGGGCAGGCCCTGGCACAGGTTGGGCAGAGATGCTGTGGCTGCCCCATCCCTGGAAGTGTCCAAGGCCAGGTTGGATGGGGCTTGGAGCACCCTGGGCTGGTGGGAGGTGTCCCTGCCCGTGGCAGGAGGTGGCCCTGGATGAGCTTTAAGGTCTCTTCCAACCCAACCCACGCTGAGATTTCACGATCCCTGACTGAGATGATGCTCCTGCTCCCAGACCTCCCATTCCTCATGTTCCCACATCCCCACTGGGGCAGGGCTGGTGGAGGTGACTCACCACCCCATCCCTGGACCAAGCCCAGCCAACAGAGTCCTCTGGGCTTCCAGCACTGCCAGGGCCCCTGAGACAGAACATCAGCAGAGAAACCTGCCCATTCTCAGCTGCCCAAGGGCCACGGGGCTGACACACAAACAAGGAAGCAGGACAGGGCTGGGGAGGAGCTGCTGGCTCTGGTGACACTCACAATGGGTCTTCATGCTCCACCAGTGCTTCAGAGCCACCCCTCCAGGGGAAGGACTGACTGGCCACTCAGCCAGGTGTGCCTCTGCCACGGCTGCTTAACCCCACCCTGGCAAACGAGGCAAATATTTATTTGTACAGGGGGATCAGTAAATTGTGCTGACAGCCATGATGGAGCACTCCCACCTGAGAGAATTCCTTTGACCAACCTCCTTCCTCGTGGGTTTGACTCTTCTTACCTTAGGATTTAGTTGGTTTGGATCAAGAACATCGTGTTCCTCATCTGGAAGTCGGATGAAGGAGCTGCCACCAGGTTTGGACCCCAGAGCAGAGGGCATGGCTGAGACCCCACTAACTGGATCCATACTGGCTGGCACCAGAGCCCCGCCCTGGCTCTCTGGCATCCCAACACGGATCCTGAGGAGCTGTAAGGGGAGCTGTTCTCCAACAGAAAAAGGATGTGGTCAGTGGTGGTCCACTGAAGATCACCCCAAAACAATCACTTCAAGAGTGAGCTGCCAGCTCAGGGAGCAAGCTGCCTGTTTGCCCTTGGAAGTGGCATTTTAAATAGTTTTCCTGCACCTTAAGTAAAAGGAGAGGGAGAGGAGATGCTGTTCTTTAGAGAAGACACTCCCTAGAGCTCCTCACCTGAAGGGACAACCAGTCACCACCACCGGGAGGGTGGGATGGCAAAGGCCAACCCCTGCCCCGGGGAGGTTGGTCAGCACCTGGGATTGCACAGTGTCCTCCTGCGGTTCCCTCCCTTCCTCAGACCTCCTCATGAGCTGGGGTTGAGGAGGATTGGCCTCTGGCCAGGGTGGTCAGTGCCTGGCCAGGACGATGGAAAGCTGCACGGACACCAGAGCCCCTTTGGGGGTCAGCTGCTGAGCTCTTGGCAAACAGCCTTTGGGATGATGTCAGCGGGGGCTTCCCAAGGGTTGCCCTTCTCCCAGTGAGAAACTGAAGTCCCCTTCCCATCCAGCCCGGATTGCTGCCCCCATGACCCTCAGGAGACACCGAGAGCCCCCCAACCGCTGCTCCCTGAGCCCCATGAGGGGGAACGCCCCGTTATCCCCCCCGAGCTCACTCCTTCCAGCGAGGGACCATTTCCTCAGTGCCTCTTCCTGTTGTTTGACCCCTGGCTTTGCTCTTCTTTCTCCTGCAAGGTCACCCCTCGGCCCAGGTCCCACCAGCCAAAGCCATTTCTGGGAACTGCTTCCTGAGACGTGCCCGCCCCTGTTGTCTCGGTGGCTGCTGCGCCGCTGAGAGAGACTCTTGACTGGAAACACTCAGCTGGGAGGAGGAGTGGGACATCCCATCCTGCTCCTGCCTCCCCTCTGCCCCTGGGGGAATGACGGGAACAAAGGAATGATGGCAGGGAACAAGGGAATGATCTCAGGGAACAAGGGAATGGTGGCAGGGAACAAAGGAATGGTGGCAGGGAAGAAAGGAATGGTGGCAGGGAAGAAAGGAATGGTGGCAGGGAACAAGGGAATGATCTCAGGGAACAAAGGAATGGAGGCAGGGAACAGAGGAATGATCTCAGGGAACAAAGGGATGATCTCAGGGAACAAAGGGATGATGGCAGGGAACAAAGGAATGATCTCAGGGAACAAAGGAATGATCTCAGGGAACAAAGGGATGATCTCAGGGAACAAAGGGATGATCTCAGGGAACAAAGGAATGATCTCAGAGAACAAACCCTGGCCCTGCAGGAAGGACACCCAGCGGTGGGACGGGGCTGGGCTGGCCCGAGTCTCCATCCCCACGGCACCAAACATCAGCCAACAGCTCTGCTCATGTGACCTCTGGGTCCAAATTTAAAACACAATGAGCCTGCAAAGCCAGAAATAGTGGTTTAAATTTAGGTAGGGCAGACTGAGAGGCACCGTGGACACTTCCCCTCGCAGGAAGAAGCAGGCAAAGCAGGAGGAGAGGCTCTGCCAGGACAGCTGTCGGAGGCAGTTGTTGAGGAGATAGCCAAGGAAAGATGATAGGATGATGTTTGTCCCTTGGAGACTCTCCGGACAATGCCTGAGTCATCCCTCACTGCCTTGTCCTCTGCTGGACCCAGCGAGGCAGGGGATGGGACATAACTGGAATAGGTGGAGCCCAATAACAGTTCCTCTCTCGCATGACTCAGGCTGCACCTCCTCCCATCCCCAGAGGCCTTTGCCTTTGGGGGCTTTCAGAGCCCCAAGCTGCCCTCTTTGACAGCACCCAAAGCCAAGAGGAGGCCAAAGGCACCTGGAGGCCCTTCTCCTTTCCTGGTGCCTCCAGGAGATTTGAGCTCGGATGGATGACAGCAACCCAAACCCAGGCTGGGCACAGAGAGGGCAGCAGTGGTGGGATGGGGAGGTGGCACAAGGAATGAAGACTAAGCCAGTTCTCCTCTGCTTCCACCAGCAGCAGTGCAGATCTCGCGCGGTCCATCAGGAAGCAGGTTCTGAAGTCACCTAAATTAAGGGGAATTAACTCCCGCAGGGGTTGCTGGTGTTGGCACTGGTGGCAGAAGGTTGAAAGCTGCTGCCCCTCCAAGAGGTGGGGGAAGAGCCAAGGATGGGCACACCAACGTGTCCTGTCAGCCAGAAAAACTCTCCTGAGACGCCAAGGGTGCAGTGCAAAGCTGGGGAGGAGGAGAAACCTGAAAGGTTGGAAGAAAGAGGGGGAAGGTGACAGCCCCGTGAGGACATGACCCATCAAAGCAGCATCAGTGGTGGGGCCAGGCAGCAGATTCCCTGGCATTTGGATGCAGCTGGTGCCACCCAAACGGACAAAGTTCCTGGGGTTTCTTGGAGCTGTGGTTTGCCATGGCCCAGAGGGGTCGACAGGGCAGGGCTTGGGTCTGTCTTCTCCTTCTTCAGAGCGGGGAAGACTGTCCAGACAAGCACCCCCCTGCCTGGTGGGGGCAGAGCCCTGAGCCACAGCCAGCGGCTCTGCTGGGGAGGCCACCCCACCTGCAGCACCCAAAGGTGAGTGGGGGGCAGCGGGTCGGGCTGGTTGGGAACATGAGAGAGGGCTGAGCTTCGCCCCCGGGGGGGAACCTCCAGGCACAGCTGGGCTGTCCCACAGGGAAATAGTGCCAGGCTGGGGTGGCACAGGGGTATGGGGTGGCACGGGAATGTGGGGTGTCCCAAGAGCGTGGGATGGCACAGGGGTGTGGGGTGGCACAGGAGTGTGGGGTGGCATAAGAGTGTGGGGTGGTATAAGAGTTTGGGGTGGCACAGGGGTGTGGGGTGTCCCACGGGTGTGGGGTGTCCCAGGAGCGTGGGGTGTCCCAGCTGTCTTTGGGACAGTCTGAAGATGCTCCACCCGGAGAGTTTGGGGCAGCTGCAGCTCTCTGGGGTTGCTGCAGGCAGGCAAGATAATCACTGAATCCCGGAATGGGCTGGAGGGGGCATTAAAGATCCTCCCCTTTCCCTTGGCTGCTCCAAGCCCCCCCAGATGGAGGAGAGCAGAAGATGCTGAGCTTTGGCTTTGGGAGGCACACAGGGACAGTGAGAGCACAAGGCCTGGCATCTGCTGTGGGGTTTGAGTTCCTCTGCTCAAACCAGCAACAACGACAGAGGTCCTTTCACAACCAGCAGCTGCCTGGGAAATCCAACCCCCCTGCTGCTCCTGCCATGCTGTCCAGGAGCGCAGGGTATCTCTGGTGGCTTCCCATGCCAATAGTTCCCTCTGCATCAACGAGTCCCCTTCCCACTCAGTGGACACCACCACTGCTGCCAGAAGCAGAACTTGGTGGCACAGAGCAAACCCCCCACGCTCAGGGTGCAGAGAGGGAGAGCCAGCCCCACCACACTGTGCCAAGTCTCAGATGTTTCTTCTCCTCTTTCACAATCCCCATCCCAGGAAGCCTCAGCTGAGCTGCTGGCACCTCCCCAGCTCAGCAGAGTGCCAGGACAAGGGCTGCTTCGAGCCTGCATCAATAATTCCATGTTTTTTTGGGAAAGGTGGCACTGGGACATCTCCCACTTTCTCCTGCAGCATCCAAAAAGGAAGGCAGAGAGGACACTCGATGGCCTCGTGTGGTCCTCCTCAAGAAGCATTTTGGAAAGACTGACTGGAATGCTGGTCTGGCTTCCTCTGGATTGGGGAACTTTGACAGGGCTTGGAGCAGGACCAGGAGAAGAGGTGGCTGAGCACTGCCAGGTTGGTGATGCAGCTGGAGGTGTCTTTGTCTGGGGTTTCCTTTCCTCCCACCATTACAGGTGCACAACCAGCTCCTGGGGGAAGGGTTCTCTCCAGGGACATGGGATGAAACTCCGTGTTTGCAGCAGAGGAACACCCAGCCCAGGTGTGCACCAAGGTAAACACAGACCTGAAGGGGTTCAGCCCCCAGATTTCATTCTTCAGTTAAATGAGGAATGTGTTTTGCTGCAGCTCGATGGAAAATAGAAGAAATGAGAGCAACCAAAAGCAGAACTTGAGGAAAGCGGTGCAGACACACATCATCTTGGATCAAACACCATAGACTCAAGCATGGGGATGGTTTTCTGGAGAGGCTGTGGCTGCTCCATCCCTGGAATTGTTCAAGGCCAGGCTGGATGGGTCCCTGAGCAACCTGAGCTAGTGGGAGGTGTCCCTGGCTGTGGCAGGAGGGTGGAAGGGGATGGACTTCAAGGTCCTTTCCAACCCCTCGACTGTGCAGACAACACAACAGACTGAGAAGACAAATCCCTCCAGCCCCCAGCAGGACACCCAGTGGCTCCCCACGGCCAGGGAGGGCACCTCGAGGTGCCAGGGAGCTCCAGCACCCTGTGGTCCTGCCTCCCCACATGGGCCAGTGGTGACCCCATCCAGAACCGTGGTCCTGGACCTGGTGCAGCCTGACCCTGCCTTGTCCCACCCGGCTGGTCCAACCCTGGCACGTGGTGGAGAAGGTGCAGATCCACTGCTGCTGCTCCAGCCTTGCCTTCACCCACTGGGGGTGACCCCACCAGGCACCAGCCACCATGAGAGTCCAGCCCAGCAGAAAACATCCCACAAGGGCCAGGGCACCAGAAGGAATCCCGGCAAGATTTTATTTTCCTTAACAACAAAAATCAAAATGTGTGCTGGAGACAAACTATTTTAAACTCACTCCAGGCTCTTGACAATTCTGGGAAGCCTCTGGTCATCCCTTCCCCCTGGGAGTTCAGGAGGGTTGGTGGTCCCTTTCTTTTCCATGACAGATGGAAACGAGTGAGGACCAAGGAGGAAATTTGCCCTGCTTTGTTGTTTTCCATCCTTTGCAGAAGCTCAGCGAGTTTCCAAAGAGCAGGGTGGATTGGCACCGCCTTAACAAAAACTAATTAAACCTAATTATTTAGCTGGTTGAAAACATTTGGGTTCCACAGGAACTCTCTGCAGTTTGGCTGGTAAAAGGCAGGAAGAAAGTGCTTTTTTTCCAGCAGGAGGTTCTCGTGTTGGTTGTCGTGGTGGGTAGAACTTCTCATCGAGGCTTTCCACGCACCACCCGCTCACAGAAACCAGGCTGGACAAGAATCTGCACAAGCAGAGAGATCCTTGGATTCTGGAGGGCAAGGAACTGCCTCTCCCACCCCATTTCGTGGGCTTGGGAATTCCACGGGGAGGTGGGTAGAGAGGGAGGGAGCAGCTTCACCCCCACGTTCTGCTTTTTCTCCGAAAGCTGCTGCCTTAGAGGGCAAAGATGAGAGTTTTTTAGGGTAAGTCAGTTCCTCCCAAAACACATCCTCTGCTAGAATTAAAAGAAAAAAACAACTTCAAAACCACAAAACAAACCACAAATGGAATAATTTCGATTTAATCAGTACATTCTGACTGATGACTTCAGTGCACAGGAAAGGCCATTTCTCAGAAGTGAAGGGCCAGGGAACTGCCAGTCCCTGGTTGGGAGAAAGGGGTGATTACCCAGCTAAGCTCTAATTATTAGGACTAGGAAGCCTGTTTCCCAGCAAATCTGTGTTGACATCCATTGCTTTCCTGCTGTGCCAGCCCACTGCCCTGCCTCTGCTCCCCTGTGCCCCATCTGGGCACCAGGAAAAGGGAACTGTGTGTTGCCAAACTGCTGGAACACGCCAGCAGAACACGGCAGAGTGACCCAGCCTGGCACAGGCTTTGTCCACAAAGAGCCAAAAGCTGTGGATTCTCAGGTGTCAGCTCCTCACACTCTTCCTTCCATGGAAAAAATGCCATTTTTAATTGAAAGGACCCCAAAGGAATCAGCTCTTGGACAGGCAATCCCTGGCTCTGGGGGCCAGCAAAGTGATGGGAGCTCCTCAGTGAGAGGAGCCAGGGGGGTGTCAGTGCTTTTGGGCAGCCAAGCATCTCCAAGAGGGGTTTGGGACCACTGGGCCTTGGTCCCCAGGGAGACGGCAGATGCTTGGAGAGCAAGCCAGGTGCTGAGGATTCAGCAGTGGAAGTCACTCTTCGGCAGTGGAAGCATTAAATGACTCTCCCTCTGGTGTGATGAACAAGTCAAGGTTGGCAGCCCCCCTGGGGGAGGTTTGGGCTTGGCCCCAACCCAGGCTCAGGAGTGTTTTGGAGAGGGAACAGTCCAGGATCCCCTCAGCCCCTGCCAACCCCCGTGCACTAGCAGCAATTTTCCCCCCTCACCGTTCCTGGGGGGTTCAAAAGATGAGCCCAGAAGAAAACCTGAAGCACAGATCCCTCTTTGGAACGAGCACCGGAGCTCACAGGTGTTCAGGAGAAGACCAGACCCCGTCCTGACCTCTCCCTCAGGTGCCCCCAGGCTGGCTGCATCTTTTCAACAGGACTTTTCAGTTCCCTGGCTCAGCTTCCCTGGCACCTCAGCTGGGCACAGATTTTGTAAGTCCTGGACAAACTCACAGCCTGGAGTGCCATTGGGGTCATCGAAGCAGCGGGGTCGGGTCTGTGGAGGGGAAAGCAACACCTTTTATGAACACTCCCAACCAAAACATCACGTCTCCTCTGCAGCCTCATCTTGCTAAAGGTGTGCACAGAACTCCAAAGTCCTCCCAGCTGCTTCCCAGGGAAGATTCTGGAGTGTTTCTGGTGGCTTGTCCCAATTTGTTAATTGTTCTGAAGAACTCAAAGTGCTTTTTGGATGGTCTGGAACTGGCCATAGGTCTCCAAAACCTGAGCTGGGCAGCTGGAGCACCACCAGCACCCCCAGTTACATAAACATGCACACATGAAGCCTCAGCTGGAATATTTGCCAGAAAATATTATTGGAATATTGGCTAGAAAATACTGGGTTTTGCCTCTAAGCCTACTTGGGGTGATGATGGGCAGGGCTTGGGCAAGAAGATAAGGGGACACACAGGAGGACGGTGGCTTAAGAGAAGTGATTCAGAGAAGAGGTTTTAGGGTGACCAAGTGCAACTTTTCTCTCTACAAAGGAAAACTTCGGTTTTACAGCCCACATGTGCCCTCTGGAGCAGAATTGCAAGGAAAAGAAACTCCCCGCATACTTCTGGATGCCTCATTTGCTGAGGGAGGGCTGAATCACAGCGTTTGACTAATCACACCAAGAAATCCAGCTTTCTCCAGAAAAACTCACCATGGTACAACTTCTGTTATTTCCCCTCCTCTGGACCTAAAAAGAGTCAAAACGCTTCCATGGAGACCTCAAACACTTTGCTCAAACTCTTGCCTGGCAGAGATTACCCCACCTCCAGCTCCCAAGGCCTCCAAAGCATGTGCTCAGAAGGAACACAGCCCCGTGCCCGTGGGGCAAAAATCCCCAAAGGCAACCTGGTGAGGACAAAGGGCAATAATTCCAAGATTATTGACATTCCTTTGCAGTGTGCAGGGCAAGAGAAAACAACTTGCATTTGAGAGGTGGAAGCAGCAGATTTACAGAGCCCTTTGACCCCTCTGGCTTTCAGCTCGGGACCTGGGGTGGCTTTCAGGGTTTTCCACTTCCTGGGTATGACCCAGGCTGAGCTTCAGCACAGTTTCCAACAGTTTTCTTCCTAACCCAGAAAAAAAGAATCCCTTCAAAGCTACCTGTGGTAACTCCTGCCTTCCTCTTCTTTGCTCTCCTCACTCCCTGGGTTGCTGGTTTTATTTTTTCTATTTTTTTTTTCCCCTGATGAAAAATATTTGAGGACATTCAAGTGGAGCAGCCTGTGCCAGGGGTGGCTGCCCCCCGTGCCACAGGGTGAGTGTGATTTCCCCTGCAGGAAGGGTTGCCTGATGCCCTCAGACTGCTTGGGGAGCACGAGTGCTGTGGCAGAGTGGGCAGGATGCCCAGCTCAGAGAACACATCGGTTCTTGTGGGCTTAGCAGGGAAACATCCATCCAAAACAACAGTGGGAGGAGGAAGGAGGACGAAGGAGGAGGAGGAAGGAGAAAGAGGAAGGAGAAGTTGTCAGGGTCCTCAGTGGAAGCAGAAGTGCCAGAGGCTCAGCCTGGAAGCTCAGATCTCCAGGTCAGGACTCCTCAGAGAGCAACATCCAGGCTCCAAAGGCTTTGCAAGACACAGAGGAGCTGGATCCGGACGACTCCTGCCAGGGCTCTCAGCCTTCCCGAGTGCCACCCTTGGCACCTGTGGGTTCCTGGAGGAGGGATCAGTCCCCGGGAGGCACAAGGTGTTGTTCCCATGACCTGTCCCACATGGATGGCCCCAGAGCTGAGCAGAAGTTGGCCGATGCCAAAAGTGAGGTGGGAGCAGCCGGGGAGCATCCTGAGGTGGCCCCTGGAGGCAGGACAGGGATGCCCAGAGCTGGAGCAACCCGGGCAGGGACGAGCAGCTTCTTGGATGGTCTGTAATGGAGGGACAGAACCACACCCCTTGCCCAGGCCCTGAGACGGGGGGGATCGGAGGGGAGCAGCAGCCACCAGCCCTGCGGGCACCATCAGCAGAACCAGCCGGTGCCACGGGGGCACCACAGGGAGGGCACAGACGGACCCTCGGCACGGGCAGGGCATCCAGCAGGGATTCCCAGCAAGCTGGGCACAGCGGGTGCCACTTTCCCCCCGGCAGCAACCGCAGCTCCTGGGGCCGGGCTGTGCCCCAGAGGAGCGTCGTCCTTCCTCCTCCTCCTCCTCCCGCTGGGGTTCAGGTGGGATGCTACCCTGCTAAGCCCACAAGCTGCTCTCCCTCCTCCTTCCTCCCCCTCTTCCTTCCCCTTCCTCCTCCTTCCTCCTCCTCCTTCCTCCTCCTCCTTCCTCCTCCTCCTCCTCCTCCTCCT
>VXAU01003156.1:3201111-3238107 GCA_013399695.1 Formicarius rufipectus
CGGAGGGACGCATCCCTGCTAAGCGCACACCCCCCCACGTGCAGAGCCGTGCCCATCCCTCCCCCCGAGCCCCCCGAGCCATGCCATTGACGTCAACAGCGTGCCAGCCGCCCGGCAGTGCCCATTAGGGCTTGGCAGGCGGTGCCCATTAAGGTTTGGCAGGCGGTGCCAAGCCGGGCGAGCCCCGGTGTCTCCACGGGCATTCCCTGCCGAGCAGGACCGGGCGCATTGCGGCAACGCGGCTGATGCACCTGGGCACGATCACCCAACCCTGCCGGGGGCAGAGTCGTGCCCGGGCAGCCGCCGGTGCCCAGCCCAGCGGGACCCGCCGTGGGGAGGGTTATCCTGCGTGCCAGGGGATGTTGCAGTGCCGGGAAGAAGCGCCGGGCACATCCCGGCTCTGTTCTGCCCATTGTGGGGACACAGGAGCTGACGTGGTGCCTCTTGCGCAGCCCAAGGCGGGGGCTCGGGTTTGGGAGGGGTTGGTGGCAGCCTTGGGGGTTTCTCCTGGGGTAGAGGAACATCTGCAGCACACGCGGTCCTGACCAAGCAGCAAGAGCCTGGGCATCGGGGAAACTCCGGGGCACACGGCCGGGCTGGCACCAGCTCGGGGGAGCGGCTGGAAGGACTCCTGGAAAATGGGAAGGGAGCTGCTCCTCAGTCATCAGGCTCGACCATCCCCTTGCCCGGGCTTTGCACACCAACCTGCCCGTTCCTGCCGCAGGCACAAGGGGTCCCGCTGCCAGCAGGGCTGCCGGGACCTGTCTTCTCACAAAGTGAAGGTGGGAGAACTGAAAACACCGAGACCACCCAGCGCTGCTGGTGGTAACTCCTTTCCTTACCACTCGGCTCCCAGGCTGGGCTCGACACGGACCTGGGAGCGTCAGGGACAGAGGAGGGGCAGAGCTGAACCAAAGCCACGAGAAAGGCACCACCATGGCACCACCAAGGCACCACCATGGCACCAGCAGGGCACCAGCCTTGCTCCCGACCTTCACTCCTCACCAAACAAGCAGAGCCAGGAGGGCACCTGAGGTTAAAGCAACACGACCTACAACGCCCAGAGATACAAACACACAAAGATGTGGCAGCTCCAGCCCGAGTTCCAGACCCTGCTGGGCTCGTGCCCTTCTTTGCTGGGAAGATCTCCCAGCTTGGTGGGCCTCCTGCTCCAGCAGCAGGACCCCACTGGTGAGCTGTGTCTCGCCAGCTACAGGAGGAAAGCACCTGCCTGCCCCAGGTGAGACAGGGGCACAGTGTGCCTGTGGTCTCCAGGTCCTGCTCCCTCCCTCCACAGCAGGCTGAGGACACCAAGTCCTGGTGTCTCCTGGTGCTGGCCAGGGCTCCTGTCACTCACTGTGCCCACGGGAGCATGTGTTGGTGAGGCTCTGCCACTGATGTGGCACTGCAGAGTGGCACAGGCTGGACTGCACTTCCCTGAGGAGGAGGAGGAGGACAGGAGGGAAGCAGGGCACAGCCTGCAGGAGCTCAGCTGGACCAACACCGGAGCATCCTGCCCTGATGACCCCAAGCTGTTCAGAAGGAGCACAGGCCCTGCAGGAAGCAGCCCTGGATGACACCTTGGGGTTTAGCCACCAGCTGGGGGCTCACTGCTCCTGGGCTTCCCCTGCCCAGCTCCAGGGGTCAGGTCAGGCCCCATCCAAACCAGCTGTTTCTTGGAGCATCTGCCCTACAGCCCAGCCAGGGTGGACTTCAGGGTGTCCACCAAGAGCAGAAAGCAGAGATGTCCAGGGCAGGAACTGCTCCAGGGACAGCAGGATGGGAGGGACAGCATTTTCTCATGGGCTCTGTTGACTTCTCCTCCCCATGAGTCCCCTGTGTGCCTTACCTCCTCACACCCTTCACTCCAAACCCCCTGGCTCAGCTCCCCCTTCACCCAACCTTGTCACGGCCGGATGGGAGGGGAGCAGATGGCCACCTCCAGTCCTTCCCATTTGTCCTCTCAGAGGAAAACCCTTGAAGTCATTGTTCTATTTTGATCCAAGCAGAGCATCCAGCACGGCCCACGGCAGGAGGGGCTGCACCAAACTGCTCCAGCAGAGGGGTCTGACCTGGCAGACCCAGATGGATCATCCAACCCAAGGCTCAGACACCCCCGACCGCGTCACACCCACCTGCCTGGAGCACCTGCCCCTGGCTGATGAGACACCTCAAACACTTCATCACCCCTGACAGCCCATCCCAGGAGCTGGGATGGCAACAGGGATGGACAATGCCATGACTCAACTGGACTCCACACAAGCCAGGCCTTTTCCTCTCTGCAGGAATGTCACCAGGGCTGCCTGGCACGGGGGGAGGACAAGGGCAGAGGACCAGAGTGCTGGGAAGAGCAGCAGCCTCAGAGAGCTGGAGGTGCTCAGCCAGGAGAAGAAAAGGCTCCAGGGAGACCTTATTGCAGCCTCTCAGTCCCTACAGGGAGCTTATAAAAAAGAGAGACATTTATTTTTACACAAGCAAAGAGTGATGGAACGAAGGGGAGCGATTTGAAACTAAACCAGGTGATGCTGGTTTAGATGCTGGCCAAAAATTCTTCACTCAGAGTAGAGTGGAACCTTGGCACAGGTTGGGCAGAGAAGCTGTGGCTGCCCCAGCCCTGCAAGTGTCCAAGGCCATGTTGGATGGGGCTTGGAACACCCTGGGCTGGTGGAAGGTGTCTCTGCCCATGGCAGTGGGTGGAATGACATGAGCTTTAAGGTCCTTTCCAACCCAAACCATTCCATGATTCATTGAAAAGCCTATAGCAAGACTTTCCCAAGAAAGACCCACCGTGCCCACAGAGCCACCGTACAAAGCCCAGCTCTGCCCTCCTGGCCGGGCTTTGGGTCACCACAAGGTCCTCACGCCCCTGGAGACCACCTTCCACCACCCTCTCTGCCTCTGAGGGACTTCTCCTGCCTCTCTGGATGGAGACCCCTCCCTGTGAAGACACCACACAGGGCGGGCCCCATCCTGACCCAGCAGCTCAGCAAACAGCACGCTGTGTCCCAGGGCGTGGCACGGGCAGGTGGCACCCACCCCAGCCCTGGCACCATGTCACCCACCTCTGACCTCTGCTGCTCCCCAGCGCTCCCTGTAACCCCCCTCAGTGGTGTCTGCCTTTCCTCCAACCCCCTGTGTCACTCCAACCATCCCACCATTGCCATCTCCACGAAGTGCTTTGTGCTCTTCCAAGTTTTCCTCCACCTGCCATCGGGTGGAACCACCTGGATCGGGTTTTCCCGCTGGCCCCAGGAGGTGGACCTCTTTCAGCCCTGTCCACTGCACCCCACTGCCTCCTTTGAAGCTCCTGCACAGAGCCCAGGTTGTCTCCAGCCACTCCTCCTCTTCCAAGGGCACAGCTTTCCAGGAAAAAGCCTCCCCGAAAGTCTGCGGCGACGGAAACTTTGGCCCCGGAGAAACCGAGACCCAAACACCAAAACCCCAAACGGCCCCATTTCCACCAAATGGCACCGCCGGGGATGGAGAGGAGAGGAAGGAGTGGTTTGTTTTCGTTCACACTGGGGTTGCACAAGAGCCCGAGCAGCTGAAATGAGCTCACCCCACGCTTATCTCGGTCAGCAAACAAACCAGCCCATCACCGAACAGCTCCGTGGGGAGGATGTCCCGCAGCTCCGCCTTAGCCTTGAGCACAGGAAACCATCCCGCTGACGTCCCTCTGCCAGGGATGCCAGGAGGGCACGGCAGCCCTGCCCTCTGAGGCAGCAGGGAGGTCCCCAGGGATAGACCAGCCGTGCAGGTGACACCTGCCTGCCCTTCCCAGCCCAGGGGTGACTGTCCTCAATGCTTCCTGCTGCCACCTTCATCCTGCTGCTCCTGGTGGCCACAGAATTGCCACGGTTGGAAGAGTCCTCTGAGATCATCGAGCCCAGCGCCACGTTCCCCACCAAACCCACATGGTTTCTGAACACTTTGGGGGATGGTGACACCACCACTTCCCCAGGCAGCCTGTGCCAATGGCTGGCAGCCCCTTGCATGGAGAAGTTTTTTCTGGTGTCTGGTCTAGCAGCTTCTCATGGAACAGCCCCGCTCACAGCAGGGACAGGTAACCCAGTGCTGTGCTGGAAGCCTTGGGGGACGTGAAGGAAGCAAATCCAGGTCACCTCTGGGGACTTCCACAGACAAGTTCCAGCTTCTGACACTTCCTGAGAGCTTAGAAATCAAGTGCCCTCAAGCTGCCATCCCTCCTGACCCCACAGTGCCCTCCTGCCAGTGTTATCTGAGGTGCTTTGCTTGGCCAGGGCACGTGGTGCTGCCCTGGGGTGTGGAGGAACTGCCCTGGGGGTCACCAGAGCTGTGCCAGGGGCTCCCCCAGGTCTCAGCCTGGCAAACCAGCTGGTTGGTTTCTGGAGGGTCTCACCACAAAGGATTGGTCTCCATGGATTTCCCCATCCATGGATTTCCTCCGGGCTTCCCTCCCCGGCCGCATCAGCCACCTGCCTTTGTTTGGACAGGCAAGGCAAGGAGGCTCCAGGGGTGGGGTGTGCCAGGCTGGCACCTGCCACCCAACAGCACAAACTGCAACAAGAAGGCATCCAGCAGGTTCCTGTGCCTTTGGTGCCAGCAAACCCTCTGCAGCAAGGCCAGGATGGAGCCCAGCAGGGCAAAATCCCCTGTGTGGCTGCAGGGGAGCACCAGGGACACACCTGAGCATTCCCTCCCCAAAGGGCTTGGAAGGTTTTGGGATCTCTTTGGGGTAGGGGGAATCGAGTGCCTGCACAAGCCAAACAGGCTTACAGCTCCTCTGACAGCTTTGCATGGCTCAGGTGCAGAGTCAGTCACCCTAAAGGCCCCTGATGAAGCAAATCCTGGGCTGGGTGGGATGCCCAAAGCCAAAGCTTGCAGAGGATTCCCGGGGGCAGGGAGAGGAGATCCCACCAGGATCCAAGGTGGGGGCTCAGCTCCTCGTTGTGCCCCGTGCTGGGACACAGGGCAGTCCTGTCCAGCCTCTCCCCCTCGTTGACCTTTAGGGACCACCTGGAGCATCCCCACCAGCAGTCCCAGGTATGGCCAGGGAACCCGGGCTTTGTGCTTCAAGAACATCCCCCACCCATGGCAGGTGTCCTCCTCACTGCTGGTAGAGGCAGAGCCAGCCTGGAGCATCCTAAGGGTGGAATTCCCAGAAGAAGAACTTACAGTAGCCCCAAATACATCCTGACAGCAGAAATCCCTTGAGGAGACAGCCCCCAAGAGAAGCCAGACCCTCCTAGGATACACGACCTCCTTATCCCCACAAGTACCATCTGGTGCAGGCAAAGAGGCACTGGGTGTTTCTCCTGGGAGTTCTGAGTCACCCTCTGCAGCTCCTGGAAAGGTTCTGGGGTTCTGCAACAACAAACAGACACATCAGCTGAGCAAAGGGAGTCACCTGAGCAAGTGACTTCATAGGATCCTGGAATGGTTTGGGTTGGAAGAGACCTTAAAGCTCATGTCATTCCACCCCCTGCTGTGGGCAGGGACACCTTCCACCAGCCCAGGGTACTCCAAGTCCCATCCAACCTGGCCTTGGACACTTCCAGGGATGGGGCAGCCACAGATGCTCTGCCCAACCTGTGCCAGGGCCTGCCCAGCCTCCCAGCCAGGAATTCCTTCCCAATATCCCATCTGTCCCTGCCCTCTGGCAGAGGGAAGTCATTCCCACTTGTCCTGGCACTCCAAGACCTTGGAAATAGTCTCTCTCCATCTTTCTTTCAGGCTCCTTCAGGCACTGCAAGGCCACAGTGAGCTCACCCCAAAGCTTCTCTTCTCCAGGCTGGACAATCCCAGCTCTGCCAGCCTTTCCTCCCAGCAGAGCTGCTCCATCCTCTGCCCATCCTGGTGCCTCCTCTGGACTCTCTCCAGCAGCTCCATGTCCTCCCTGTGCTGTTCCCCAGGACTGGGGCAGCTCTGCAGGTGGGGTCTCACCTTGGGGGGGACAGAACCCCCCACGCTGTGGGACCAGCCCAGGGCACGGGGGGGTTTCCTGGGCTGCCTGGGGAAAGGATGAAACCTCGAGACTGGGAAATGAGAAACAAACTGAGCAATGAATGGACACTCAGAGCTGCTTCCTCCCCCAAATGGCAGCAGAGATTACAGGAGTTTTGGACACAAACAATGTCCCAGTTTCCTGTGCCAAGCGCCGGGCGATGCTCAGGGGGTGACGTGTTACCGGGATCTGTGCCACGCGGGAAGGACAACAGTTCCCCTCCAACGTGGGAAAAGGACCCCAAACCAATGGAAGCCCTTTAATGAATGGCATTCATGGAGATATTTTTCCCTATTAGAGCCCATTTGGGTTCCAGTTTTTGGTTCTTCAGGGCTGGAATTTGCTGTAGCCCCTTGACGAGAGCCGGACCCCAGAGCTCGGGATTTTGCAGGGAGCAGATTGAAAGCAAAGCTAAAAAGACCCCCCTTTGGGAGTTTTGTGCTGTTTCCTGCAGCTCTCACACCCATTGTGGAGTGGGGTGGGGTGACACGGGCAGCAGGACCAGCTCACCAAACCAGGGCTCAGGCCCTGGAGCGACGTGACCCCCACAGGGTCAGGAAAAGCAGGAAACCCTCAAGTTTTGTGGCAACAAAGACCTTCCAGACACCAAAGTCAGATGAGAGAAGCCCAACTTAACTTTTAAAGTGGTACAAGATGCTGCTCCTGGCTGGGCAGGTGGGGTGCTGCTGAGCTGGCATGAACATGGAAGAGGGGGTGTCCACGTACCCCCAAATCCCAGGTTTGGGCATGGCCCAGCCATGGACTTTGGGCTGGCACAGAGAGGGAACTGCATGGGATGAGCATGACATGGGGGTCCAACAAGCTCCATGGTGGGGGTCCAACCACCAGAGCCCCCATAGCCACATCTTCACCACCACCAGCAGGGAAGGGGAGGGAGAGGTTCTGCTCCAGGAAGCCAGGGGAAAACACAAACCTGCCGCCAACTCATGTCAGATGAACTTTGCCAGGACACGGGAAGAACATAAAAAAGGAACGGCAGCACTCAAGCTTCCTGCAAGTGCAGAGCATCTCATCAACACTCCCAGAGAGGAAATATTCCTGGGAGGGACGGCTGCTCTCCCACCCTCCCCTCCTTCCTATGGCTCCCAAGCTCCCCGCTGGGATTTGTGTCTATTGAGAAATGGGATGTTAATTCTCCAAACACCGGAGGTTCAAACTGATCCGGTCCAAATAAAGCAAGACTTAGGGAGGGGATGATGGTCATTCCAATGATCACTGCTCCAGGCCCACACTCAGGAGCCCTGTCTGAGAAGACATGGAAAAACTGCTTTAATTAACCTAATTTTTCCTCCTTAAAGCTCACAGATTGCAAGATTAGAGAAACACACCCAGCCCGGCTCGGGCTGTCCGGGGGGGAACAAAGGAGCTTTGAGAGAATGATGTTTCTGCAGACTCAGAGACAATATCCACAAGTCCCTTCTTGCAGCAAAACTCAGGGCTCTGCATGTGCAACCAAGGGCATTAAGCTTTTTATTATTATAGTCTTTATTTATTTTTTTTTCCACTTTTTTGGGAGTCATACCAAGGTTTTCCAGCACAGATAATTGTCCCTGATGTAGGGCACTCCTCGTGACACCATTTACACAGGGGAAAAGGACACTCCTACCACCCGTGGACCTGCCTCAGAAGCAGCATTTAATTTCATTTCATTTCATTTCATTTCATTTCATTTCATTTCATTGATCCCCAAAGATAAATTTCTGCCCTTCCACTCGCCCCTCAGCAGGAAACTGAGAGGGGAGTGTTGTGAGGAAAGGATGAGAGAGGGGAAAAAAGGACAAATGTCATTGCACTGACAGGGAAATCCAGAGTTCACCCATGCCTGGAGCTCCAGCCCCCTGGGCCGTGTGAAATGGGCCTCACAGGGGATGTCCAGAGCTTTTCCTGCTCCAGAGGGGACTGTGTCCACAGCCCCCTCCAACACAGACGTGCCAGGGCGTCAGAGGAGGGGAGAAGGCAAAAGAAGAACAAAAACCCACCCAAAACAATATCAAATACAACAGAAAAAGAGCTGGATCCTCACTCAGCAGCTCTGCTGCAGAGCTCAGGACACTGGGGAAGGTGAACCCCCCAAGAGTTTCAAGGGAGCACCAGACAAGAGAAATTCATGTCTTGGTGAACAGAAGGACCATTTGGCTTGGAAAATTGTCATCCAAACTGGAGAGAGCTGGAGGCTGCAAGAAGACCCCAAAAGATGTGCTGCCCCAGTCTGTCCTGCTCCTCCTCCACTCCATCAGCCTGCTTGGACCAGGCTGGAGAGGAGACCAGGCCCTTGGATCTGCCCCAGGATGGCTGTTCCAAAGCCTTTCACAGAATCCTTTGGGTCGGAAAAGCCCTCTGAGATCATGAGTCCAACCAGTTCCCCATCACTAACCCAAGTCCCCAAGTGCCACATCCACGTTTTCTGAACACCTTCAAGGATGGGCACTCCAAACCTCCCTGGGCAGCCCCTTCCAAGGCCTGCCCACCCTTTCCAGGCAGGAATTCCTCCTGCTGTACCCCCTGCCCTGTCCCAGACCGTTCCCTCTCCTCCTGTCCCTGTTCCTGGAGCAGATCCCGACCCCCCCCAGCTCCCCGCTCCTGGCAGGGACTTGCAGAGCCAGAAGGTCCCCCCTGAGCCTCCTTTTCTCCAGGCTGAGCCCCCCCCCCAGCTCCTTCAGCTGCTGCTCCTCATCCTTTTGTGCTCTAAAATTTACTTACACACTCATTTTTAACGTACAAGGGATTGGAATTGTATTTGTTCAGCTCAGTTAGAACAAGGAGCAGAACAAGAACATCCAGTCTGTGGGTCCATGAGCTGGAAGGAGGAGAAGTGACCCCCCCCAGAGACCACAGAATATGCTGAGCTGGAAGGAGCCCACAAGGATCGAGTCCAACTCTTAACCCTGCCCAAAGTGCCCCCCTGTGCCTCAGAGAGGGTCACAGCCTCAGGGACCGTCAGATGTGCAGCATCGGTGGGAGGGCAGCTCCTTCTGTCCCAGGAAGTCCTCCTGCTTCTTGGAAGCAGCATTCCTGCTGCTCCCAGGTGCAAGCTTTCCTGGCTGGGAGCCTCGGGTGGCACACGGGGAGCTGCCAGCCCAGCCTGGGCACACAGGCACAGATGCCCCCCGGGCACAACAGCTCCTGCAGACACCCAAACTCTGCGGCTCTGACGTGGTGTTTGCCCAAGTGCTGAGCACGCCTGGAATTCCTGGCTGTTCCCAGGAGCTCCACCAGAGCCCAAACAAAGCGAGGAGGGAGGGGCGGCGTCTGCAGACAGGAGCAGGACACCCCCAGGCAAGGAGAGGGCACCGACGTGGGGCCACCTGGAGCTTCACTTGGCCTCCAAGATCAACAGCTGGGAGTTCTGCTGGACACGCTGGCACCCAAGGCACCTTCTTCACGGACATGGTCCCGATTCCCAGCCAAGCTGCTGCCACCACCCAGGCGTTTTCTAGACCAGCAGGACCCCCAGCTCAGCTGCCAGCACCATCCTGCCTGGAGACAGCAGGAACTCGGATGAAAATCGTTCCACTGGAGAACTTTCCGATGGGTTTTCATCACCCCAGTGTGTTGTTGTGACAGGTCAAGGCCGGTTGTCTCCTCGGCCCTGCCAAAACCTTCGCTCCAGAGGCAAAATGGGGGAGTTAATGTAGAATGGCCCCCCGTGGGAGGGTCCCCTGGGGGAGCAGCACAGCTGTCCCACTCCCACAGGTCCCAGAGGGTCTGCCACCAACTCCCTCCTCCCGTCCCCTGTGCTGGTTATGATCAGCTGACAATCCACAGGTTGGGAAAGCTCTCCAAGACCATCGAGTCCACTCGTTCCTCCAGCACTGCCAAGGCCACCCCAAGTCCCCACGTGACACTTTCACGAGGCTTTAAACCCCTCCAGGGTTGGGCACTCCAGCACTTTTCCTGCGCAGCCCCTTCCAATTCCCGACCCCCTTTTTGGTGAGGAAATTGTTCCAAGTGTCCCACCCAAACCTGCCCTGCCCCACCATTCCCTCAGGAGGGCAGCCCCAGCCACCATTTCTTTCTCTTACCATGTCCAATGGAAAAGACATGGAGCATTTTTACCCAGCCTTGCCCCTTGGAATTGCTGCTTCTGAACAGCCCAAATATTGCAACACCACAACAGCCTGCCCGTCACCTGCTGTGCCTTGGGCTTTTTTTCCTTGAACTGCTCTTGTTTCCACACAGTTCCTTTTCCAAGATTAAATACAAATAAAGTTGTGGTTTTTTTTTTTTTTTTTTTTGGTGTGTTTTTGGTTTTGGTTGCTTTTCTTTTGCTGTTTTTTCCCTTCTTTGCTCTCTTTCTTTTCCTGCCCATCAGGACTGCAGATCCCAAACCAGTTTGGCCACTGACAGAGCAACTCTCCACTAATTCCACACTGTCCATCATGCAGGAAGGAGCCTGGGCTCCTGCTGAGGGTGTCTTCTCCAGCAGCTCCATGAAACATCAAAAAGAGCAGCTCCAAATGTGACATGGAGCTGGGTCTGAAGCCTCCTGTCAGGCCAACCCTGATACTGGACTATCTCCCTGCTGGTATCACCCTTTCCTCATGCCCATGGTATCAAAAACCTCTTGCCATGCCAGCTGCCTTTCTCCCCACCTCCTAAGACTTCTGACATGTCTGCAAAGACAAATTTAATCACTTCACTTCCCTATTCCTTCAAGCCTTTGCCATCAAACCACGTTATTCACTCTGTCCTTTGGCATTTCCAAGAAAGCTTGGGTTGGAAAGGACCTTAAAGATCATTCAAGATCCCTTCCATGGGCAGGGACACCTTCCACCAGCCCAGGTCGCTCCAACCCCCTTCCAACCTGGCCTTGGACACTTCCACAGGTTGGACACAACCTGTGCCAGGGCCTCTGCTCCAGAGCTCTCCCACATCTGGGCACAGGTCCCAGCCATCTCCACTGTCACCTCCAGGGTGACATGAATGGCACCACACAGATCCTTCTCTTACCAGCTGGTTTCAGCAAGGAGGATTCATCTGCCCAGCCCAAGTTCTCAGGTTGGGGCATCCCTTGGGGTTTTGGTTGCCCGCTCCATGGTTCAGCTCCACATGGATACAAAGGCAAGGGAAGAGTTCTTGGGTGCTGGAGGGTTTCTCCAAGATAACCCAGCTTGTCAGGGCCAAAGCTATGGAATTGTTACACAACAGAAGGGGCTGAGCTAAAATTTCCTAGGCAAAAAAAACCCCTAAAAACAAAGAAAAAGCAGGACTAAACTAAACCAATCATCTTGCTGGAGAAACCAAGGTGGAAGCTGAGACTACGGATGAGCCTGAGCTGCAGAAGGGGCTGGGGGGGCAGGAGGGATGGAGGAGCAGCTGGGGTTGGTGCCTCCAGAAGCCAGCAGATGAGCTGGAAACACACCTGGGGCAATTATTTTGTTTCAATCTGCCCAATTCTTGAGCTTCTCAGTGGAAAAACTTTCTCGCTGGAAGCTTTTGCAAAGCCACCACATCTGGCTGCAGGACACCGAGATAAGCCATGGGAGAACATGCCAAGCTCTTCCTAGTCCTGAGCCAACACTTGGCCCCAGCCAGGCCAACAACTGACCCCAAACCCCAGCAAAGCCCACGGGCAGCCCTTGCCTCCTGCTGCACAGCCATGGCAGCCTCTTCTCAGCAGCACCTGGATGTCGCTCCAAGGCTCGAGGTCACTCCCTACAGGAACCAGAGGAGCCAGGGGGAATAAAGCACCCCCAAAATCCTCCCTCCCTGCAATGCCATTGCCACCTGACACTCAGCAGGTGCACCCCAGAGCAGGGACAGGTTCACATCCTCACCTGGGAGGAAGCAGCAATGACCAGGAGCACCACACACGGGTGGCTGCAGGAATGTCCTCATTCCTGGCTGGAAGAACCTGGATGTGCCAGGGCGTGAGTTCCTCACTCCCCTGCAGGTTCCAGCTGCCAGGCTGGCTCCTTCTCTGGCACTCCGTGGCCCTGGTGGAGCTGTTTGGATCCCTCACACCAGTTCTCAGAGTCGTTTCTTTCTTATTTTAAACAATTTCTTTCGTTTCTTCCAATGGCTTCTCAGTAAAATTCCCGCGCTGAGATCAAAGGCAGTGGCAGGATTCACCTGGGACCGTGGGATAACAACCTGCCAGCACCACCAGGAGCTCACCTGACACACAGGGATCTCTTGCACACTCACAGAGACCATCAGCACTACAGGCCACATGTGCTGAGAAAACAGCTGGTGTGTCGTCTTCACCCCGGGCTGTTCTCCAACCCCAAGGAACTCCTGGAGCAGCAGTTCCCATCTGGATATCAGCAACCCTACAGCTGGTAGCTTCACCAACCACGTCATCCTCAACAAGTCCTGCCACTGAGCAGCTCCCCAGCTCAGAAGAGACCACAGATGGCCGCCCAGCCAAAGTCCTGCTGCTTCCCCACATGGCTCCAAACTCAAGCAAACCAACTCCTTCTCCACGAGTCACGGCCACGAGTCCCTTCCAGTATCTCACTCCATCCTGGGCCTCCCACAGGGCAACAGCTCCCTCTGCATCCACCTGCTCCTCCAGGGGCTGCAGGGGGGTCTCTGCACCCCAAAAGATCTCCATGGGCTGCAGGGGAGGGGAATAGCTTTCAGTCCTTCCCCGCCCTGCTCCTGTGGGGTCCCTCCTTCTCCTTCTCTTGCTCCCACCTTGGTCTCTGTGTTGTTACCTCATGGCTGGCATTTCCAACTGCCCCACACTCCTAAATTCTCAAATATCTTATCCCAGAGCTGTGACTGTGATTCTTAATCGGCTCAACTCTGGCCACCAGCAGGAGGTCCCTCCTGGCCCTGGCTGTCCTTGGCTCCACAGGACAGGGGAAGCTTCTGGCAGCTTCTAAGAGAGACCATCCTGGACAGCCCCCCCTTCCACCAAAATCCAGCCACAGAAACCCATGACACCAACCCAGTTTCAGTGCAGTCAGGCAAGCCCAGCCCATCAAAACATGCCCAAACTGGAGCCAGCAGGAAAACCTTCCTTCAGGATGAAGCAGGACTTGGTTGAGTGGCCACAGGCAAGTGACACCACAGGACAGGCGGGAGAGCTCCGGCGTCCTGAGGGACACGGACCACACGAAGCTCTGCCCCACGTGATGCTGATGACTGAGGAGTGATCTCCTCCAGCAGGGTTGAGAACTCTGGGAGGAACAAAGGCTGCACATCTGCCTGCCACAGCCAAATGCAGCTGCTTGGACTTGCACCCCAACCTCCCAAAATGCTCCGATGGCTCCGGAGCCTGTCAGGGCAACGCTCCCCCTGCTGCTGTTGCACAAACACTCGAGGCTGTGGGTGCTCAACCCTGCAGGTGGTGAGAGACAAAAGGCAATTCTTCATGTCTCATCTTCATGCTGAAGCACAACCCACCTCGTGGTGCCACCAGGTAGAGGATGCAACACACAGGGCAGAGCAGCTCTGCTTCATGCAGACTGTGAGTGCTGAATCCAGCACAGGTTCTCCTGAAAAACCACGTTCAGTCCCCTTAACTCAAAATAAGCTGGGGTGCAATGGGATCTTTGGGTCAAGGAAGGAAGTAGGACAATACCTGAAGTCTCAGGGACCAGTTCCACAGGGAGGGAGGCAGGTAATCCACCTGCCCTTCCTGCCAACTCCAGCCCACCACCAAGTTGCACGTTTCACACACGGGGCACGGTGAGGGACCAAGCTTTCACGTTAGATGTAATAGAAAAACATTCTTTACTCTGCAAGTTGTCTTTACAAATATATATTTATATATTTTAGCCCGTTTCAGGCCATAAAAGCCCATAAAAAACAACCAGTACCTTTTTGAACAAGAGAAACTGCGAGGCAGAAGTCTGAGGGGACAGACTCCCACCCGAGGGCCGCTCTGGCGCTTCTCTGAAGGCCTTTAGTTAGCACATAAAACCATCTCAAAAATCCTTTCATCCGAAGGGGGTGGCACCATTCTTGCCCCACCTTCACCACTCTCTGTATGAGGTAAACTGGAATCACTTTTACATCATCACTTTAAGAAGGAGATGTTGCATCCTGAAGACCAGCTTTTCCAAGGAACATTAGTGAATGGGTTCAAAAGGTTAAGATGCCGCGAGTGGATCCAACCACAGTGTGCTGTTGTCTCAAAGTTGATACTAAGAAGCTATCCCAGATACATTACAAGTACAAACACTAGAGCTGGTCAGAAAGATTCAGTTTCAACGTTGTTTTTAAAAGGCAGGGAAAACTTTCATATCCACTCTCCTCGCTTTTCCACCAGTCCCATAAACCCTCCCGAACGAACGGCGTGTCAGAGTGCAAAGCCCATCCAAACCCCGTGTTTCAGTTCACTACCCCTACACGTTACAGATCCTGATGGCAAACCAAAAGGGCTCGATTTAACGTAGCAAAAGTGATACCTAGAAAAGAGTCAACACCGAGAGGGTCTTACAAAACAACAACAACAACAAAAAACAAACAAACTGGAGACTACTAAGGCAATCTAAGGCACAGTGTTTTGGAAGAAGTGCTTTCTCCTCCCTTTGGTGTTGCTTTATACACGTCAGGTGTGCGAGTCCGAGGGCTGCGGGTGGGGCCGTGTCCCCTCCGAGCAGCCCAGCCCAGCTCCTCCTCCTGCTGCCCTGTCACACGTAGGCTCCCAGCGCGGCGTGGAACTCGGTGAGACACTGCACCAGCTGCTGGAATTTGGGTCTCTCTTCAGGATCGAGGGCCCAACAGCAGGCCATCACTGCAAACCTGCAGGACAGAGGCACAGGGGACACAGGAGAGTGGTTAGCTGGGTTGAGCAGAGCCCCAATCCAAGGGGACAAACAGCCTTTGCCACTGGGAAACCTGCTGATCAGCCAGAGGCAAGAGGAGAGCAACAGGGCTGATAAAAGGACTGGAGCACAAGTCCTTATAGGACTTGAGGGAGCTGGGGGTGTTTAGTCTGGAGAAAAGGAGGCTCAGAGATGACCTCATCACTCTCTGTAACTACCTGAAGGGAAGTTCTAGCCAGGTGGGGGTTGGTCTCTTCTCCCAGGCAGCAGCAATAGGATGAGGGGGCAGAGCTGGAGCTCAGCCAGGGGTGGTTCAGGTTGGATATCAGAAAAAAATGCTTTCCAGAGAGTGACCAGGCATTGGAATGGCCTGCCCAGAGAGGGGGTGGATTCACCATCCCTGGAGGGTTGAGATTGGACATTGCACTGAGTGCCATGATCTGGTAAACAGACTGGAGTTGGATCAAGGGTTGGACTCGATGATCTCGGAGGTCTTTCCCAACCCAATCGATTCTGGGATCCTGTGTACGTGATGGTGAACAGCTCCTGCAGAGCACAGAGAGCTGGAATGGGCAGCACCAGAGGTGCTGGGCTGATTTAGGACATGAGCCTGAGGCAACCCAGGGGGGTGCCACAGAGTCATTAGAAATTGCTCAACTGCCTAAAAGCATGGAATGGTTTGGGGTGGAAGGGACATTAAAGCTCATCTCATCCCAACCCCTGTCATGGGCAGGGACTCCTTCCACCAGCCCAGGTTGCTCCAAGCTCCATCCAACCGGGCCTGGAACACTTCCAGGGATGGGGCAGCCACAGCTTCTCTGCCCAACCTGTGCCAGGGCCTGCCCACCCTCCCAGCCAGGACTTTCTTCCCCATATCCCATCCAACCCTGTCTTCTGTCAGCTTAAAGTTATTCTCCATTGTCCTGGCACTCCAGGCCCTTGTCTCAAGTCCCTCTCCCCTTTAGGGAGCCCCTCCAGGCACTGGCAGGGACTCTGAGGTCTCCGTGGAGCCTTCTCCTCTCCAGGTGGACCCCCCCAGCTCTCCCAGCCTGTCCCCACAGCAGAGGGGCTCCAGCCCTGGAGCATCTCCGTGGCCTCCTCTGGCCTCGCTCCATCAGCTCCATCACCTTTTTCCATCAGAGGCCCCAGAGCTGGCAGCAGCTCTGCACAGGGGGGGTCTGAGAGGCAGAAGAGAAGGGCAAGAGAGGAAGGCAGAGCCAGCTCCCTCCCTGCCAGGCCTGAGAGAGCAGAGGTGGTGCCCTCCCCCAGGGCATGCACTTACAGCTCGTCGGGGCAGTTGATGGGCTGGGCTATCCGGTAGCCGTCCTTGAGGTACGCGGCCATCTCGAAGGGGTCGATGTCCACGTAGGGCGTCTGGCCCAGGGTCATCAGCTCCCACAGAGTCACTCCGAAGGCCCACTGCAAAAGGGGGAGCAGAACATGCCTTCAGGCTCTGCACAACATCACTCACACACCGGGGGAGGGCACACAGAGAGAAAGCTTTACAGGAATTCCACGGGCAATGTGTCATCGTCTCGAGCTGGGCTAAGGAAGAACCTCTGAACTGGTGTCGCATCGCCCAGAGAAGCTGCAGATTCCCCACCCTTGGGAGAGTTCAAAGGCAGCTTGGACAGGGCTTGGAGCAGCCTGGGATAATGGAAGGTGTCCCTGCTCATGGCAGGTGGTGGAATGGCATGAGCAATAAGGTCCCTTCCAAGCCAAACCATCCCATCACTCTAAGAAGTTGAACCGAAGTTAAAATCTTACTGCACTGAGATACCAGTGCTAAAAATCACATTTACTGCAATTTTTTAGCATGACATTTCAGAACAGTTTAAATCTAAACAATAATATAATATATAACATATATAATATAAAATTGCTAACTTTTTCTACATTTTACTTCCTCAAAATGCCTCAAAAAATCCTCTGTGAAATTCAAAGGGTCAGAAAGGCAGGCTGAACAAGACCATCACTGCTTTGAGTCCACGTCATGTGTGTATTTACTGGGTATGCTCAGAGTTGGATTCAGGAGAATAAAATAAAGATTTCATCCCAGTAAACCTGACAGCTGGATCAGCATTCAACACCTTCAGCTGACAGTCCTTGCCAGAAGGAGCTTCAAAGGATGAAAGCCCCATCAATCAACCCACACACAAGCAGAGGACAAGGAACATGATTGATTAGGTGGCATCCAGAGCCCAGGAGAGCAGAGAGAGGCGGCGCCGATCCCGACTCACTGCTCGAGCTGCATGTGCTGCAAACATCAGGATTCATCAAAAAAGGGCAGGATTCTGCAAGGCTCAGAAGACTCTTGTTCTCATCAGGAGAAGCCCCAGCACTCCCCTTGCCGAGAGCCTTAAGGAAGGGATGTTTTCAGATGGGGAAGATCAGGGATGGCAGAGGCACACACACCTCAGAGCAGCCACTGAAGGAAATAAAGCACTTTTTTAAGTTATGAAATGAAGGCCATGGACATGAGCTAAAGGAGGAGTCAACAAATCCACTCTGAGAACATCCCCACCCCTTCTAATCCCGTAAGGAACTGCAGAAAAGCAGCACAAGGAGATGCAGAGCTTCATGTCCCAGAGCAGGGAAAGCACCGAGTCAGAGCCCTGCAGGAACCACGGCTTGTTTTCCTCCTCTCTGGCTGCCTTGAGGGAGCTGCTGGCTGGGGAGGAAAGGAACACATCACTGGGAAGGTTTCAAGGCAGCAGAGCCATGTGGAAGTCATCCCAAAAAAGCAAGGCTGGAAGGTGCCTGCAGGCACCACCCCCGCTGTGGGTGCCGCAGCTCAGCGCTCACCACGTGCAGGGCAGCGCTGCCTTCGCTCAGGTGACATCTCGAACAGGTGACATCAGATTGCTGGGGAAAGCACCCAGGTGGGGGTGTTCAGGGCAGGGAAAACTGCCCCTTTTGGAACTGCACAAAGCTCAGGTGGCCACGTGGCTGCAGGCAGAAGTGTGCACTAGAAGGTGAGTGGCATTTGTCTCTCCAGAAGAGGAAAAGGGGATGTGCTGAAATGGGAGGGATGCTGAACTGCACTGCTTGGGACCCTGAGGTTCCCCCATCCTAAAAGAGTGCCACATGTCACTGCCACTGTGCAGTGCCATAGTGAATGCTTTTGTGCTCCAGAATTAAAATAATAATAAAAAAATCAGCGTTTCCTTGAGCCCATTTAGCACTCTAAAAACATGCTTTTACAGGCAGCTTTGATTTCCTCTTCTGTCTACAAGTTTGGAAGAACACAAACCCCAACCCCGCCTGCACTTTGCAATGAACACAGAAGTACTTGTGGAGCAGAGCTGGCACCTTTTCCCTTCCTTCCTTCTTTTCTTTGTTGTTTATGTGGTTTGTACAGGGACCACGAGGGGAAAAAAAGCCAAGCAGAACTCCTCAGAAGTTTTCCAAGAACAGCATCAAGTGGGATGTACCCAAGGGTGCTGAGGTCAGCACAACGCTGCTCTCCTCATCTTCTTGGAAAGGTCACCCCAGCCAGGGGTGGTTCTTGGCAAGTGGAATAGAGCCACCCTCAGGAAGAGATGGGACCCAGGGAACTACAGGCCAGGTAGTCCAACACCAGCTCCTGCTTATGTTCAAGAGCTCACTGTCCTGGAAGCCACTCCTATGAACATGAAGCACGGAGGGAAGAGCCAGCAGGGATTTGTGAGGGCAGGCTGTGCCTGACTAGCTTTGTGCTGAGCAGAGAGGGTGGCAGTAGACACAGGGGGAGCTCTGGATTCCCACCTTGACTTCCAGGGGGTGGTGGGGCACTGGTCAGGCTCCCCAGAGCAGTGGGCACAGCCCCGAGGCTGCCAGAGCTCCAGGAGGGTTTGGACAACCCTCTCAGGGACAGGGTGGGATTGCTGGGTGTCTGCAGAGCCTGGAGCTGGACTGGGTGATCCTTGTGGGTCCTTTCCCACTCAGGAGATCTGTGACAAGCAGACTAGACCCAGAGCAGCTCACTGGACTCAACCCTCTTTCCTGTCAGTGCTCCCAAGGGAACAGGATGCAAAGGGCAACTTTCCTGTGCCAGCAGGGCCTGCTGGACCTCAGAACCATCTGCCACGAGCAGCTGATGCAGTAGGCAGTGGCAGGGACACTGCTCTGAACAAGTCACTGCCACCCACACAGTGCCATGATCCACTGCATCCAGCTCTGGGGTGCCCAGAGTCAGAAGGATGTGGAGCTACTGCAGTGAGTCCAGAGGAGGCCACGGAGATGCTCCAGGGTTGGAGCCCCTCTGCTCTGGAGAAAGGCTGGGAGAGCTGGGGGTGTTCACAGAGAGAGGAGAAGGCTCCAGGGAGACCTGAGAGCCCCTTCCAGTGCCTGAAGGGGCTCCAAGAGAGTTGGAGAAGGGTAAGAGCCTGGAGGGACAAAACAGTGAAGAACAGCTTCAAACTGACAGAGGTCAGGGTTAGATGGGATATTGGGGAGAAATTCCTCCTCATGAGGGTGATGAGGCCCTAGCACAGGTTCCCCAGAGAAGCTGTGGCTGCCCCATCCCTGGAAGTGCCCAAGGTCAGGCTGGATGGGGCTTGGAGCACCCTGGGCTGGTGGAAGGTGTCCCTGCCCGTGGCAGGGGGTGGGAATGGATGGGCTTCAAGGTCCCTTCCCACCCAAACCATTCTGTGATTCTATAATGAAGCAGGACCTAAGGATCCAGTGCAACGGGCACTATCTTGGTGTAAAAAGAAGAATGTTCCTCCTGCAAACCAACCCCAGCCCACACAGAGCCAGCCCAAGCCTCCACAGTCCTTATGGGTCAGCAGAGTTGCATTTGGCAGCAATGCCAGAGCTCTGGGGGGGGGAAGGGGCTGTGGGAAATGCAGGCAGGAGGATGGAGAGGCTAAGAATACACCCTACTAAGACTGGTATCTTCTTCTGGTTAGAGATGTCCATTTCCTAATTGTTCCCTGGGAGGGTGGGCAAACCCTGGCACAGGTTGGGCAGAGAAGCTGTGGCTGCCCCATCCCTGGAAGTGCCCAAGGTCAGGCTGGATGGGGCTTGGAGCACCCTGGGTGGGTGGAAGGTGTCCCTGCCCACGGCACAGCGTGGAACAGGGTGATCTTTAATGTCCCTTCCAACCCAAACCACCCCGTGATTCCGTGCCTCGCCAACAGGGCTGAAAAGAGGGGAAAAACATCAATAAAACACGTTTATAAAATACAAGAGGAGGGGAAAAAAACCCAACCAAAGCCCTCACCACATCACTGGCACTGGAGAATTCGTTGTTCACCAGGCTCTCCAGGGCCATCCACCGCACGGGCCGGTTCTCGTTGTCCCCCAGGCAATGGTAGTCCATGGGGAACAGGTCCCGCGACAGCGCGTTGTCCGTGATCTTCACCTGCAGCGCCTCGTCGATGCTGGCCCAGAGAGGAGAGCAGAGCTCAGCAGGGCACCCAGCACCCAGCAGGGCACCCAGCTCCCAAGCAGGGCACCCAGCACCCTCCTGCAGCCAGGAGTGCTGCTCAGCCTCGAGGTTCCTTCAGGGGTTCAGCTGGGGGAGTGTCAGTGCTCACCCCGAGGAGCCTGCTGGACCACAGTACGCTCGGTCTGTGGTCAGCAGATGTTCCCCCCCAGAGCATGTTTATTCTGACAAGCCCCAGGGAGATGAGCAGGCTTGATGAAATGAAATCAAGCATTTACAAGGGGAAAAAAATACAGTTAAAGCAAAGAAATAACGCCTTTAATAACTTCAAGTTATTTAACCTTAACTCCCTTCAAACAACTCAAGGCAGCATCTCCTGCCGCCTTGGAGATGCCCTGTCAGAGCAATTAAACACCTCTCAGCTGCAGCATCTCTGTGGCAACAATGAGGCAAACATTAAAGTCAAGCAAGAGCCAGCAATATTTTTAAGCAACCAGTATTTTTTGTGGCCTAAAAGTGTGTCTCCAATCAAGTAAACTGGTAAGATATTATTTATTCCCTCGACAAGAGATATTGATGCTGGTCAGAAATAGGATACTAAAAGGAAAGTTATTTTAATCACGGAGAGATGACTCAAAATAATAGAAATTGCCTCTGGGAGGTAATTCAGACTCTCTGAACTGAAAAAAGGGTGTAATAAAGTTCAGTGTTCTCATAAAGAGCTGACCTCAGAATATGGGGAAGATGTTGGCTTAGACATCTTATGACAAAAATACAGAAGTAACATTGGGTTGGGAAGATTGTAAAAAACTGGTGTTTGTTGCCTTCTCATCCTGTCAATTACTTCTTTGATTTAAAATAATCAATAGAAAAGGTCAGTCTGTTTCCTCCTTCGTTGTCACTAACACCTCCTTATTTATCCCATTTCTATGCATTTTCAGGCCAGATCATTCTCCTCAAAATTCACAGATCAGGAAATTTCCATATCTAGTTATTTTTAGAGAAATTCCTAAAAGACTTGTCCATAAACCAACTCAACCCAAAGGGCAACTAAAACACCTACCACCAATCAAAGCCATGGAGCCATTTTTAAAGGGAAAAAAAATGAAGGAAAACCAACTTTGTACAAAAATTCCTCCTCTGATGAACTGTCAGAGATATTCCAAGGTTTTATTACAGCTGAAGGGAAACTTCAGTTCTTCTCAAGCATTTGAAAAAGTGATGGACAAACCCAGCAGAGCAGTTACAGTGAGGATGTTCTGCCTTTGGAGGAAACAGTTTCACTGACAAAACCTGACCCCCCAAACTTGGGAAAACATCTTCACTGACAAAACCTGACCCCCCAAACTTGGGAAAACATCTTCACTGACAAAACCTGACCCCCCAAACTTGGGAAAACAGCTTCACTGACAAAACCAGACACCCAAAAATTTGGGAAAACAGCTTCACTGACAAAACCTGACCCCCCGAACTTGGGAAAACATCTTCACTGATATAACCAGACTCCCCAAACTTGGAAAAACATCTTCACTGACAAAACCTGACCCCCCAAACTTGGGAAAACATCTTCACTGACAAAACTAGACCCCCAAAACTTGGGTAAACAGCTTCACTGACAAAACCAGCCCCCCAGACTTGGTGTTTGGCCCAGTGGTGTTTGTGGAGCAGGGCTGAGGGTGCCTGGAAGAGCTCCAGCCCCAGCAGGCAGTACTTACACACAGTTTCTAGCAGCCAGGTCTTTGTGGATGACCTCCCTTCTGGCCAAGTAGCTCATCCCACAGGCAATCTGGATGGCCATATGGACAAGATCCTGCTGGGAAATGGCCTGCAAGAGCCACAAGAGCAATCACTGCCACCCTGCCAACCCAGTGCCCACAGGGGTCCTGGGTTTGCTGCAGCCCAGTGCCCCTTGCCCTCCCCTTCAGTGCCCTGATGGACCCTCAGGAAAACCCCAATTCTAAACTGAAACTCCTTTTCTTTAGGACACACCCGAGGGCAAATCTTGCCAATTTGCAGCTGCAGCTCCTTCTGCAACTTCACAGTCCCACCTAAAGCCCTGCAGGTGTTCAGGGATTGGGTTCCCTCTTCCTTTTCTACAGTGTTTCAGAAGCCTCAGTGAGTGGGGGACACACTGAAGCTGCAAGAGCAGGGTTAAAGTCAATCAAACATTACATTGAAATGATAATAAAGTGGTTGGTTTGAAATCTGGTCCATAGCAGGGACAAATTATTATGAGCTGGGCCTGGGACTTCCTTTGGTGCCTGATTAAGCCTAAAGAACCCAACCCAAGGTGCAGTTGAAGAAAGGACAAGGGAAATGCAGAGGGATGGTTTTACTGTACATACACACCCATCACTAAAAGAGAAGCCAGAGTTAAAAAAAAATAAGCAAAATAAGCTCTCATTTAGGAATATTTAATTTAATTAATGAAATTAGGAATCATTCCTTTCAGGGAATACAGGCCACAGGTTCCATGGCAACACAGTAAAGTTATGAATGCCAAAGAGAACTCGCAGCAATTAAAAAAATCAGGGATTGCTTCCTTTAGATCAAGGTGAATAAATCCAATTCTTTGACCTACTAAGAAAAAACTACAGTAATTAAAGGGCCTATTAATTATACCAAAAGTAAGATCAGTAAATCTGAAGTTCCTCCAGATAGGATTTCCACTGATCTAAATCCACCATCCTATACTGTGTTCTCTGTTTTTCAAGATGTGTTGACACAGCAGCTACTGCCCTGACCAGAGGCCCCCGAGCCCGATGCCCTCTGAGCACCAGGACAAACACAGCCAGGAATGCTTTTCCAAGGCCAGCCCTTCCCAGGGAACCACCTCCTGCAGAGTTCTCTCAGCTTTAAGGGGCAGCAATTCCCAGATTCCCAACAATACCTGAGGGTTGTTGGCCTCCACCAACTTGCACTGTCGCAGGAAGAGTTTGAGGTTCCCCCAGTTCATGTATGGCAGCAGCACCATGGGCTTCTCTCCCTCTTCTATACACACATGGGTGATGGGCAGCAGATTCCTGCCAGACAGAGAAATTCCTGATTTAATGAAAGTGAAACTTGGGAAAAATATCACTGGTCCCTAAACTCAGGGACTGAAATCAATCCAGTGCCAAAGAACAGCATTTGGTCTTGTATTATGAACTGCTGAGCACAACATGCCCAAGTGACTGAAGGTCTAGACATTACTTGTTTTAATAAATGAAATATTTGACTACTTTCCTGTTAGGAAGAATCCTCCAAATTTTTCCCACTACGTCCAAAAGGCTGAAATAAACTGCTGTGAATACAGGTTATCATTCTGACTGAGAAATGACATATCCTCAGCTGGGAGGTGTAGAATTCTAAATGCAACTACAGATATAAAATATATAGTTCCATTAGAGTAGTTTAACAAAAAAAGACGTTGAAACATTATGTTTGATCCCCTGCAAAGTGACAGGACAGAAAAGTGCAGTTTGGGATCAGCTGAGCATCAGACTGCACTCTAAATACACGAGGAGTTTTGGATCCAGGGAATCCTTTATGTTGGAAAAGACCTTTAAGACTGAGTCCAACCATTAAGCCACTTCTGCCAAGGCCACCATGAAACCATCTCAAAGGTCCCTTTCAACCCTCTTACGGCCCAGGTAACCCCCATGAGGTGTTCCTAAACATCTCCCCGTGGTATCAGTACATAAATTAACACCTGCTTGAACCAAACTGTATGGTTTCAAATTTCCATTTCAAAGCACCTGCATCTCCTATTGAAAACTAAATGTCTCCAAAGAGCTGGAAGGCTTTTCAAAAGGGAATTTGGAAGTTTCTTGCTCTTACCTGAAGATGTCTGACAGCCACGTGTCCCACCCATGAGCTCCACAGACCTGTGAAGGTCCCAGCTCCATGGGCAGGGCAGAGAGGAAAAGCTTTTTGGACTTTTTAAATGGTTTGACTGATAAAAGGGAGTTCTGCTCACTCTGAATGATGAGAGGGGGCTGCCTGATTTTGTTTCAATTTTAAATATTTCCCTAAGAACCTGCTACTGCTCTTGAGGCAATCCTCTATTCAGCCCCAAGGAATTCAGCCCCAGGGAATTCAGGCCCAAGGAATTCGGCCCCAAGGAATTCAGCCCCAGGGAATTCAGCCCCAGGGAATTCAGCCCCAAGGAATTCGGCCCCAAGGAATTCAGCCCCAGGGAATTCAGCCCCAGGGAATTCAGCCCCAGGGAATTCAGCCCCAGGATTCCCAGCATCCAGTGCCACAGTCCTGGCACAGCCCCTCCTGCCTTACCTGTGGTGAAGCCCTCGCAGTTTACAGCTCTCGGTCAGCATCATCGTCACCTGCACCTCCGAGGCTTGATCTAAGGGAAAGAAGGAACCACACACACAACCTTGCAGTCAAAAACCCACATTAATTAAAATCCAGTCCAGCTTTTCAAGTCACTTGAGGTCCCTGGAGCACAAACAGAACTTGTTTGCCTCCTTTTTTAAAATGGAATGTAACAGGCCCCAGAGGAGCAAGCCAAGTTCTGAGGGTTATTCCTGCCATAAACAAAGGGGGGTGAAGGAAAGCAAGGAAAGCAGGAACCTTCCAGGTGCTGCCAGGCTGCATTTCTGCCACCTCCTGCCAGCTCCTGGGCACTTGGGGCACATCCTGCCCAGGGGCTGGTGCTGCTGGGGGCAAGGGCCATGCCAAGGGCTTCCCAAGCATGACTGTGCCCCGAGGACACTGCTCTGCTGCTGAACCCCCCTGTGCAGGGACTGCAGTTTGCTGCCACCCTGCTGGCCAGATTTACTTGTTTCTTTGCTCTCTGTTTGACCCACTTGACTCTTGGTAACGTTGGAGCTGTTTGCTGTTCTTTTTGCCGCCTTTAAAACTCCCTAAATCAAAGCCCCGTTGCCAGCAACAAGGCAGGCAGCTGTGGCACCTCCAGTGACCCACAGCCATGAGGGCACCAGCGGGCAGAAGCACCAGGAACCCCTTCCCCACCAAGACTGGTGCATTTGGGGCTTGTTTTCCTCTCTAGTGGCAAGGACCTACAGGGAAGTTTAAGGTGATGTAAATGAGGGCTCCCCTAATCCCATCCTCCTAATTCCTGGGTGTATCTTCCATCCCTCCCTCGTGCTGGGACTAGTCCTGGTGTGCCCTGGCAGGAGGCTGGCACAGTAGAGCCCAGCACAGCCCCTGCAGCTTCCCCTGCTGCCTGAGGGGGAATTTATATCTTGCCCATGAATCAAGCCATGGTTTTACTGCCCTGGGAGGAAGAGGAGGCAGGAACTGCTCTGCTCTCTGCCCTTCTCCAAGGGCTGAGCCCTGGGCAGCCCCCACACCCTTTCCTAACTGAGCCTGGACCCTGCAGGGGAAGCAGGACTTGGGCTGAGTTAGAAGTGATGTGGGAACTCTGCAGAGGCCACTGAATGAGTGACAATCATGGGTGGAGTGTATTATGGGATGTATCATGGGATGTATCAAGCAGTGCATTTGGACACCTCACAACAGGACATGGAGGGGCTGGAGGTGTGCAGGGAAGAGGATGGGGCTGGGAAGGGGCTGGAGCAGCAGGAGGGGCTGAGGGAGCTGGGGGGGCTCAGCCTGGAGAAAAGGAGGCTCAGGGGGGACCTTCTGGCTCTGCAAGTCCCTGCCAGGAGGGGGGAGGTAGTGGGGGTCGGGTTCTGCTCCAGGAACAGGGACAGGAGGAGAGGGAATGGCCTCGGGCTGGGACAGGGTGGATAATGGGGAATATTTCTTGATGGAAAGGGTTGTCCAGCCCTGGCAGAGCTGCCCAGGGGAGGGGTGGAGTGCCCATCTCTGGAAGGGTTTAAAACCATGTGGATGTGGCACTTGGGGACGTGGGTCAGTGGTGGGTTGGCAGTGCTGGGGAAGAGTTGGACTCCGTGGTCTTAGAGGGCTTTTCCAAACTAAACCACTCCAGTGATGCCCCAAAATTCCACAACAAGTCCATAGGGTGGAGATGGTGGGAACAGGTTCTTGCAGAGCAGGAGACATCCAAACCTGGCCAGCTGAAGCCTCTGCTGTGCACTCCAGCACAGAGCCATGGCAGGTTCTCTGTGGGACTGACCTGATGTTCTGCAAATGCTTGGACACGAGTGAGGGAAAGCAGGGGAGTAGATTCAAACCCAGACCTGAGTGCTGAATCAGCCCAGGAGAGGTGTGAGGAGAAGGTCACCAGCACACAGCCCCAGCTGGAAAGGCACTAATTACACACTCAGAGACCTCAACCTCTTCAACCCAGCACATGACCAGGGAGGAAAGCAATTCCTGGGTGTGAGTTTAAGCTCATTAACTCACTCATGCACTCCCTGGCCCTGGGCTCGCTGAACTGGTTGGCTTTTAATTATGAGAGCCACCAAGTGATCATCTGAAGCTTTAAATCAGAGATTATTTCAGAGGGGATTTAACATCCACAGAACAAGTTGAGCTGGTTTGGACAATGCACCCATTCATCTCTTCATGGTAACTCCATAAGGGATGACACTCTCCTGCCTTTCCCTTTCCAGCACTCAGAGAGGTCACTGGGACATCCTGGTGTTTTCTTTCCATGTTAAAGTGGTGGAGCACCCAAAGGGATGTGATTGACTCCCAGTCAAGAGTATACAGCAATGGAAATGTTATCTTGTGAAACAGTCTCAGCATCTGTATTGTGTTTGCTTATCAATATTATTTCCTTGTTTTCTGCATGGAAAAAAAGACTTCCCTAACCCCAACAAATTCAACAGAGTCAGAACAAACAATAGCAGTGCAAAGTTAATCCTCCCTTAGTTGAGACTGGTGCCAATTAAGTACCACCACACAACTTGATTACTGTGGGTTGGTTTGGACTAGACATAATTCAAAACAGAATACAAATCACTTCTTTGAGTGATTCTAGTCAAAAGGAGGGAAAACAGCACCAAAAAACTGCTCCTGCAACAGTCCCCATTGCAGTCAAGACTTCCTTTTAAGGCCATTTTCTTCAGTCACACAGGAAATAAGTTCATTTAAACAAACTCTGCCACATTTAGTAGACTATAACCACAGGTGAGCATCCAACAGACAGGTCCTTCTTAGCATGAAGGTGAATTTGGCAGTCACACATTTTGTTGTGAGGACCTGGTGAATCTGACCATCAAGTACTGAAAACCCTTCAAATCAACCCAGGAAACCCACAGCACTCCTGGCTTGGATATGAGAAATAAGAGAGGCAGAACAAGGCCAGGAGAGCCATGCCCAACAGCTCCAGCTCAGAAGGACCTTTTTATGAGGCCCTCCTGAGGTGAATCCTCCAGATTTCACCCTCCTGCCCAGGCCAAGGTACAACCCTGCACTCAAACCACGTACCAAGCCTCTGAGCAACACGTGCAACACACTGCCACGGGTTTCTGTGGCTGCATTTTGGGAGAAGGGGGCGCTACCAGGATGGTCTCTNCCCATGGGAGCAGAGGGGGAAGGACTCAAAGCTGTGCCCTCCCTGCAGCCCATGGAGTGACCCACAGGACAAGAGCAATGGCAGAACCAACACCCCACTGCAAACCCCCATTCCCTGCTCCCTGGAACTGCTGGGAAGAGGGAGGAGAAAGGTCTTTTTAAGGCTGATTTATTTCTTACTTTTTATTTTTAGTTCTTCTCTTGTTAGTAATAAATGTAAGTATTTAGCCACTCTGACTTTGCTTTGCCATTATCTCTCTTGGCTGTTTTTTCCCTTTTCTACTTTTCCTTTCCCTATGGGAAAGGCGGGGGCCTGGAGGTTTGGGTGGGCTCTGGGTGAGAACTGCCACACACACCTATGTGGGCACTGTCCTCTCAGAGCTGTCTGGAAAGCCCCAGGGCTGGGCAAGGATCATCTCTGTGCTCATCCAAGAAGGGAAAAGAGAGAAAAGGAACCTCCCTCTCTGTCCTTTATATATCTGATTCCATAAGGGAATGGGATGGAATGCTTCCTTAGTTATTGCCCCCAGTTTCTAGGGAAGGCCTAGAGACAAACCACCCCACCCTGGGAAGAGCTCAAGTGTGAGATGGCACCACGATTGGTGAGTAAGAGGATGGCAGGGCTCAGCAATTCAGGCACAGCTGCAGGGGGTGATGGTGAGGAGCAGCCAGGTTTTCACCAGATCACACTCCAGCAGCTGAGCAACTGTGGAGCAGAGACTTCAGCTGAGTTAAGAGGAAGATTTAACAGCCAGTGGCAATTCTAGATGTTCAATTAGGACCCAGAAGTCCAACTTTTGGAAGGTGCTTAAAGCCATGACTATTTGAGACGGATATAAACACATTCCAAAGAGGAAGATGTTCTCAAAGCCCTTTCTGGGCTTGGTTTTACCCCTCCCCAAGGCCCAGAGCAAGAACAAGGCAGGGTTTCAAGCAGCTTTGATAAGAGCTGCAGGTTTATCTCATGATATCACAGTATTTGGATGCAATGGGACTCTTGGCACTGCTGTTTTTAGAGCAGAGGCCAATTTGTCAGTGCTGGGATGTGCTGGGGCCTTGCACAGCTCACAGGGGGAAAGAACACCTCTTTCACTTTTAGCAGCTTCTCAAAATCCAGCTAGAGAACTGCATTTTGAGATCTCTGTTCATCACCATTCATTAATGGCATGAATCATCAAAGACCTAGAGGAAGTTCTGTGATGAGACTGAAGGAGTTTGCTCTCTCCAAGCCCAGGCACTCATAGGCTGCAGGGCACCAGGAAAGGAGTCACTGCACACCCCAAAGGACTTAGCAGAGATGAAAAGCAGCAATTAACTGGAGACTGTGGTTGGGAACTGATTAGTTGAGTGCTTTCAGGAGTAACTTCTTGAGTCAGACCTCCCAGAATCTCAAAATAGCAAAACCAAGTATTTGTAGGATCACAAAATCATTTAGGTTGGAAAAGTCCTCTCAGACCGCGAGCCCAACCATGACTGAACCCTGTCCCCAAGTGCCACATCCACACAGCTTTAAATCCCTCCAGGCATGGGCACTTCACCACTGCCCTGGGCAACCCTTTCTGTGAAGGGATTTTCCCAAATATCCAACCTCAACTTGCCCTGGCACAGCTTGAGGCTGTTCCCCCTTGTCCTGTTCCATGGTAGAGCAGACACCCACCTCACCACAACCCCCTTCAGGCAGCATCACAACCTGAAGGCTCCAGACTGTGGCACAGTCACTGAAACCTGTTTCTTCAGACAGGAGACGAAGCAGAATCTTCAAATTCACATCACCAAAACTGAAGTGAGTCAAGCCAGAGCCCTTTCCCAGCCTGCTGGAAGCAGGAGCAGCAGATCCTCTCAGCAGCAGCTCTGCAACCACCACAGCCAGAACTCCAAAGCTTCTGACCAACACAACTCCTGACAGCAATATTGGAACAGATGCTTTATCTCCAACTTTTCTCATCTTTAGATCATTACTAAGGCTTGTTCCCATGGGAACTGTCTCCTACTGAAGTTTATACTCCACCATCACACCACCTGGACAGCCCATTTTGCCCACAACTGCCTGTTCTTACAGACTTCTGCCCCCCTTTCTGTCCTTCAGCCCCTGTGACAAAAGTCCACCAGCTCCAGGGCCTGAAGAGTGACAAGCACAGAGGGTGCCCAAAGGGAGCTGAGGGTGCAGGGCCAGAACAGCTCCAGGTGGTCAATGCCCCCAATATCAACACATCCTTGTTAATTAGTGCTTCTTCTGCACGGGAATTAACGAGGCAGAGGTGCTCCAGAGGCAGAATCCAGCCCCATTCCGAGCCTGAGAACTGCTTTGGGGAGTCCCTGGCAGCAGTTCTGGGCTTCAAGGCCACCCCTTGCTCAATCAGTGGGACACAACACCTTCAGTGCTGCCACCAGAGCCTTTCCCAGCCTTCCCTCTCTGCAGGGACACAGTGCTGAAGGAGGGAAAGGAGTCCTGGGCCAACCTGCCCGGGCACAGGCAGAGGGGGAAAGCACAAATCCAAGAACATTCCTGATCCAAAAGTCCCAGAGGGCCCAGGAGTCAGGCAGGGACAAGTGCCCACGACACATCCCTGGCTCCCTGCCTGCCTCTGGGGTGAAGGGAAAACATTCCCAGCTAAAATAGGGAATGTGGCTCTGTTTTCCACAAATGCTCACACAGTTCTAAGCCACGGGAAAGGGCAGAAGGGAGCAGGATTTGGGGATGGGCTTCTCTCCCTGAAGGACAGGAACACAGAATCCAAGGAGCAGCAGCAGCAGCAAAGAGCCCTTTGCTCAATAACCCACTAAATAAACAATTAAATAATATGTTTAATTAAATTAATTTAATTAATCCATTTAAATGAAGCTGAAAGTGTAAGTAAAGCAAAGTGAAACTGGGCAAGAGAGACCTGACTGATGTCACGGTCCAAAGGGCAGCAGCAAATAAAGTTGAAATACAAGAAGTGCTTTGAACTGCATGTAAATCAAAGGGTACTGCAGGGGATTATTTTTTAGCATCTGAAATAACAAATCTTTTCATTAATCAGAGCAGTACTTTGGACATCAATCCCTGAGAGCTGCTACTCACTACTGGTTTTAATTTATATGGCACTGTTTTAGGGCTCAGGACATTTTCCTAAAGAACTAGGATTGAATGACATATTCAGTATATTTTGAGGCTGATATTCAGAAAACTACTGCTTATTCCCAATTCTAAATTCAAGTCTCTCCCCTTATGAAGACACGAAAGAATTTAGCTCAGATGAAAAGTAGCTCCTTGAGTGATTTGGTTTTTTTTCTTTTATTCTACAGAAACAGGATCCTGTGCTGTGATTTTGGGAGGTTAAATACTTTCCACAATTAATACAACCGCTGTGCATTTAAGGCATGAACTTCAACTTAGAAACACTTTCACCAGGCTGTGCTTTTAAGGGATGCACTGCCCAGAAGAGCAAATTCCACGGATTTAAAAGTGATGCCTTGGGAACAACTGTGGATGCTCCAGGGTGTGGCATTTGTTTAGCATGACCAAGAAACCCTTTCACTTGGTTAACCCCAAGCTGCTTGTACACACTGAAGTCCCCTAAATGCTACTGCTGCTTTCCCTGCTCTGCACAGCCTGAATGCCCAACATCATCCATACACCTCACTGCCTGAAGATGTTCTGAAGGGTCACCAGCCTGGAATCACAGAAACCCAGAATGCTTTGGGTTGGAAGGGACCTTCAAGCTCACTTTGTTTCACCTCCTGTTGTTGGAAGGGACACCTTCCATCAGACCAGGCTGCTCCAACCTGGCCTGAAACACTTCCAGGGATGGGCTATCTCCTCTTAAACAGATCAGCAATGAAGAAAACAAATGTGAGGTATAATGTCAGAGGTAGCCAAGAATGCTGAAAGAGCCCTAAAGGACTGTCCATGGCCCCAGATGACAAACCAGAGCTTTGTCAAAGCTGGTTAAAATGACGAAGTTCTACGAGCTGCCCTTTGTCACACGCTGACTTTGTTTCCAGGGCTTTCCATGGGTGGTTTGTTTTCAAACACTCCTTCCTTGTACATCAGAAAAATGTTAAGTGGTTAGAACATGAAATGGGAGCAGCCAGGTTATCTTGAACAGCACGAGGGGTTGTTTTTACCAAGAGTGTACCTTGGCCAGAACATCCCGAGTGAGTCAGGGCTGTGCACGGCTCACCCGCACCGGGCATGTTCCTGGAATAACACAATCCCATTTGTTCTGCTCCGAATTTTCTCCTTCACAGGAAAAGCACCATTAAACAATGTGTTCTTTAAATGAAAGGTGTGTTTTTTTAACTCCTCTGGATTTCAGAGATTCCCAAAGAAGGCAGAAGAGATGTGGTAATCACTGCCAGAGATGCAATGCCAGCTTGGAGAAACACGCCAATGGAGATGCTTCCCAGAGCTGAGAGAGATTGGAAGCCTCCTGTTGGAAAGGGAAGCCTTCCAAGCTTGTAACACAACTCTGAAGAACAAGAACCACACCAGCTACATCTCCCATCTTCTAACAAAGAACTTATTCAGGTTGTGTGGATCCATGGATTCCCAAACCCCAAATACAGCAGATAACGCACCCTTGTTCTTACTGGCAACGAGACACACATCCCTAATCTTTCTGGATGTCTATTTAAAGAAAGCAATAAAGGCAAGTTTTCCATAGAGAAGCCTAAATATGAAAGTAATTCAAACTTTTACAATGAGGACTAGCAAATGAACACAGTGAAAGTGTAAACTGCCAAGAGAACAGAACAACTGGATGGTCAACAGGAGGGATCGAGAGGAAGATGGAACAAGAGACACCTTTTCCCCAGAGCCCAAGATCTCTGTATTCCCAAAGTGATTACAGCTTCCAGAAAGCCACCTCCAATTTTGCCAAACGATATCCAACTTCCTTTCAAGGTCTCCTTGGCACAGAGCCCTGCACATAATGGAAGGCTCAGGCATCCAGACCAGGAGGTGTTGGGATGGCACTAAAAAAACATTAGGAGCTGGTGTATTTCATGAACATGCAGGTAGAAACTTTGTCACTACCAGGGCATGTTACAACTTTCTCCCTGGAAAGAACCAGAGTCAAAGGTAAAGAATCAGAGGTGGAACTAAAAACTCTTCCAAGGGATCTGGAGCGAAACCCAGGGACAAATCCTCCTTCAGCTTGTATCTTCATAAAAGATGTGGTGTTGAGACTGCAAGAGAAGTGCCTCCAACTTTTCAGTCCTATTAACTTTGGAGCTACAGAACAAGTGATCACTGAATTAGGTGAAAACTACTCCAACAACTTAATGAATGGCTCAAATCAAAGTCCCAAATTCCGTGGTGGAGGAGAAGCCAGTCCGGTGGTGCCAAACGAGCACACTCCAATCCACAGACCGCGTCTCAGTCTCAAACTTGCTCTTTGAGAGGCCGATCTAACAGGTCAACCTCAGCTTGGGAAAACAGGGAATACACTATATTCCCAGAAACTCTCTGGATGGGCTCTTTCCCTTCAAGAGCCTCTCAGGACACTTGGCAGGTCCAGGTTCTCTGTTTTATGTGCTGTTGGTTCCTTTAACAGGTCACTTCAGAAGGGGAATAAGCACCAAATTCAGAGAAATGGAGGTTTCCTTCAGCCACTGAACATTCTTCTGCTTTATAGTCATGCTCAACATCTTCCTGGAGGGTTGGAAAACATCAGGGAAGGAAAGTGGGAAGGGCTGCTGCAGCTACTGCCACAACCAGCCAACTCACTGTGCTTTTTGATCCTCTGGGGAAAAGAATCAGCCTCGGGGAGAGATTAAAGATAGGGAAGAGGCAAACTGGCAAGGCTGCAAAGACTCCCCTCAGAGCAGGAAACACAGATGGAACTCCAGCCTGATGAACACAAGGGCCACAAGAGTCACCTTCCCTGGCACAGGAGATAAGAAACCTGTCCACATTATTGCAGAGAATCCCTCCAGAAGGTGATGGGTGTTGGAATACACCCACAGCCCAAGGGGGGACACAGGAAAAGAGATCCACAAGGAGAGGCACCGAGGGCATGACCTTCCTTCACGTGCTTTCCCAACAAGCAGCATTCAGAAACCAACCCTTAAATGGCACAACAACCTTTCCATGACACCCTTCCTAGGAGAGCTTTTCTCCTAAAACCCAAGAGAGCCGAGGTCATGTCCCAGGGAAGCCTCCCAGTCCCATCTCCAACTCTTGTTGGGCCAAGGGGGTTCAGCCTGGAGAAGAAAATGCTCCAGGAAGAGCTTTCAATAGTAAAAGGTGGGTTATAAGACAGAGACAGACTTGTGATCATGGCCTATAGTGACAGGACAAGGTGGAAACACTTCTGAACTGGAAAAGGGTAGATTTACACTGCACATAAGGAAGAAAATTCTATTTATTTATTCTTTACTGTGAGGTCAGACCCTGGCACAGGTTGGGCAGAGAAGCTGTGGCTGTCCCAGCCCTGCAAGTGTCCCAGGCCAGGCTGGACGGGGCTTGGAGCCACCTGGGCTGGTGGAAGGTGTCCTGTGGCAGGGGGTGGGACTGGATGGGCTTTAAGGTGCTTTCCAACCCAAACTGATCTAGGATTCTATGACTTTACTGGCAATTCCAGGTTTAAAGCCATAACAACTCCCTTCATGTCACAACAGCCCAAACAGTGGCTCCAGTTTCTATCCTGCTGAGAGGACAGACATTTTTCCTCCCTAAAAGGCTGTTTTTCCTCACAGCACGTGCTGAAAGCACTTCAGTTGACACTTTCTAAAGCTCTGAAACACCTTCCCAGCCCCTCTCCATTGCTTGCTGACACGTGGGGCACCACTGGACTTTACTGGCCCTTTCAGAGTACACCTCCAGGGAAAACCAGCCAGCTCTGGGGCAGCTCATCCTTTTGTGAGGTAATTTCACTCCACACACCAAGTCTTTTTTTTTTTTCCTTGTCTCTTTTCAATGACCCTCAGGCTCCTTTCCTGCCTTCAGCAAAGAGACGCTTCAGTGAGTTTAACAGTTCTCATCTCCATCACACCTCTATGGTCCTGCCCTGTTCTGCTCATGCCAGAACAGCAGTGTGTGTGTGTGGCCACAGGCAGAATGAGATCAAGGAAAAAAAACTCCTCTTAGGAGAGAGTAGGATTTTTTTTTCCCCCTCAAACAGATCAAATTCCCAACTTATGACACATCCCAGCTGCACACACACACATCCCAGCCAGGGCAGGAACACGGAGCTGCCCCGTGTCAGCACTGCAAGGGAGCTGCTGGGTGGAGAGGGCATGGGGGCACTTACTGTCCCTGCTGCCCAAACCAGGGCAAGTGGCACCAGAATTTCCTCTAAATATTTTCCAAACAGGTCCGTTCCAAAGCTGGGAAATGCCCTACAGACTGACCATCCCTCCCTTAGGACCACACTCCAGCTCAGCACAGCCAACAAACCCTTCCCTGCAGAGGGAAGGGCAAGAGGAATCAGGATCTGACTGTGCCACAGATCCCAAAGGGAAGGATGGATTTAGGAGTGGACTGGAATTCCCACTTTGGGAAAGCAGCTCAGGAAGTGGGGATGGGAGGCAGCTAAACTGAGATCTCCTCTGACAAAAGGGGTGTTGAACCCAATGCTATAAAAAGCACCTCACGTGCCACGGGCCAAGTATTTTGGAAACTTGTTAAAAGCCAAATGACAGTCAGAGCTGTTTGGCAGGAGGGGGACGAGAAGGCAAAAGAGAAGGCTCCAGGGAGATCTCTGAGCCCCTGCCAGTGCCTGAAGGGGCTCCAGGAGAGCTGGAGAGGGACTTGGGACAAGGGATGGAGGGCCAGGACAAGGGGGAATGGTTCCCACTTCCAGAGGGCAGAGATAGGTGGGATATGGGGAAGGAATTCTGCCCTGGGAGGGTGGGCAGGCCCTGGCACAGGTTGGGCAGAGAAGCTGTGGCTGCCCCATCCCTGGGAGTGCCCAAGGCCAAGCTGGACAGGGCTTGGAGCAACCTGGGCTGGTGGGAGGTGTCCCTGCCCGTGGCAGAGGGTGGAACTGGATGAGTTTTAAGGTCCTTCCAACCCAAACCATGCTGAGATCCATTCCATGATTCTGTGACATGCAAGGGAAAAGAGCACCACAAGCATCTAATTGTGCAAGAAACAGCCTCAGAAATTTGCCTTCTTTAAGCACCATATTTTACTTAAAGATGGCAGAGAATAAATGGGTAACAGAGATTGAGCAGTTTCACTCTTTCCCACCTTCTTGTTTAAAATCAATGACTTTAAAATTTAATAACAGGGCAAAAAATGCAAAAAGTTGTGATTCTTACAGAAGCCTAATTTTAAATTACTTTTTTTAAAGGATAAAGAAGTTGTAAAATGAGAAACCAAAGACAATAATGCACCCAAATGAAATGATAAAAGCAACTAGAGAAACAAGCAGTGTGCTGGGAATTCAGCTACCAGGAAACTCCTACAGTGATGAGTGCAGAGGAAGGGATGTATGTGGGATTTATGGAATATATACCCAGGATAGATGTAATTTGGTTTGCATGCACACTTACCTTCTTTCTAAGTCTACCCCCCATCACTTCAATCACCCCAACAAGGTATTTCTTGAACACAGATGCTCTGTTTGCATCAGTTCAGTTCTAAATGTTAATTCTTATGCTTCTCCAGCAAAGTTTAAGGAAGGCAGAGCCTGTGCCTTTCCTTCTGCCCATCCACACTTTTATACAAGATTTTTAAGATGCATTTGAGGTGTTTTTTCAGCAATTTGCAGGGGACAAGGCTATGAGTGGAAAGAGCAATTACACGCTGGGGCAAAAAAAAAAATAACCCAGTGCAATTTTTACTTAGGAGAATAATTAAAAAAGTATTCCTGGAAAAGTAACTGATGACAGCGGTGGGGAATACACACATTTTTCTTCCATATAAGATTGCTGCTCTCTCTGGCTGAAAGCAGCATGCAAATAGCTTTTGCTTTTTAAGCAGCAATCATTTGCATATTTTGGGGAGGAAGAGGTTGTTGTTACAGCCAGGTCTGGCACTCTCAGCCTGCACCACAATCGAAACCCCTGCACACAAACCCCCCTCTCCCCTTCATGCAGACATACCTTTGACAGTTTTGACAAAAACCTGTTTCTCTTTGCTGGGGTCTTTCTCTTCGATCAGAATTCCGTGGAAAATGCGGCCAAACGTGCCTGGGAGAGAACACACAGTTGGGATTGAGGGGTTCAAACACACAGTTGGGATTGAGGGGTTCTGTGGTGGTTCTCACACGGTGTCCACCCAAACCTCCAGCTCCCTCCTTTGCCAGAGGGAAAGGGAAAAGGAGAAAAGGCAAAACACAACTGAGAGATAATGGCAAAACTAACTCAGAGTAGCTAAATACTTAAATTTATCACTAACAAGGTAAGAACTAAAACTAAAGGTAATAAAACTAAAAAGTAAGAAATAAATCAGTCTTAAAAACACCCCTCTCCTCCCATTCCTCCCTCCCTCCAGCAGTTCCAGGGAGCAGGGAATGGGAGTTTTGCAGGTGGGTGTTGTTGCTGCCATTGCTCTTGTCCTG
>VXAU01003156.1:3238444-3272445 GCA_013399695.1 Formicarius rufipectus
TTGGCTCCACAGGACAGGGGAAGCTTCTGGCAGCTTCTAAGAGAAACCATCCTGGAAGCCCTCCCTTCTACTAAAATTCAGCTACAGAAACCCATGATAGGTTCAAACACACAATGAGGACTGAGTGGCTCAAACACACTGATAACATCAGGAGAGCACCTGTTAGGAAAGCACTGCCTTAGGATGGATCAGCCACAGCAGAAAGTGAGGAGCAGGGGAAGGTGAAGTGCCTACAAATTCCTGTGAAATCACCAATACAGAAGCCAAGCAGCTCTCAAGCAGGAGGTGGATTCACACCCAGAGGCAGCAAATGCTGAAGGTTTGGGGTCATTAAAATTTTGGGGGACAAGCATGAGAGTGAAGCAGTGACAGCAGCACAATCCCCTCACATTCAGCATCAGCACTGCCAGAGGGTTTTTTTGTGGCAGTTCCATCACCCCTCTGCACCCACAACCCCAGCTCCTTTTCTCATCCAGCCACTCTGGAATTCTCAGTCAAAGCATTTCTCCCAGAGAGGAATTTTTTGGGGGAATTGCTCACAAGGAAACAGTGGTTTCAGCCAGGACACAGAGAACAGCTGGAGATAAAATGCATCGCATTGTTCAAAGGTTTCACCTCAGCTGGAAGGTGAGCTTGGCTTTGTTGGGGATTTTTTCCCAGTCTCTCCAACATTTTGCCACTCACAAACTGTTAATGATGCAGGAAGGGGAGCTACACTGACCAGCTGGGCTGAGAACAACTGCAGGGCAGTAACACACATGGGATTAATGTTTTATCTGATTCAGGCTGGCAATGATTTTGTCACAGTATCACTGTAGCACCAACGTGGCCATCAGTGGTACAGCCCTTTCCCAGGGATTTCTCCTGCCTGATTAGGTTCAAAAATACTTGACAGCATGAAATAGGTGTTTCATCTGGTTTCTAAACACTTAAGACAGGGACAGTGCAACATTTCTATCACCTCCCCTGGGGTTGCAAGTAAACTCTGCAAGAGAGGTGTCTTCAAATTGTAATACAAGAGGCTACAAGGCAACCACAAATGTACAGCATGAATTATTTAACAGCAAACCCTCCTCACTTGAAGACATGAGGAAAGTGCCTTAAAAGCCTATTTCCAAAATATTAAAGCAGGTTAAGCTGTGGAAGTTACTTAATTTTCTAATAAATCTCTTGGCAGGACCCATAAATGTACTGGAGTTCCATGCACACATTTCCATGCACACCCTTCTTCCCCTCTGAAGCTCTTTTGTTCTTCAGTGACAGAAGCTCAACACTGCTCTGATCCTGCAGCAAAACTGACCAGGACCTGTTTTCCATGTCCTTGGCAGTGCTGGGGGAACAGTTGGACTCACTGACCTTACAGGTCTTTCCCAACCTTAATGATTCTTTGAGCAGCTTAAGGTTTTGACTCCAATTCCCAGCTGGAGGCAGAGAAATGAGATGCCAGGACTGACTGTGCCCACCCTGCATTGAGCAGCCTCACCTGGCAGGGCAGGGCAGCTCTGCCACCAACACCTGGAGTGTTGCTGGGGCACCGAGTGCTTTCCAGTCCTGGGGGACTCCCAACACCCCAGCTACAGGCAGAGAAAAATAAGGCATGTCTGTCAGAGGTGTCTGTAGCTGAATTTTAGTAGAAAGGGGGCTATCCAGGGTGGTTTCTCTTAGAAGCTGCCAGAAGCTTCCCCTGTCCTGTGGAGCCAAGGACAGCCAGGGCCAGGAGGGACCTCCTGCTGGTGGACACAGTGGAGCCAATTAAGAATCACAGTCACAGCGCTGGGGTAACATAGTTAAGGATTTAGGAGTGTGGGGCAGTTGGAAATTCCAGCCATGGGATAACAATGCAGAGACCAAGGTGGGAGTAGGAGGAGAAGAAGGAGGGACCCCACACTGGAGCAGGGAGGGGAAGGACTCAAAGCTGTGCCCCTCCTGCAGCCCATGGAGACCATCGGGGTGCAGAGACCCCCCTGCAGCCCATGGGGTGACCCCCAGGACAAGAGCAATGGCAGCAACAACACCCACCTGCAAACCCCCATTCCCTGCTCCCTGGAACTGCTGGAAAGAGGGAGGAGTGGGAGGAGAAAGGTGTTTTTAAGACTGATTTATTTCTTACTTTTTAGTTTTATTACTAGTAACTCGTTAGTAATAAATTTCAGTATTTAGCCCCTCTGAGTTTGCTTTGCCATTATCTCTCAGCTGGTTTTTGCCTTTTCTCCTTTTCCTTTCCCTCTGGGAAAAGGAGGCCTGGAGGTTTGGGTGGACACGGGGTGAGAACCACCACAACATCCCATAAGCCAAGGAAGCTCTTTGCAAGGCCCACCCTGGGGCTGAGCACAGAGCTGCCTCCACAGAGGTGCAGAGGCACACACTGAGGGGGAGCAGGAACATCCTTCCCACTGCTGTTCAGGCTGACACAGAGCAGTCAGCAGTTCTGCCTCCAAAGGGTGATTATCTCAGACCTCCAGCTCTGGGAACTGGGATTGCTCAGGAAACACACAGATTAATGACCAAAAATTCCTAATCATTTAAACCTATTGCCCAAATTCAGCATCAACAGGGATCAATTAACACTGTGCATGAGCAGTTCCAAAGGGAACAATTCAGGAGCTGAACTCTATGATCCTTGTGGGTCCCTTCCAACTCAGGGTATTCCATGAAAAGAATCAGGCAATGTCTGTGCATCTTTGGTATCAGGGCTGTAAATGCTGCACCTGTTGATTAGATTTCCAACCCAAAAGTTATCAAATCAAGACACCAGGTTTGGCCAAGGGAAGATTTTCAGGGCTTTGGGTTGGTTTCACTTTGATCCTCTTTGTTAAGAGCAGCTCCCCTTGCAGGACCCCTCACAATGAGTGGCCTGGACATGTCCAGCCCAACTGTTCCCCTCACTCCCCAGCCATCCAACCCCTTCCTTTATTCCAGGGATGGGGTTATCAGGACAGACAAGCCCAAAGACTTTTGTCCTCCTCCATTCTGATGAACTCTGGAGGCTGCTCTCCCCCTTCTCCCACGCCCCAAGTACAAACAACATTCATCATTCCTCCCCTCCACCGAAGTTGAGAAGATCAGAAATGCCACCCATGAATAACTTCAGAAAAGTCTGGCAATGAAAACCCAGGTGTATTTATATGTCTACACCAGGGTGCAGGAACAGCAGGTCTGAGAGCAACAAATACCTTCCTGGAGCACGTCCTTGAGGGTTATCCTCTCCCTGGAGATGGCAATGTCCTTCACTTTAGCTTTGGCCTCCATGAGGGTGACACTTTTGAGATCATTCTTCTCTATCCGTAACGTGGGGTAACCTGAGGAGCCAGCAGAGCCAAACAATCCAACGTGAATACCCCTGGACTGAGAAAAGGACCACCCCAGGTCCACCCCCACGGACCAGCAGAACCTTCAGAACTGCATCCCAGACACAATCCAGAGCCCTGAAAAGCACGGGATGTTGTGGTGGGAACACCCAGCAGCAGGGAGGACTTCCCAGCGGGGCAGCGCCAGCAGAACCAGCCCCCAAGGAAAGGGGATCAATTAACACCTCCCTGACGAGGAGGGAATGACGAGCAGGGTCGGACACCGCGGGACAACTCGGAGCAGAAGATGCCTCACCCCAAGGAGCACGTAAACAAACTAGCAGTGCCCTCTTCTGGCACTTCCAGGCATCTGGAGACACCAGCAGAGTCAGAAAGGACCGAGTATTTTTGCATAACTCTGGCTTACGAGAATTACACTGATAATATTTCCTTAACAATTTCAATGTTACTGAAAACCAAGTCAGTGCAACAGTGCAGTGACCAAGAATGTCCTCCTTGCAGATTTCATGCACCCAACCTTTCTTCTCCTTTTCATTTCCACCATTCCCAGTACTCCTGGGGATGTCCTAGAGCAGGTCAGAGTCTTCTGAACCAGCCAGGACTGAGCACAGCAAACAGAGACCACACCGGGGGGGTGTGGTGAGGAGGGTTTGACCATCACCCTGTCCTGGTCAGAGCATCAGTTTGGAGTTTCCAGGGGTCATATCCAGGTTAGCCAACTGGTGGCACTTAGAAGGTCAGTCCAAAAACCAGATTAACAGGGTATCAACACAAGCTGGGATAAGTCATGGAGGGACTGGAGCTCCAGGAGGGGCTGAGGGAGCTGGGGGGGCTCAGCCTGGAGAAAAGGAGGCTCAGGGGGGACCTTCTGGCTCTGCAAGTCCCTGCCAGGAGGGGGGAGCTGGGGGGGGTCGGGATCTGCTCCAGAGGACAAGGACAGGAGGAGAGGGAATGGCCTCAGGCTGGGACAGGGCAGGGGAAAGTGGGTGTTGGGAAAACTCCTTCAATCTCAAGGGCTGTCCAGCCCTGGCACAGCTGCCCAGAGAGGTCCCCAACCCTGGGGGGATTTTAAAAGCCATGTGGATGTGGCACCTGGGGACATGGGTCAGTGGTGGCCCTGGCAGTGCTGGGGAGTGGTTGGACTCCATGGCCTTGGAGGGCTTTTCCAACCTCAAGGATTCCATCGCTCTACCAGGTGGAAAACAAAAAGGCTGGGGATGAGAGAAAACCAGCTCAAGAACGAGTTACAGGCTAAGGTCTCTTCCAAAGTCTGTGAGAAGGAGTTTTTTTAAACACTTCATAGATTTAAATTTTTTTTTAAATTTTAATTAATGCTTCTATCAAATAAATTTTAAATGCAGCTCTTTGCAAGGGCAAGATGAACTCAGGGAGGGAGATACAGCACAGTCGAGAAGGGAGCCAAAACTTCTCCCAAGTGGGGAGGAAACAGGGGAACACAGAAGGGCTGAGAGTTAACAGTGACCTCTCTGCAGTGCTCCCTCATCAACTGGAATGGTTAGGATCTCCACCATGTGCCATCAGGGGACAATGGGAGAGACTTCAGGGTCTTACTAATTGCTTTAAGAAAACCCCAAGTCATTAATTATTTTATTGACCTGGCTCTAAATAACAGATCACAGAATCCCAGAATGGTTTGGGTTGGAAGGGACATTAAAGCCCCCCAATCCAGTCCAACCCCCTGCCTTGGGCAGGGACACCTTCCACCAGCCCAGGTTGCTCCAAGCCCTGTCCAACCTGGCCTTGGACACTTCCAGGGATGGGGAATCCCCAGTTTCTCAGCCCAACCTGTGCCAGGGCCTCACCACACCAACTGAAAAAATGCCTTCCTTCTACCTAATCTGGACTGACCTTCTTCCAGTTTAAAACCACCATCTTGTCCCACACCCACTGACATTCCTGCTCACAGCCCTGCTGAACAAAGTCTCTCCAGGCATTTCATACAAAACCAGATGATCTTAAAGGTCTGCTCCAAACTCTGAGAAGACCAATGGCAGCAGCAGAGAAAGCACTGAATTTACACTTTCTGAGAAGGCCAGGGTACCTTTCTAGCTTGGCAGCTCCCACTCTGTTGAGGAAAAACAGCAGTTTGAGTTGAACAGCACACAGTTTGCTCCTCTGGCCAGGCTCCCCTATTTTCTCACCTTCTGATGTAACCCCTCACCTCCCTTTTGACCTTTTCCTGCAGCCCCCCCAGCAGTCTCTGCAGCCACCTGAGCTGGTTCTGAGTCCTGCCCTGTCCCAGTGCCCAGTCAAAGACACCTGTACCCTCCAAGCCCCAGTCCTGCCCATACAAGCCTGTGCAGAGGGCAAGGCAACCACAACTTCCCCTAAAGGTCCATTTTGGGCTGGCTCAGCCCCTGAGTTGCCTGGCAGGCCTGCAGTGCATGTGCAGCACAAGGAAGAGGCTCCTGGTCACTCCAGTGAGGTTGAACAGCCAAGGAATGGCATTCCAAGTGCATCTCTTCCCCATCCAGCTTCCCTCCAGCTGGAACAGTCCCTTCCCTGGAGCCATGCTGCATGGGATAGCCCTCCACTAGGTTATAATTTGAGGAGCAGAAGCTCCATAGATAATAAATATATTCACTAACTACAGAACTAACACAGGACACAGCTGAGGGCACTGAGGTCAAACCTCATCAGGGTCTGCAGCTTCTTCTCCTCTGCCCTCTGTGAGCAGTGACAGGACCCAGGGAACGGCCTGAGGTTGTGCCAGGGAAGGTTTAGGTTGGATATCAGGAAAAGGCTCTTTCCCCAGAGGGTGGTGGGCACTGAAAAGACTCCCCAGGGCAGTGGGCACAGCACCAAGGATGCCAGAGCTCAGGGAGTGTTTGGACAACACTCTCAGGGACAGGGTGGGATTGTTGAGCTGTCCTGGGCAGGGCCTTCAGTTGGACTGGATGACCTCTGTGGGTCTCTTCCAGCTTAGGAGATTCCACGGTATCAGTCACCAGACCAGCCTCTCACTGAGGATACAAACCACTGCCACCCCTCCTTCCCATTCACTGCCCTTTTTAGCTACATCACATCACGTAAAGCAAAGCTGTAAGCAAAAACAGAGGAAAAGAACAACCCAACCATGAGGGACACCAAGAGATGGGATGTTCCCTGAGCCCCAGAGTTCCCTCCTGGCTGTGGGCATGGCTGGCCAGGTCTGTTCTTAGACTGACACTTACTGGTTACTGGCGTGGCGTTGTTGGGGGTGTCGGCTCGCAGGTACTGCGTTGTCTGCGTGGAGGGTTGGGACAGGCCTTGGGAGCTGCTGCTGTCACTGATGCTGGATCAAAACAAAGGGGGACAGGGACATCAGTGCTTGCCACGCTGACACACACCAAACTCGCTCACCAAAGTTAAACCAGCAGATTTTCCAGGCAAGGCTTTGAAAGAACGGAGTTTTCGAAGGCGCTCACACAGTAAAATGTATTTCAGGGAACTCAAGAATCTCGGTACTTCTGTTCTTTGAGCAGGAACAGCTACCCCCTGTGTCTTCTGCAGAACTTGCTCTATTTTCCAGTGCTTTCCTCCCACTCCTGAACACTCGAAGTGACAAAACATTCATTGCAAGAACCACCCTTTCATACCAAAGCCAACTATTATGTTCCAGAGAAGAGTTGCACACATTTCTTCCACTGTCCCAACGTCCCACTGAGACCCTCCTTTACAGCCCAAATGCTCTCCCGAGTTGGTCACTCCCTCTCTAAGGGTACCTGCTGTCCCCTTCAGGACCACCTTTGAGATACTTCCTTTGGGCAGAAGGACCAGAGCTGCACCAGTATTCAAGAGACAGGTGAACCACAGCAGAGCCTTTTCTGTCTCCTACTCCAAATCCCACTAAAGGAGTTGCTGTAGCACTGATGGCCCAGGAACAGGTGAAGAGGCAAAGACAGGACCTGTCACCAGCTCAGATGGCAGGGCCAGAGGACACTTTCTTCATGTCTCCCCCAACACAGAAACATCCCCCCCATTTTATCGAACTTAAAAGCTTCTCCACACCTGCTGACTGCACTGGGAGGACAAACAGGAGATTGTTTGGGGATACAACCTCTGCCTTGCCAAATAACATTTGGTGTTTCTTGGGCTGCTGTTGAGTGCTGCCCAGGCAGGGTCAGCCATCCCTGCAGGACTGGCAGGCATGAGGTGAAGCCCTCCAGGTCCACTGCTCCCTTTGAAGGCAGGAACAGCACCCAAACCAACTCCTCCCCATGGTACCACCATCACAGAGGCACCTGCTGCATTTTTAATTTAGAGCAGAATCTGCTGATTCCCACAACACAAACGGACTGATTCACAGCCGACCTCAACCTCTTCCTGGCAACTCCTTTTACATTTATTCCCATATTCCCTGTCTTCCAGGTGCAGGTTTCCAGCACAGCTACTACTACGAGTTTCAAGCCACAGTTGCTGGTGTAGCTGCACCCCCCTCCACCCCCAACTTCCTCTGGAGTATTTGAAGGAATATTCTCTGGTGCTGACAGCTCATTACTGCTGATTTTAATTGTTCCCACTACTGCACCCAGAAGCTACTTCAACATGACCCACTCTCCAGAGAGCTCCCAAGAAACAAGTGTCCTGGCACAGTCCCTGCATTAAACACGGATGCAAAACCTGCATCTCCTTTCCCTGCTCTGGCTGGAAACTCCTTTTGTAACCTGATCACCCACCAGCCCTAAGGATTCCTTTGGCTGGAGGCAAGTCTGAGAAAGGACTTAATTCTTTTCCTGCCTGTTGCAAGTTTGAAAAGCTCCCTTTGGGGTTGGCTGAGTTCTGGTTCTCAGGTTTAACTCGCCTTCCGAGCTGTCCCATTTACACACTCTGTGCCTTCCTGCTTCAATGAATCCCATTCTCCTGCTGGCCAGCCATGCCAGCTTTCCCTGGCACTTTTTCCAGGGCTTTTGCTAAGAGGCTTGCAGCACTGGCACTGCACTTCCAATACAATGTTCTTATATAATCTGTGTGCACCCTGTAAACTCAGCTGCCTGCTCTGCCCTTCTGCTTAACAACCCTCCTCGGTCTTGTTTAGTTCTGGGGTTTGAAATGAGGAGCAACAGTGGGGTTTCCAGGCCCTGTAGCTCCTGGAAGGTCATTAACCCCAATGCCATTATCACCCTCCTTTCAGAAGCCCTTTACAGCAACAGCCAAATCAAAAGTTGCTCCTTCTCTCAATGAGTTGGTTGAAAACAAACCCCTCCAACCCTGATCTTCAGGCACATTTTGCCTCAGTTACACCTCTGCTCTGGCTGAGCACAGACAGTTCTTACCTGGCAGCATATCCAAAGTTTTGCCAGGTCAGGCACCTTTGGGCTCACAGATCAAGTCATCACATGGTGCTCTGAAGAGCTAAACCCCAGGAACTGAAAACTTCATAAAATCACAGCACTGTGTGGGTTGGAAGGGACCTTAAAATATCACCTCCTTCCAACTCCTTGCCATGGGCAGGGACACCTCTCTGAACCTACCCAGAGTTTATCAGGAGGGCATGTATTGATTTCAGAAAATTATTAACACTTGCAAACCACGGAGGACCAACATGAGATGGATTTTTAGCTCTTATCTCCAGAGAAATCCAGTGCAGCACAGCAGATGGAGGGACACTGCTGGGCTGGACAGCCTCAAAACCTCACAGATGACACAGCTCACACCCCATCAATGCACTGGTTTTTCTTCCTGAATTAAAGCTGCACATCCCTTAACACCTCCAATTGATTAGAACCCCCCAGTGAGGCATAAAGGAGTGGGGGGGAAGACGACAAGTCAATCAAACCTTGAGAAACCACAACTGCTGAAACCTCAAACCCAGTGGGCTGGGGACAGCAGGGGAGGGAATGGCAGAAAGGAAAAGGAACAGATGAGAGGAGGAAGATGAAAAGGTAAAGCCACTCTGAGAGGCTAAAGGCAGCACAGAGGGAGTTCAAGATACCCTTTCACAAGGGGTGGCCACCCACGGCTCTGAGTGTTTTCCAAAGGCTCCAGTTTCCAGCTGGCAGGTCCTGAGCAGTTCCATGTGGTGCAGGCTGCTCACACAGCCTCAGTCCACCTGCTTTTCCAGCCTTCCTCCCTGGCTCTTTAATCCCCACTGTACTGTCCTTGGCTTCACATTACCAGTCCCTCTCCCGTGCACGTGCCATGGTTTTTCTGGATGGAAAATGCACTTGGGAGAGAACAACAGTTCCAGCTTTATAGCCCAGCAGTTGGAAGCCCCAGACTGTGTCCTGAGGGCAAAGGGAATGCTGGAAAATCCATCAAAACAGAAAAAAACTCTGTCTCCTGTAGATGTCAGTAAAAACCAAATGATTCCACAGAATCCTGGATTTCACAGTGGTTTGGGTTGGAAGGGACATTAAAGCCCATCCAGTCCCACTCCTGCCATGGGCAGGGACACCTTCCACCAGCCCAGGTTGCTCTAAGCCCTGTCCAACCTGACCTTGGACACTTCCAGGGATGGGGCAGCCACAGTTTCCCTGGGATTCAACCTGTGCCAGGGCCTGCCCACCCTCCCAGGGAACAATCCCTTCCCAATATCCCACCTAACCCTGTCCTGTGGGGCATTGCCCCTTGTCCTGTGCCTCCAGGCTCTTGTCCCAAGTCCCTCTCCAGCTCTCCTGCAGACTTTTTAGGCAGCATATGCCAGGTCAGGCACCTTTGGGCTCACAGATCAAGTCATCACATGGTGCTCTGAAGAGCTAAACCCCAGGAACTGAAAACTTCATAAAATCACAGCACTGTGTGGGTTGGAAGGGAGCTTAAAAGATCACCTCCTTCCAACTCCCTGCCACGGGCAGGGACGCCTCCCTGAAGGGGAGGGGCTCTCAAGTCTCTCCAGAGCCTTCTCCTCCCCAGGCTGACCACCCCCAGCTCTCCCAGCCTGCCTTGTCTATGAGCCCAAGTATCTACCACTATTTCCCTCAATCATGACAATCCCTGTAGATCTCATTCTGTCCAAATTTCCCCACTCCACACAACTCTTCCCACAAAGCCTGGAGAGCCACACCCCTCCCACTCCATAAACACCTGCCACAGCTGCCTTTTTGCAGCACAGCACTTGCCATAACCCTACACAGGGAGTTCCTACTCCAGTTTGTCATGGAGAGCACGAATCCCGAGCTCATTCTGACCCCAAACTCCCACAAAACTGAGCAAGCCTGTCCCAAAAAAACACCCTGGACAAGCTTGGATCCATACCTGTCATCCAACTCTATCCTTTTCATGCTGTGGAGGTGCAGGACAGCCAGGATGATTGCCACCAGGAATATCACAGCACAGCACACTCCCACGCTGATATAGAACACCCGGGTGGAAGTGGTGGGAGCTGCGTTCACTGGATCGACTGAAACACCGAGGTGGAGAGTTACCAAACTCTGCCCAAACAGGAAAAAAAACCCAAAAACACCCAAACAAAACCCACCAGAAATGACAATTTGTTAGTTTGTTTGTTAGAAGGGCTGGAGGAAGGGAGAGGCAGCAGCCCCAACCATTCCCAGCTTTAAATCGGGCATCCTGGAGAACAACTGCCCTGGAAGAGGCAGTGGGGAGGTAAAGAGAGAGCTGAGCAAAGCCCCCCAACAGCATCTGGAACAAACATTGGCATTTTGGGTGCTCTGGAGGCTGGGCACAGCTCACTGATGGGATTTCCAGGCAGGAGCAAGAAAAAGAAATCACCTCAGCCTATTCAGTCACCAGTGACAGGTTCAAACAGCAAAGCAGAGAGGTCCTAAAGCCCTAAAGAAGACAGAGCAGGGTCAGGTGTGGAAACCAAGGGCTCCAGGATGGGACACAGAAGTTGTCAGGAGACTTGGAACAGGTTTTTCTCCTCTTCAAGGGTTCAAATAATGAATTATCAAAATCCCACTGAAATACTGGGTATGGTACAGACTGCCTGGGGGCTGTTTTCATGGGGAAAGCTGTGCAATCCCAGAACACCCCAAATTTTTCAGCTTTCACCCCCCAAAGTTGCACATTCAGGGTTACTTACAGATAGCCTTGCTGCTGTTTTTATCAGCTGCTGGAGATTTGACTTCTGGTTCAAGCTCTGAAGAGATGAGACAAAACCAAGAGGTTTGGTGCACATTAATTATTGCTTCACAACTGCCTCCTTCAGGGAAAATCAGATGTGCTTTTCCAAAGAGCTGAGCTGACTCAGGGGGGCTACAGATTTCCATTTAAAGCCTCAGCCATGGCAGAATTAAAATGACACTGAACCAAGGGGGTCAGATATTTCAGCACTGGGTGGGCTGAACCCACTGAATCCCCTTCCCTCTGGAAACCCCCTGGCCTGTCCAAGGGCCAAAGCAGCAGAGGGGGTGCAGAGCATGGGAGGGTTTGGAAGGGACTACTAAACAAAGGTCTCACAGAATCAGTTCCCGCAGGACAGAAAATGATGCCTGGAATGTTCAGTCAGGACTGCCCCAGTGTTTTGGAGGAAATCTTGGCTCCAGCCTAGTGCTACTCATCCCAAGAGGAGACAGAGGAGTTGCCATGGGCTCTGTCCTTCTGAGCTGGTGCCACAGTCAGGAGTGAGTTAAGACTGCAGGATGAAAGGCATGATGCCTATTTAAATACTCCTACATATGCAGATAAAGGCACAAGGGCCATACTTGGCTTTTGTGTGTTGCTTCAGAAAGGGAACAGATCTTCACTGAGGTTATTGTGGGTTCCCAAGAATCATAGAATGGACTGGGTTGGAAAAGACCTCTGAGACCATCGAGTCCAACCCTTGATCCAACTCCAGTCCCTTTCCCAGATCATGGCACTCAGTGCCATGTCCAATCTCAGTTTAAAAACCTACAAAAAGGTGAATCCACCCCCTCTCTGGGCAGGCCATTCCAATGCCTGGTCACTCTCTCTGCAAAGAATTTCTTTCCAATATCCCACCTAAACTTCCCCTGGCTGAGCTCCAGCCCTGCCCCCTTGTCCTGTTGCTGCTGCCTGGGACAAGAGATCAAGCCCACCTGGCTACAACCTCCCTTCAGGGGGTTATAGAGAGTGATGAGGTCACCTCTAAACCTTCCCTTCTCCAGACTGAACGCACCCAACTCCCTCAGCCTCTCCCCACAGGACTTGTGTTCCAGTCCCTTCACCAGCCAGAGGAGCAGTGGAAACCCAGGGAATGCAGGAAACTCTGGAGATGCCTTCAGGTGACCCTCCTTGAGGATCTGCACTGAGGGCATCCAAGAGATTTCCGTGGCTGCAAAGGCACAACCCCACTTGCACATTCCCCTTCCTGCTTTGTGTCCACTCCAGCCCAGCCCCTTCCCACTCTTGGCTCAGCCAGTTCAGCCTCATCAATTTGGGAAAAAGTAATCCAGGGCAGGGAAAAGTCTGAGTTTTTCTCCCTCTCTTTTCTTATTCCTCTTTTAAACTTGAGGAGGAACCCTCAAGAACGCCCTGAGCAAAAGCAGTGAAGATCCTGTGATCTAAGGATGGCACAGCTCTTGGGATTCCCTTAAATAATTTCCTTCTGATGCCTATGAAAATAATAATAATTTGAAAATTCTAGGAAGCAGCAACAATCCAAGAATAAATAATACTTGCAGATTCCCAAGTGGAAACACCAAAGAGTCAATCTGGGATTTCCAGAGTTGGGATTACGTCCCAAGATCACTTTGTGCTCTGCTGACAGACTAACACCTCCTTATGCTCACTAAACAGCTATTTTATCATCATTTATAAACTAAATAGATTTTCTAGGTAATTCTTAGAACCATTTGAATTCTCAGAGTGTTGCAGTTTTGAAGAAACACCTTTTTTTCCTGCCAAGCACAGAGAAAATACTTTTTGATATATATATATATAATAAAGGTCAATCAGCACAGCAGAACTCTTGGGGGAAGTTATTCACTCAGCAGCTTCTGCTTTTACCAAAAGTCCCACTGATTTCTCAAAGGCAAAACTTGACCTGGTTTCTCCCCACCCTGGCTTTGACACCCCCATCCCCCACCTCACTCTCTTTTCCTGCCACCCTGTAGCAGCAGAACCTTTTCCACCTCAGAAACTCTTACTTTTGTAGCACATTTTCCTCCGTTTGAAGTTCAGGACTGTGATGTTTTTGGAGGCATTGACTGTTAAGTTGAGCTGCATCAGGATCGTGACGTCGGAGTCGAGCCTGCCGGTGCAGAGGAGTTCCACCCGGAACACTGCGGACAACAACCAGGGGTTACAGGCAGTGGGAGCATCTCCCAACCTTTGGGATGCCACAGCTTTGCCACTCTAAGGGTCTTTTTGGAATGGTGTTTTGTCATGGGTTTCTGTAGCTGAATTTTAGTAGAAGGGGGGGCTACCAGGATGGTCTCTCTTAGAAGCTGCCAGAAGCTTCTCCTGTCCTGTGGAGCCAAGGACAGCCAGGGCCAGGAGGGACCTCCTGCTGGTGGCCAAAGCTGAGCAAATTAATAATCACAGTCACAGCTCTGGGATAACATAGTTAAGAATTAGGAGTCGTTGCACAGTTGAAAAACATTACAGCCATGAGATAACAACACAGAGACCAAGGTGGGAGCAGGAGGAGGTGAAGGAGGGACCCCACACTGGAGCGGGGATGGGGGAAAGGACTGAAAGCTATTTCCCCCCNGAAGGACTCAGAGCTGTGGCCCCCCTGCAGCCCGTGGGCAGGACCGTGGGGGAGCAGGTTGTCCCCCTGCAGCCCACGGAGCCCATCGGGGGGCAGAGACCCGACTGCCCCCCATGGAGTGACCCCCAGGACAAGAGCAATGGCAGCAACAACACCCACCTGCAAACCCCCATTCCCTGCTCCCTGGAACTGCTGGAGGGAGGGAGGAGTGGGAGGAGAGGGGTGTTCTTAAGACTGATTTATGTCTTACTTTTTAGTCTTATTACTTTTAGCTTTAGTTCTTACCTTGTTAGTGATAAATTTAAGTACTTAGCTACTCTGAGTTAGTTTTGCCATTATCTCTCAGCTGTGTTTTGCCTTTTCTCCTTTTCCCCTTCCCTCTGGGAAAGGGAGGGCCTGGAAGTTTGGGTGGACATAGGGTGAAAACCACCACACACAGCTCTGCCACTCTGAGGGTCTTTTTGCAATGACGTTTATAATGCACATTGTTAAAGAACCTGCTGTTCAGACATGCAGTTTTAGCCTTCGTGCCTCATCACCTTCAGTCAACTCTCAGAGCACTGAAGGACACAGATTTTGAGTTAATTTGTGCCAATATATTAAATGTTCAGAGATTACCAAAAGTGTATTGGTGGTTAAATATCCATTATTCACCCACTGTCTGGATGTGGGGGGAGGATTTTACCTGAGAGCGTGCGAGGAACTTCCCCTTGGAGGGAAACATTGGCCTGGGGCAGAGCCATAGCCACGGGATCGTGGACCTGGAAGCCCAGCTTGTACTCCACCTGGAACACCAGAGTTGGGAGACACAGGACACATCAGGAATCTCCCCAGTAGCACAAAGAAAAGCAACAAGCCTGCTCACAGTTCCTCTTGCAGATAAACCAGAAGCACATGCATTCTTTTCAATGAGTGCTGCTGATTTCAGGGGCCCACGTGCTGAGTTTCTTGTGTGGTGTTTCAATATCAGGCCTTAGTGACAGTGGAAATTAAGAAAGCCAAAACAGAAATCATTTCTTGAAATTTGAGGCAGAATTCAGAGTGCTGTATTAAAAAAAAAAAAAACAAAAAACAAACAAAACCAAAAAACCCCCAAAAACCTCCCCTGTTAATACTTTTAAACGTCCTTGTTCAAAAGTTGGTTTGTTAAAGCCATAAGAAATCCAAAAATTCCCCCACTTCCAGTCAGTTCTACAAACCAAGTTGCTCAGAAATAATTTATTCAACTACAGTCAAGATTTTCTTTTCACATTCTGCAAACATTCTTTCAAAAAAGTAGAGGACCTCCTGTAAGTCCCAAGACCCTCTTGGAAATTCATCCCTACCCTTCACAGTTCACTTGAAGGGATTTGTCTGACTTTGTCTGGCCCGACAGTGTATTTTTCTCCCCCTTTCTAAAAACATAATAAGGTTCATTTCTGTTATCAATTTCCTTTGCAGTCTCGATGCCAAGTGCAGAGGCACAGCCCAAGCCCTGAGCTCCTCCCAACTGCTCTGCACCCACCCCACCAGGCTGGACCAGCAAGATGCCACGGGCTGGGATGGCAGGGCTGGCAGCAGGGCTTGCACAGGCTCCAAAATTCCCACTGAGAATTCCCAGGGAAGCTCAGGGCAGGGAGAGGGATGCAGGCAGTCCATGGCTGCAGCTGGAACAGGCAAACTGAGGTTACAGCCTTTCCTACTTGAGGGCAGAAGAACAACCACCACTCAATTTGGGAAAAAAACCCCAAAACAACCCAGAAGGAACATCTGGCAGAGACTAAACAGATCATTTTGCATGTGAAAATCAATTGTTAGTGACTGGCAATGGTTCAGACTGTGAGAGCACAGGCAACTCCCCTGCCAGCTGCTGCTGCTGCACGCCCCAGCCACGCTGATTAAGGGAAATAAAAAGCCCTTCCATTTAATCACGGCTCAGTAAGAACACAGGAGATGCTGCTTTTATAGGTCCTCCTTGTCTCCAGGCACATGTTTCCAGAAGTCTCTGCAACAATGGCTCTACAGAGGATTTCCAAGGCTTCAGTTCATGGTGTCCAGTGCATCAACAGAAGAGACTCCACAGCCAGTGGCTCGTGTACATATATGGACCTTGTCAGGAGCAAGACGTATAAAACACTTTAAAATAAGTGCTTGAGCTTTCTAAACTAAGAAAGGAACAGCTTGGACATGTATCCCCTTAACCTACTGCCTGCAGTCATATGAAGAAGAATTTTGCACCTAGCACATGCTCATTTTGGCACAGCAAAGAGCCATTAAATGGTCATAGCACTAATAACACCAAAGAGACTATTCACTGAGCAGCACAGAGTCTCAAGCAGCCAGAGGTTGGTGCTCACCTTGGATTTTGCATGCCAGGTGAAGTGGAGACTGTTGGTCTCGCTGGGAATCAGGAGGTTGAAGGACAAGGCGTAGTGATTGACCACATCATTCCTCACATAGGACAGCTCTGCATCAAGGCCTGCAAGCACAAAGAGGACACTGAGACAGGGCAGGACAGGGCCAAACACATTGTCTCCCCACTCTCAGGATCACCAGCTCCACTGGGATCTGAATGGTTGAGCAAACCCCTCCTCAAGTCTGTGAGTTCAGTGGCAGCTTTGGAGACCCATCCCACGAGTGGTACCCCTGACAGGGCACTCCAAAGTCTCCCAAAGCACCAGTTTCACAGAGGTGCCACAGCCTAAAAAAAAGAGAAGAGCTGGAATGTAATGGACGGAAACAAGACTTTTCATACCATCCTCCAACAGAGTCAGCACAGGCTCCCCTGAACACACCCCTGTCCACTCCAGGGAACCACAGCTCCAGTTTTGCTCTCACTTACAGCTGTGCTCACTCAAACCAACCTGTTTTGGATTGTCAGCTGCTTCATCACAGGTCATTTCTCCTGGAATAGCTCATTCCTTCAAGACACACAAGCACTGTGGAATCAGCTTCAAGGTAATTAGATCAGGGAAATACAGAACAGTTTGGGTTGGAAGGGACCTTAAAGCTCACCCAGTGCTACCCCTGCCATGGGCAGGGACACCTTCCACCAGCCCAGGGTGCTCCAACCTGGCCTTGGACACTTCCAGGGGTGGGGCAGCCACAGCTTCTCTGCCCAACCTGTGCCAGGGCCTGCCCACCCTCAAAGGGGAGAATTTACTCCTGAGATCTAATCTAAATCTCCCCTCTTTTATAGTTTCAAACCATTCCCCCTTGTCCTGTCACTGCCTGGCCATGTGAAAAGTCACTCTCCCTCAGTGACAGGTGACATCTGTACACTTGGCAATGCTGGGATTTCATGCCTCCCCTGTGCACTCTGAACACCTGAATACACCCAGGGAACTGCAGGACCCACAAAACTATCCATTACAGACCACTAAAGTGCATGTCCTTAAATAAAAGGCACATTGTGAGACTGGAAATGCTGCAGCTGCTGTTGTTTCCTGGGGCACACACCCCAGGGTGACCCTGAGCACAATGTGTGGCAGAGGGAGCACCACTTCCCTGCAGAGAGAAAATTCATCCCAGCTCCAAACCCCCAGGACAAAACCACACTGGAATTGTGATAGTACTATCCTCCTTGTCTCCCAGAGCTCCTCTTTCCTGTGCTCCCAGTTAAATGCTGTCCAGGCCCAGCGACACGTGGGCAAAACAGACACAGAACGTTCCACCAAGAGCTCAAGTGGGAATGTAAACAATGGATTCTGGGGTGACCTCATGGTGGCCTTGCAGTGCCTAAAGAGGGCTGGAGAAAAACAGGGAGACATTCCACACAGGGAGACAGTGATGGGACAAGGAGGAAGTGGGTTAAATTAGAAGAGATATGGATTGGATGTTGGGAAGGAATTCCTCCCTGTAGGGTGGGCAGGCCCTGGCACAGGTTGGGCAGAGAAGCTGTGGTTGCCCCATCCCTGCAAGTGTCCAAGGCCAGGTTGGATGGGGTTTGGAGCACCCTGGGCTGGTGGGAGGTGTCCCTGCCCACGGCAAGGGGTGGAATGGGATGGGCTTTTTCCAACCCAAACCATGCCATACCATGAATTATTTTTATTATGGCTGGAAAGTCGAGAACATTGGAGAGGTTGTGACTCCAAGAGGACAGCGTTTAAGGCATTCTGGTTATTCCAAGAATCCAGGGGATTATGAAAGGCTGGGTTTTCTTAAGAAATTAAGGAGAAATAAATCAAAGCTAACCATTGGACTGTGTAGACAAGCTGCATTTGAAGAAAGGGTGCATCAGCCTGAGAGAAATAATTAACCCTCCTGTTGAGTGCAAAACCTGGGCACAGAGCAGTGCAAAGGGACATGTTCTCTTATTCCAGACCTTGATTTAATCCACCTTGTTTCCACAGGATACAGAACACAGCCAAAATATTCCTCTGCACTCTTGTTGCTGTTAAATACTTTTACTCCCTCCTCGCTCATCAGTGTCCCAAAATTTAACCCAAACCCTGGAGCCTGTCACAGCTCCTGGGGGTGGTGAGGGGGACAACCCCAGATTCATGGGAGGAATCAAGAGAACAGAGCAATCCAAGGGAGAAATGCTCTCACTTGAGCCACTGAACAGAAAAAGCTTCAGGTGATACCAAAAGTGCTGAAGGTAAACAGCCTGACACAGTATCTACAAAAAAAGTTCACTATTTCTTGCCCACTTAGTCCATATTCCCACTCAAAAAAAAAATGGGAAATGCAAAAGCATCCCCAACAGTACAGCAGGAAGAACGGGAAGCATACACACCCCTCCTTGAAATGAAATAAAACTCTGAACTCACATAAAAGCAACAGCAAACTTCCAAAAACCTTGCTCAGGTAATTTTCACAAGTTTAGACAGGAAAACCCCCTCAGATTTGGGAAGGAGCATGGAGAAGAGCTCACAACTATCAGGCACTTGCTCTTCCAGTCAAGATGGGAAGTTTTATGTGCAGAAACTTGCTGAACAAAGTATTCAAAGCAACCCCAGTAAGTACAAAGTATTGAAACAAAACCAGGAGGACAATAGGATTTGCAGGGCAAACAATGAAACTGGAGCAAAGATGCTTCTGAAATAAAGAAAACCTCCCCTTGCTGATAAAATGGTCCCACCAGAACCAGAGGGTCACAAAACCACTGCAGGGTGATAATCCTTGATTTAATATAAACTTGGTAGGGAAACTGGGCACAGAAACCAAAGGGGCACATGGCAATAAAACTGACTGGGGTAAAAACCTGCCTTCATAAAAGGAATACAAAAAGCAATCCCAACTGAAGCTGCCAAGCAGAAACATCTTGAGGGGCAGTATCACCTGAAGGGGCCTGAAACCAAATTACCCTACAGAAAATCAATCAAACCTTTGAGCCTGAATGGTGGTACAGCACTGAGTAATTTGATCCCAGAGCCCACTCATGTTTTAATGCCTGTGCTGCCATAAAAGGCTCCACACCAACAGGTGACACCAATAATAATATGAATTTCAACAGCACATGTAACAGCCACACAAGAATGAACCTTGTGTTTTAGCGCTCAAAAAGATTATGGTTTAAGACTGGCATGGAAGAAGAATTTCAGAGGTTTTGTACTATTGCTCTTAACTCCTAAAAAAGAGTAAAGCAGAAGATTGCCTGGCTCAGTGTCCTGTCCATATTGGGGGAAACAGAAATTCCCTGGGGAAGGATCAAACCCAAGGACACAGGGACACATGTCTGTCTGTGGATCACTTCCTAAGGTTCACGACAAGAAGGCTGGAGTGAGACTTTGGACAAGGCTGTGCAGTGACAGGACAAGGGGGAGTGGCTTCCCACTGCTGGAGGGCAGGGATGGATGGGATACTGGGAATGAATTGTTGGCTGTGAGGGTGGTGAGACCCTGGCACAGGTTGGCCAGAGAAGCTGTGGCTGCCCCATCCCTGGAAGTGTCCAAGGCCAAGTTGGATGGGGCTTGGAGCACCCTGGGCTGGTGGAAGGTGTCCCTGGCCGTGGGAGTGGGTGGCACTGGATGACCTTCAAGGTCCATCCCAAACCATCCAATGACTCTGTGATCAAACTCACAGGCAGTACCTTCCTGAGATTTTTCTTCTCTCAGGAATTTGGATAAATCCTTCCTCAAAGACTGGGAAATGATCATATTTACCTGGGAGGTGTCAGTGTCTCAATACCACACAGTCATTTCCCCTTTAATGTTTATCAACAACTCAAACATTTCCTCTCTAAGCACATCTTTTCCCATCAGTGAGCTAAAGACAAAACTCCATTTCCCATGCACAGCTCTCACCAGAGCTCTCACCAACCCAGCAAGCTCCCACCCACCCCCTACCTCCAACCCACCACGGGTTGATTCTGCTTCCAGAGCACTTCCCATCCCCTTGCTGCCTCCCCACCTCCATCCTCAATTCCTGGAGCACTTTGTCTGTGTAATTTATCTCAGCCAGGCCAGCAAATCACACCAAAACTCGCAGCTGAACCTGCTGGTGACAAACAGCCCCTTCCCTGTGCTCGGAGCAGGGAAGTGTGTTATGCCTGACACAAAGGAGCTCCACTCCATCCCAGCTGGAAGAAAAGGCTCTGGGAAGGTCCACGCAGGTCAGAAATCCCACAGGGCACTGCAGGGGAGAGCAGTGAGAGCCAGAGCTCACTGACAGGGTGTGGATCTCAGGCTGACAGCTGAAGGCCAACCCCAAACTGCTTTAATTCTGCATTTCCCCTTCTCCCTTCCCCTCACACCGACCCCAGCCTGGCCACGTTCCCCAGGGCAGCCTCCAGCCCCTGCAGGGGGGAGCTCAACTCCCTGAATCAGTGAGGATGCCCAGGAGCAGCCCCCACAGAGAGCCAGGCTAAAATAGTCCCAGTACCCCAGCCAGGTAGTCTAAGGCACTTTGCCAAAGCACAGGTAGCTTTGAAAGGTGGTTATCAAATGAAGCAGGTCACTGTTCATGCAGAGCCTAAGCCAGTAACCTCAATTTTCCCCTTTTTTTGACAAAGGCTTCCACCAAACACAGCAGCAGTGTGAGATGCCCCAGTGAGGCAGCAGGTTGCTGAGTGAAGCAGAGGAACCACGTTTGTTTTCTCTGTTTTGTTTTTTTTCTGATTTAAGAATGTAAACTACCATGCTGGGTTCCTCCAGGGGTGCTGAAAGCTTTAGCTTTCCCCACCTCTCACCAGCCCCTGGACCAAAGCCAGGCTGGATGCAGGGTTTGTATCCTCTGTGGAATGAGGAGAGGAGAGCACAGGCAGGTCGAGGAGGAAACAGGCAGCTCTTCAGGCATCATTTTCTGAGTAGAGCAGGAGAGCACAAAGAGAGGGGTGGAGAGCTTCACAAAGAAACACCAAAAAACTGCAGAGGAGGAAAAGCAGCTTTTCCAAAAACGCTCCCTTTGGTTTAAGCAGAATACTGGTGATGGCTGATGAACAGTTTGAAAAGCTGGGCTGCAGTTTTGCTCTGGCAACCCTCCCTAAACAAGTCCATATGCACACGAGGCACACACTGCAGGATCTGTTTTCTCCTGACTTGGACTTGACTAACCCACACCAACCCACGTGGAATCAGCAGTGCTCTGCCTGCATTTCCAGCAAAACCACCCCCCTTTTCCACAGGCAAAGGCTAAATCTCATTATCAACTTCCCCATCTTTGGACCTTGGGCACAGACTCGAAAGAATGAATTAAAAGCTGAAGGCAAACAAAAAGGGAAACTTCAGCAGCAGCACAGAGAAAGTCTGTCATTCTTTGCCCTGTTTAACATAACAAAATATCTGAAGGAGCTAAGAAAAGAAGGGGAGAGCCCAGCTTTCATTCCCAGATGCCAAAGATGCTGGGCAGCCCTTGTGTTCATGACAACACTGAATCATGACAGTCTAGCAGCCTAACAAAACACTTCTTTTCAAAAGTCCTTCTGCAAATGCAGTTTAGCTTCTTTTTCTTTTCTGTCTTTTTAAACACAATACACAAAAGAAACTTGCCTCTATCAGCATGGGAAAAGTGGATTTTATTCTCAGGAAGCAAATCTATCCTGCAACATGCACTTATAACATGCTCTTCTTCAACACAACAGTGCTTGTTACCTGGAGTTACACTTAACCACTTCAAATCATTGTAACACAGTTCTGGCAGATTTTGCCTAAAACTGGGAGATCAAAAATGAGTGTGCAGTATAAGAGTTGGAAGAGATTTCTGTTTGACTAGGGCTAAAATATTGCAAAAAGCAGCATTTCACCAGGAGCAGTCTGGTCACAACAGCTGACACCACCACCACGATCTGTCTCAGCTGCCTCCCCAGCACAGAAGGGACAGAAATCAGGGCCTGTTTTCCTCCTGCTCTGGGCTGTCACTTGAAAGAGTTTCTTCAGCAGCAGCTCAGGGGTGTCTGCAGGGACACCAAAGCACCACAAACCCCAGGGAGCAAAGCCTCTGCTGCTCCTGCCTCCCAGCCATGGGAGCTCATGAACTGGGGAGAGTCTCCCAGCTCAGGGAGTTATTGTCTCTGTGTAAATGCTCTGTTTGTTCTGTTCTCTGCTCCACAGAATGAGGCTCCTGGGTTAGTCCTCTGGCCAGACCAAAAGTTTCCCCTCCAGGAGGAGCACCCACGTGAAGGACCTCAAGCCTCAACACCCCTCCACCACCACCCACTTCCCAAACCCTGCTCCATAAACACATCGGATTCTCCCACCACTGGATAATTTACCTTGTGGAGGAAAAGGATCTTTTTACTTCCATTTTCCTTTCATTTAAAGTGCACCCTAAGTCTAAAACACTGACTTTAAATCCTAAGCCTTCCCTTTTTTTTTTTTAAGTAAATAGGAAAAGGCACGGAGGAAAAGGCACGGAGGAAAAGGCACGGAGTAATGATAGCAGGTATGTAGCACAGGGCACAGCAAAGGACTCAGGCATTCCCTTAGTACTTAAGAGATGTGCTCCTCTGCACTTCTCTGAGTAAAGTCTACCATTATAATCACTATTTTTTATTATTAACACAACTCCAACAGCTAGAACTGCCATCATGTATCGAATTCACAGAATGGCACCGGTCATGAAAGAAACAGACTATGGTCATTACCAAATAAATCTTGCAATGGTCTGTTTGCAAAAGAATGAATAGTGTTTTTATGGAAGAGCATCCACCATTTGTTTCTTTAATCAACCAGCAACGAGGTGTATACGGCAGCAATGGATTTATAGTTATTTTCTCTTGGACCTCTGAAGACAAGATATGGCTACAGAAACAGACTAGGAAACGTATGCACTGACCTTAAATCTGCAAATGTCCCCTGGAAAATACAGCCTGAACACAAGGAAATGTGGCTGAAGAAGTAAAAATCAGCCCTTGGGTACTGAAACTTCTTTTTCCAGGGCAGAGCGCACTCTTTCCCAGAGAAAGCCTTCTTAGTTTCAATGTACTTAATTAATTCACTTCAACAATCAGCTTACACAGAGCTGAAACTACAACTGGGAGTTCAAAAAAAAAGAGGAAAACAAATGCAAACTGATCCCCATGGATCAGTTTAGTCCAGAAAATAGCAAACTGCTCCTAAGCTTCTGAATACAGAGACACACAAAGAACTTTAGCCATCCCATTTGTGCACAACAACCAAATGAACTTTGCTTTCATGTAACAAGCAACAGATCACAGCCTTCCACTTGCATTTTAACTTAGGTTTTCCACAAAGCTAGTCTGCCAGTTGTAGCTGCTGGTGAGGAATTTCGGCTGAAAGACTTGTTTTTAAACACCTTACAGCCAGGAGCCTGTGGGAAAGATGACTGATGAAAAATATCACGGGGGCAACGAAATTCAAACCTTCAGCAACAGGAAGATGATGAAGGAGCATCTTTTCACCCTCCTGCCAGGGGTGCTGGACACAGTGAAGGGATGTGTGCAGAGGCAGCAGCACAAACCCAGAGCCACTCTCAGAGCTCTGCCAGCTCCACAACACCCAAAGCAGCAGAGGGGACTTGCACTGCGGTTATTTGGGGCCTGTGCAGAGCGAACCTGCCCCGAGCTGGAGGTGCCAACCAACCTGCAAGGCTTTGCCACTGCAAGGGAACACTCACAGAACCTCCTTCAGGCAATTAATGCATCCCTGCACCCCAAATCAGCCTCTCCAGCAGGAAATCCTGGCAGGAAGCTGCCCAGCATCCAGCAAACAAGAGGAAAAACTCTCATTAAGTCCTTGTGAATCTTCACAGGCACATCCCCCCCAATTCACCTTATTGATGCTGTTAAGGACAATTTGCAAGTTCAACACCACAGGCAAATGGGATTTTTCCCACTGGAAGGCCTTTTGGAAAGTCACAGAGGGGACTTTCTCCCTTCCAGAGGAAAAGCTCCCTTGGGAGATGTCACTTGCTGAAGTAACAGCAATATTTAACTCAATCCATACTAAAAATAAGGCATTTATTGTTCCTAAGACCCATCTGCTTACCCTTTGCCTCTGAACAGCAGCAACAATTACATTTCAACCATCTGCCTGTTTGTTCTTTTCACCTTTACCTACAGGAAAAAAAATTTTTCTCCCCAGGTGGGATATAGAGATCACTGTGGAAATAGTTAAAAGATGACACTCTCCTTAATGGGGGGGGAAAAAAACCCAAGCAACACCACGTATCTCACCTCAGAGCAGAATGCAAGTGAACTCTGCTCCTGAGAACACCCTTCTAAAGGAAATTTGCCCATCTCAAGGAAAAGAATTAAAAACTCAAACTCCCACCACAACCACTTTGCTATTTAACAGCCAGGATGGTGCACATGAGTTACCTGAGGGGCTGATCCCAAAGGAGAGATACACAAATCAGACTCCTGAAGGCACAGGAAAATTAGTGCCACTGACCTACACAGAGGGCAAAGGGAGATGGGAGAGGTGGGAATAGGAACAGCACAGGCACAGGGCTGGAAGAGACTGAAAAATAACTCTAATATTAAAAAATAAAGCTAACTGTAATGAGAAAATAAAAGAACTTTATTCTTAGCACACAGAATAGTTGGGTGGATTTATGAAAGAAAACATTAACTTAGCAGCAATGGCAAATCTCAGAATTACTGGAATATGGAGTTTGATGCTCCTCTGAAGTCAGAACGAAAGCAAGCAGTGAGGAGAGAAAACCAAGAGGTTTCACCCTCATGAACTGCAGCTGCCCAAGAGCCCAGACCTCAAAATAAAATAACCCTGGGCCAAATGCTCAGTGGTGTCACAAAGCTTGGCAAGGGATCTGCTGCACCTTCCCAGCCGAGACTCCATCACCCAGCACAGCTATGGGAGACATCATTTGGGCTCAGGAATAATGTGTGTGGCATTTTAGTGTCACCTACCCACAGAAGTTGGGCCATTTCATTTTTAATTCATCTAGTTACAGTAATGCTCCCACGTGCTGATTTAGTTGTCCCTGGAGGTAAGGCTAAGTCACCCTCAGAATGATGTCCCTGCCAGTGGCCAGGACTACTTCAGTAACCAGCACCCAACTGAGCACAGACACATTACAAATTAATTCCATTAATTAAAAAAGACACTCTCTCAGTGCTTCAGACCTCTCAGCCCTGGAACTCATTCTGCCAGTTCCGTGCCTGACAGCACTGCTGAAGGGATAATGGACCCTTCACCTCTTCTGAGATGCTCTGAACACTCCCACCACAGTGACACAGATTGCTGAACCCAAACCCAAGCTCAGCACAAACGAAACCAGGTCTGTCTGCTCCTCTGGCCACCTCTACACCCATCTTTTCCTTTTATTATGAGCAATTCCTCTGCAAGGCCATCAACTAACTCCCTAAAGGCCCAGAAAATTTGGAGAGGGAGTTTATCAGCCTGCCCAGCTCCACTGGGGGCTGTGCCACGACACAGTCTGGCAGCTTTTCCAAGCCTCTGGAGCAGCAGCTCCCATGCCTGTGCTCCCGCTCTGCTCCTTCCCCAGCAGCGCGCTGAAACCAATATCCCGGCGCATTTAATTAGAGCCATTCAACACCCGGCAAGAGGCGGCGGAATTCTAAAGCCCCGCATTAGTTTCATGCCGTCGCTTCTGCTCCCGGCTCTCCTCGCAGCAACCGGCGCGAATCTGCGAGTTATCCGCCTGGAAGGAGGACAAAGGCGGCCACGGGAGGAGGAATAATGTGCCTGAGGCCCCTGCCCCGCAGCCCTTTGTAGCCCACGAGGCGTCTGCAGAGCGTGTTAGCACCGATTCCCACGTGGGAGCTGCTGGTGCCGCTGCCACTGCGGGTGGGGAGAGGAATCCATTCATCAGGCACAGCTCATTGAGGGCACTTCACCCAGAGCTCGAGTAGCACTCGAGGTGTGCAGCCTGAGGGGCAGCAACTGGAGCCTGGAGTGGAGTGATTCTAAGCAAACACCCTTCCAGCACTGCGAGGGAAGCAGGAGCCCCCGGGGTATTCCGGTCTGGAGAGTTTTCAGGTGGGAATTAAGTCACCGAGCAATTCCCCCGGGGCTCAGCACGGCTGTGAATCAACGCTTTGGGAATCTGTCTTGTTAATTCAGCTCGTCCAGTGTCCAAACACAACTCTGAATAGAAGGGGAGGAGAAAAAACACCAGGCTTCCCTAAAGACTTCATCCTTTGAAGTGCCCAGAGTGGACGGTACAGCTGCCTCCACAGCTCCCACTCAGGAAATTGCCACCCTGGGATTTTTCATGCCTGGGAACATGATCCCTGACTCTTGTATTTCCCTCTGCCCAAGTGGGATTTAGGAGTAGTTTCAGTCCCTGCCTCCCCAGTATCCTGGGCCCTTCTTGCTGGCTTTCCTCAGGCCTGCAGGGAGCTGTGCCTCCATTCCCTCTCTCTCCCCTTCCATTCCCTCTCTCTCTCTCCCCTTCCATTCCCTCTCTCTCTCTCCCCTTCCATTCCCTCTCTCTCCCCTTCCATTCTGTCCCCCCACTGGAGGGAGAAGGAGAGCCCATCCCGCAGGAGGCCAAACAATCAGCAGTGACAAAGAGGATGCTGTGGAACAGAGCACAGGTGTGAAGTCCCAGCAGAGAGGAGGAATGCAGCTCTGGCAATTCCCCCCAGCCATCAGAGGTCGGGTTTCTTCCAAGTCCCTGCCACACAAACCTTACAAGAGCCTCAACCATTTATCACCAGACAGCCCTTGGGCCCTGGGGAGCTGAAATGGCTGTTCCCTCGCAGGGCCGAGCAGACAGATCCACAGCCAAGCCAAGGGCAACCCCTCCTGAGCACCAGCTCCCACACGAACATTGCCTTCTCCAGGCAGGATCCAGCCGGAGCCTCCATCAGGTAAATCCCAACACACTGGCTGCTGGGAGAAAGCAGGACTCAGAAATCAACCCCCCACCTCAGCAACGCTGAGTAGACCAACACACAAGAGGATGAAGTTTATTTCCTGAACTTCCCTCTCAATGGCATCGCAAGGAATACGATTTCAAAGCAATCCTAACCCAGGCCAGGGGCTGCTCCACCGGGGTCACTCCCCAAAGCCTCCCACAGGCTGTTTCAAACTTCCAGGGGTGTATTCCTCCTCTGCAGGTTTGCAAGCATTCCAAATACCACAGGGAGTACAAATGACTGTGGCATTTTAGTGTCACCTACCCACAGAAGTTGGGCCATTTCATTTTTAATTCATTTAGTTACAGTAGTGCTCCCACATGCTAATTTAGTTAACCCTGTAGGTAAGACTGTAAGTCACCTTCAGAATGATGTTCCTGCCAGTGCATGTCAAAGAAACAGCTCTCCAAACTTTGCAAGTTAAAAGGGAGGTAAAAGAACAGCAAGGGGCAGAGGAACCCCCAATGGAGCCTGTTCTCATAAGCCTCACCAGGGACATGAGCCATAGTACTCTGCAGATCAGGCAGACAGGCATCCAGGCACATGGAGAGGCTCCAGAACAAACACAGGCTGCTCGACTCCACAGGGAACTTGTCCGGACCTGCTGCTGCCGCAGCCCTGAGCACCTGCCTGCCCCTGCCTCCTGTGCTCCAGGGCAGGCAGGATCACAGCACGGAAACCACTGCCTGCTACTGCACACCCATCACAGACCTCGCCAGGACAAAGGGCTTCACTGGCAGAGGTAAGAACCATTCCCCTAAGAACGGCACTTACAGGTCATTGGGACAGCAGTTGAGTTTTGTTTCAGTGCGTGGTGTCTGTCAGGATCAGAAGGTCACTGCCCACCCAGGTGTGCACCTCTGTTCATCTCCCATTGCAAGTCCCTTTTGAGTGGCACCACAAAGCAACCCCACGCAGGGTTTTGTGCTCCTGCAGAGACAGGTGTGTGGAGCACAGCAACACAACACTTGTTCTTGCACACAGCATGCAAAAAGCTTCTGGTCTTCAGAGTCAAGCACTTAAAAGCCAGAAAAATGAAGATTCAAGAAAACACACACAGCAGAAACAGGTTCTGAGCTGTAGGTCGTGTACCACACAAACACTTGCTTCTACACCTTGGGGTACCCAAAAATCTGCTCCCTGGGGGACAACTCCTCCATCCTGCTGCAACCAGGGGGTCTTTGCTATATTTTTGCCAGCACCTGTGAGTTCTCCATCTCCCATGGAAAGTGATCTTGGGTGCTGTTAATAACCCTCACTCAGTGCACAGCACTGGCTCGCTGCTGCTCCAGGTTGTGATGCTGCCCCAAAGGAGGATTTTAACAAGGCCCTGAAGCTTTCCAAGAATCACAAGGAATACTCACTTTCAGCTCCCTTTTATAACAACCTGGCAACAAAGGAACATCAGGATTTCCAAGCACTGTAGACTCAGTGCAAGTACCATAATGCACTTTTGATGTGAACTCCTGTGGTCAACTCCCCAAAAGAGTGTCAACAAGAAAGCTCTTTCAAGGTATAAAATGAAGACATCTTTAACTAAGGTCACCTGCTGCAATAAGATGATGTCTAGACCCCGTTTCTAAAATACAAAATTGCATTTTGCCACTAATTCCCCACGGCCCTGCTCAGTCACACCTGGACCACTGGGCTGCAAAGAGGATTAAAGGGGTTGGAGCACCTCTCCTCTGTGGAGAAGCCTGAAGAACAGCTGGAGCTGTTCAGCCTGGAGAACAACTGGCTCGGAGGGACCTCAGCAACATATTTAAGCATCAGAAGGTACGTGCAAGGAGGACAGAGAGCAGCACTTCCCAGTGGAGCCTGGGGACAGGCCCAGCAGCAACAGCCCAGACTGAAATACACGAGGGTCTGTGTGAACACCAGGAGAAACTCCCGCCTGTGAGGGTGTGCTGGTTTAGAGTTGAACCAGCAGGAGGAACGAATCCAACTCGGAATGGGTCTGCAAGTCAGAAGAACAATTTAATAAAAGATCACAAAATACACTGAGACAGAAGGAAAATCTGTCTGACCCACAAAAACAGATGTACAGCCCAACATAGTGGGGCACGAGCAGGATGGAGCTCACCAACCCCTGTGCTGAGCACCACGTGGGCCCCCTGAGTTCAAAGTAAGAAGAAAGAGGAAACCTGCTGGTGACAATGATGGTGGCAGTCTGGTGGCAGTCCCAGTCCGGGTGAGGCTCTGCCCCATCTCTGGATCTGACGAGAGATCCCAGTTCCAAAACCCCAAGCTTATCTCTGCTTGGACTCAGATGGGAACGCCCAGTCCCTTCCCCAGGGTGGGGAGTTTCACAGTGGGTGATTTACTCTGTGAGGTCAATCAGGGCATATTTTTGGCATCCCTGATGGCCCCTGAGCAGACATGACCCCTCAGGTGGGTGTGAAGGTGCTGGTGGCTCCCCAGAGGGGAGTTATCACACCTGAGTCATTGGTGTGAAGACAGGAACTCTTCCTGATCTCACAGGAGCTCCCAAACACTCCCCTGTACCCTGAGGGGTCGGGTGTGGCCTGGGCAGCTGCTGCCAATGGTCCATGGTGAGCAGTTCAGGAAAAAAATGCCACAGAGGGTTCAGAATCCACACCCACCCAAGTGCCAAACTGATCCTGGCCACTCTAACCAGGACAGAGGGTGACCACGCACAGCCTGCCCACAAAGGTTGTGGGGTCTCTGCACTCACACTTCTGCATGTGGAGCTGAACAACCAGCTCTGGGTGGCCCCTCTTGGGCAGGGGGTGGGACCAGACGACCTCCTGCCAACCTCAGCCACCCTGGGAGTCAGCAGCACCCTTCCAAATACAGCCAACCCACTGCCGTAATAGATTTTGCATCAAATTTGCACCTTACACCCAGACAACTCATTTTGGAAAGCTGCACACTGACCTCTAATGAAATTCTAGAACACCGAAGCCACATCAGTATTAAATTAATCTAACTCTGCAATTAAGCAAGTGCAAACACAAACCCAACAGCAGACAGCATTCAGTGATTACTCAGGAGAAACTAGGCCAGAGAATACTAAATTTGGAAACTCAATGCAAACACTGTAGGACTTCTGACCCCTGCAATTCTAACTCACCCCCTTGTAAGTATGCATTACGATAGCCCTTAGTTACATGTAATGTGGTATTTCCCCCCCCATGGGACCAAAGTCTCAGTTAACACTCAGGCCAGACCTGGCTCCAAAAAGCCCCAGAGCCACGTGACAAGGAGGGCTACCCACAAGACCAAGGCATGAAGTCTTCAAAAAAACACCCTGCAAGGACAGAAAGGATTGTCCTTGCTCCTTCACCACCGTGTTCCTGCCATGAATACTGCAAAAGAACTGCCTGCAATGCCAGGAGAGCTGCTTGAAGCCAAGTTTTCACAGGCAGCTATTGATCCTGTTCCTGGTAATCTGAGGGCAGAGCCCGAGGTCTCCTTTGGGGCTGAGCAGCAGAACTGTTGGGAACTCCCAGTGAAGGTCTGAGATACACCAGCAATGCACAAAGTGCCAAATCACACTGTGTACTTCAAACACACCAGAGCCAATCTTTAATTATGAAAGCCAGCTGCTTAATAATAATGGATCTTTTCTACTGTATTCTCAAAACCTCAGCTCACTACCTGCAAAGTAGGGACACATAGGCCTTAACATCCTGGGAAAAGCAGAACAAGGGAGCATTTCAACACGAGGCAAACATCACATTCTGATTTCATGGGAAAATCGGAATGGAAGTCACTAAATCAAGGAGAGACTGTCTGTTGAGTAACTCATCACTAACTTCACATGTTCCCAGGGCAGTCTCTGGAAAAGGGCATGGGATCAGGTGGTGCCATCACACCTGCAGTCAGTCAGCTCCAGAAGATTAACAATATTTACTTCAGCCCTCTGTGCAGGCCCAAAAAAGATTCTCCGTAAGAACCAGCACCAAAAAGTTGCAGATCACAGTGCCAGAAGTTCACAGACAGCCCTGCAAAGGTTGCGGTGCTCCGGGTGTCCCTGCCCAGAGAGCAATGCTTCTCTTCCCCTTCCCTAACTCTCCCTCAGCCTCTACCCCACCCTTGCTCTCACCCAGACACCTCTGGCTCCTGCTGCCATCACTGGAGTTGTCTCAGTCAAGTCCCCTCAACTAACTCCCCTCTCCTTCTATCTTCATCCCGTCTGTAGCTGAATCCTGCGTGACGTGCGTGGAATCTGACACATTCAGCTATGTGAAAACCACAGATGACTTTTCCCAAAGGCTTACAGTCTGGATGGCTGGGAACATTTTCCATGGGAAGGGCAGGAGATATTTCTGTCTGAGACACCATCTGCCTGCCATACAGCAAGTCCTCCTTTCAGCCCCTGAGAACTCTGCAGCGTTTCGAAACAAAAATCCACCTCACACAACAAGACGAGCCAGTTTCCTCTAGTTTCTTACTACGTAAGGTTCTGAAGATTTCAAAACAATTCCTCCTAAGGCAGACACATGGCCAGAATCCCACAGCCCAACGGTGGAAATCTGGCATTAAGCATCCAGGAAAGGAGCAGGCAGCTTTCACCATAAATCACAGTGTCTGTCCTGCCTCCACGCCACAAAGAGCAGCAGCCACAAACGATCTGCAGCCAGTCCCTAAAGATGTATAGGGACGATATTAAGAAGCATGAACACACTACAGACTGCAGAAACTGTGTAACATTTGGGTTTATGAGCACTACAGAAAGTCCTGAGAGTTTCAGCCATAGCAGGACAGCAGCAGAGACAGAGTTTGTTCAGAGACAAAAGGTGACAGAATCCAGTTTCTATGAACAGCTTCACTGAACTGAACACTTGGCCTCACATTTTCCCATCCCCGTGACTGTCTGTGCCAACACTGCTGAGCCACAGCTTTACTCAGAGAAGTTCCAGAAGCTGAACCCCCTCCTTGCTCTTGGCCAGTTCACACATCAATAGGAGCCCTTAAACCATGAATGAGGTCAGTCCCACTCACGACCAAACTAAACACATCAAACAGCTGGGTTTGTTTCCCAAAGTGTGAAGAACTGGAACAAAACTGTCCATCCCCTTGGATTTTCTTCTGCCAGAGGAATACACAAAGGCACTGGTGATTGCATTGTCTGTGTCTAGATGCCTCACTAAACTACACCCACAACAGCAAGGATGCATAAAGGGTACCCCTAAAATTAAATCTGCCCATGCCAACGACTCAGTGAGCTCCTGGAAGTTTAGTTCACAACAGATTTCTAGTGATCTGAACTTCACTGACTGAAAAAAGTGCCAGTTTATGTCCACATTAGACTCCAATTTATCCAAGTCTCTGGTGTCACAGAAGCAAAACAGATCATCTGTGTCAGACACTTAAAATGACATAAACCAGCTACAGACAGCCGAGTAATAACTGCCTTCAGCCATGTTACCAATGGACACCCATAAGGGAAGTTACAGGATGAAATTTAACTCAAAAAATAATAACAGCACATATTCCCTCCTCAGCTGCTGCTTCATGATGCATAATTACTGTAGTAGGTCAAGGGAGCCTGAGCAAACCCAGTTAACACAGATTTCAGGCCCTGGGCTGGGGATAGCTCACACCTTACCAGTGTGTCAGTACTCCAGGATTAACTACCTGTTTAGAACCCCACCTAAGGAGTGAGCCTGACATTTTCACCCTCCATCTGTAACAGAGCATCTGGCAGCAGGCACATGCCCTGTAAAGATGAGGACAGCAGGACACTGAGGAGCAGGGGAAGCCAGGAGGGAAAAGTGCTGTTCACTCCCCAGACCCCTGACTTGGGTCAGCTACGTGCTCAAACTAACTGGAGATGTTTTTATTTTGTCCACTGGATGCAAATAAAGTCTGGCACTGTTGGTTCTTCCAGCTCAGGGCACTCGGGAAAAACAAATCACTGGGGACACCAACAGATTGTTTTGAGCCTCCAGCCACCAATTCTAAACAAGAGCCTAAACGAGGCAAAGCCTACAGAAAACAAATCTTTGTTTAAGTCAGGCTCTCCAAGCACAGAACTCCTGCAAAAGCTTTCCACAGCGGGCCAGATGGGGGACTTCAGGAACTGCCTCCAAGTCCTTGCGCAGCAATTGTCAGCCTGCCTAGAAATGAAGATTCCTCTCACACACACCCCCGATTATTGCCAGGTCTTCTCTCTGCTCTCTGCACGTCGCTCGCCTGGCTAATTAAACCAGGGCCCTGAGCTCTTCTCTTCCAGGGCTGACCCTGCTCCCACACGACCCCATCCCCCGTGGATCCAACCTCACCAGCAGGCTGAGGTCCTGACCAGCACAGAGACTCCATCCGGATGCCTCCAACTCCTTCCCTCTCCCCATGGCTCCCTGCTCCCCTAGTCCTACAAAACCCACGTACATCCCTGGAATCACTCATTCCTGACAGTTCCATAGCCCCCCATCCTCTCCCGAGCCACTCTCAGGTTCTGCTGACCCCACCATTCCCTCCTGGAACCCCCCGATCCTGCTGACCCCACCATTCCCTCCTGGAACCCCCCGATCCTGCTGACCCCACCCTTCCCCCCTGGAACCCCCCGATCCTGCTGACCCCACCATTCCCTACTGGAACCCCCTGGTCCAGTTGACCCCACCATTCCCTCCCGGAACCCCCTGGTCCTGTTGATCCCTCCTGGAACCATCCCGGTCCTGCTGACCCCACCATTCCCTCCTGGAACCCCCTGATGCTGCTGGCCACACCATCCCCATCCTCTCCCGACGTCCAGGCCCTTCCTCCCCGCTCACACCCCTCTCCATCCTCNCTGAGGCTGGGCCCGGGGCCGCCGGGGGGCCAGTCCGGGGCGTGGGGGCCAGGCTGGCCGTGTACGGGCGGCAGGAGCAGCAGCAGGAGGAGCAGCAGGAGGAGGAGATGGCGGCGCGGGGCCCGCACC
>VXAU01003156.1:3272920-3284475 GCA_013399695.1 Formicarius rufipectus
CACTGTTCGCCGCTTCTCCCTGCTCCTGACGGCTCCTCCCGGCTCCCCACAACTCCTCCCCGCTCCTGCCGGCTCCTCCCGGGTTTTCGCCGCTCCTCACGGCTCCTCACAGCTCCTTCCCACTCCTCCCGGCTCCTGCCGGCTCCTCACGGCTCCTCCCCGCTCCTCACGGCCTCTCCGCCCTTCTTCCTGTTCTTCACAGCTCCTGCCGGCTCCTCACGACTCCTGCCTGCTCCTCACCACTCCTCACAGCTCCTCCCGGCTCCTCACAGCTCCTGCCCTCTCCTCCCCGCTCCTCCCGGTTCCTCCCGTCCCTTCCCACATCCCGCCTGGCGCCGGGAGGAGGAACTGGAGGAGGAGGAGGTGGAGGCTCCGCTGGTGGTTTCTCCTGCCGGGCAGATGAATCGCGGAGCCCCTCAGCGCCTGTGCCCCGCGGCCGCTTCATCCCCCAGCCCAGAGCACTCAGTGCCATGGCCAGTCCGGCCTTGGGCACCTCCAGGGCTGGGCACTCCAAACCTCCCTGGGCAGCACTTTCCAAGGCATGACCGCCCTTTCCAGGCAGGAATTCCTCCTGCTGTCCCCCCTGTCCCTGCCCTGTCCCAGCCCGTTCCCTCTCCTGTTCCTGGAGCAGATCCCGAACCCCCCCAGCTCCCCTCTCCTGGCAGGGACTTGCAGAGCCAGAAGGTCCCCCCTGAGCCTCCTTTTCTCCAGGCTGAGCCCCCCCAGCTCCCTCAGCCCCTCCTGCTGCTCCAGCCCCTTCCCAGCCCCATCCCCTTCCCTGCACACCTCCAGCCCCTCCGTGCCCTTCCTGAGCTGAGGGTCCCAGAACTGGGCACGGCACTGCAGAGGCCTCAGCCGTGCCCAGCACAGGGACTGGCACTGCCCTGGGGCTGTGACACACCATGGCTGGGACAGCCCAGGGACAATCGGCCTCCTGCACACCTGGGCACCCCTGGGCACCTCATGGAACACCTGGGCACACCTGTGCTCATGTGCAATCTCTGTCACCAGCATCCCCAGGGCCTTTCCCATGTCCCTCACAATCTCTGACCCCATCCCGAGGGAAGGCTGGAAAGGGGGTGAGCACCGTACCCCAGCTACCCTTGAACCACCTCATGCTCACCCTGAGCCCCCTGCATGTCCCCTCAGCTGCCATCACTCCATCCTGAACCCTCCCAGCCCCACAGCCTGTCCTGTCCATCCCCCTCAACCTGCCTTGTCCATCCCCCTCAACCTGCCCTGTCCATCCCCCTCAACCTGTCCTGTCCATCCTCCCCAACCTGCCCTGTCCATCCTCCCCAACCTGCCCTGTCCATCCTCCCCAACCTGCCCTGTCCATCCATCCCAACCTGCCCTGCCCATCCTCCCCAACCTGCCCTGTCCATCCTCCCCAACCTGCCCCGTCCATCCTCCCCAACCTGCCCTGTCCATCCTCCCCAACCTGCCCTGTCCATCCTCCCCAACCTGCCCTGTCCATCCTCCCCAACCTGCCCTGTCCATCCTCCCCAACCTGCCTTGTCCATCCATCCCAACCTGCCCTGTCCATCCACCCCAACCTGTCCTGACCATTCACCCTCAGTGGGCCAGGGCACGTCCCAGTCACATAGCTGGAATGCTCTTCCAAAACATCCCAGAAAAGATAATCCTGGAGTAACTAACTGTGATGGATCAATCCTGGTGGGACACCCAGGGCCCATGGAAGCCCATCACTGCCCTCCTCAACCAGACAGGGGAGAGAAAGTTTCATCTTGTGAGTCAAGATAAGGACAGAGAGATCACCCAGCTATTTCTCTCATGGGCAAAACAGACTCTGTTTGGGGAAGTTTCTGGAAGTTATTGCCAATGAGATCAATAGGATAATGAGAAGTCCACTTGGGAGCCAGCTGGCATTGGAAGCTTCTGGCAGATTCTCAGAGAAGTCACCCCTGTAGCCCCTCTGCTATCCAAAACCCAACACACTGCTCTGGAGTTTTCCCAACTGGAAAGACTGATGGAATATCAGCATTTTAGTTTAAGAAAATGTCCTTTTTTGGTCGTATTTTTAAAACTAATAAATAAGGGTATTTTAAATACATTTTTTGTAAGTATATAAAACATACAGATGTTATATTTAACATTTTAATCTGCTTTTTTATCTTACAGTCCTGTCAGGGCTAAGAAGCAGCAGCAGCATTTCATTTCACTGTAACAAAGGGCCTTTGGCCCACAGAGGATGGTGATTTCAAGCCAAGCCATTGCTGCTTGTAATGATCATGAAGTAAACTCCAAACTGTAAACACGTCTCCAGTTCTGTTACAGTATGGAATGCCAGCAGAAGGGCTGCTTGACAGCTGATATATTTTAAAAGAATGCAATAATAATCAAGTCCAACAAGGAAAACAACATTAAATTCCAGCGTGAGACTTTGCATCTCCTATCCAAACATTCCTGACCTTTTCCCGAGATCCTCTGCTGCACAGAGTTTCAAAAGAATGGATTTCTGGGGCAGTTTGGCGCAAACCCCCTTTCCCCTGAAACACAAACCCTCTGTTCTGATCAGCCTGGGAAGTGCATTTTGTTTTTCTGAACTGGCTACTGGCCGAAACATGCCTCATTCCTCGCTCCTCCCCGCTGAGGAGCTGCCTCCAGCATCACCTTCCTACCTGCTGTCACACCTGGCTGCTCTCCAGCTCCTCTGGAGAGCAGTGACAGCTTCACCCTCAGCACATCCATCCCTGAGAGCTGCCTGCTTGATGGAGATTTTCAGCAGGAACGTCACAATATTCATTTATGACCATTAAATCACTTAATACCAAGCTGAAATGGAGGTGGAAATTAGGTGCCAGGGTGGAGGTGGGGCTGTGGCCCAACCTGCGCAGCACTGGTTGCTGAAAGAGAGCCCTCCACACCACAGCTTCTCCACAAGGCCATTTCCTCAGCCCCCAAGCCCCCTGTCTGGGCATCTGTGTTTCTTTGCCCTCCCAGCACAGCCCAAATCTCAGACCCTGGGTGGCGTCTGATGCACCACATTGAAGGACTCGAGGACAGACAGACAATGTGTGGTGTCTGATGGGATCAAAACCAAGACCAAGGCTCGTCAGAAAGAGGCCAAGCAAAATTTTGATGCCCTTTTCTGGTGACATGAGCAGGCAGCCCACGTGGAGAGACACTGCCAGAGCCACCCGAGCTCTGGATTCATCCCTTGGAGACATCCCTGCTTCACTCCCAGTGAGTGCATTGAGGGAACAGCAAGGAGCTGCTGCTGCTCTCTGGAGGCAGCACAAGCTCAGTGAGGCCCAAAACATGCTGCAGGCACCAGGCAGAAGACAAACAGCTCTTTTTTTTTCCATGGGTTTGTTGAAGACTCCGCAGAAAAGACAGAAAAATATGGACACTCCTCAGCTGTAACAGCTGTAACAGCCTTCAGTGGTGGCAGAACCACTTTCCACTGTGCCTCATTCTCTCCAAACCCATTTCTAGGCTGTCTTTCTTCCTGAAGGGACAACAAGCCACCATGGACAACATCACTTTACCCTTAGCCTTGGCCACCCCTGCCTTGGGCACAGGGACACGATCTCCAGCACAAATGTGACGTTCAACAGAGGGACCCAGGCGGGATTGTTTTCCTATGTTTCTTTCCAGCCAGTTTGTAACTCTGCCTCCTGGAAGCCACTGGCTGATTTTAACAAAAGGTCACCAAAACCACACAAACCAAAGGCAAATAAACACATTCTTGGGCCGGGGCTGCCAGCCTGACATGGGGCTAAAGGCCTGGCTGGGCAGTCTGCTCCCCCATGCCCGTGAGGCTGATTGCTTGCTGAGCCCTGGAGTTGTAATTAAAATGCAGTCTGCAAGGGTAATTGGGGGGGATTAGAAGCCAAATGAAAGTTTCATGGATGTCAAGAAACATCTCGTTGGAAAAAGGTGAAAAATGCAGCTCATGGGCCAGCTCAGACGCTGAAGATCCGCTGTTGATTTTTTTTGGCCACGCAGCCTATTTTTGGCAGGATCGAGTTCACGGTCGTTCAAAACCGTTCTGGGGAAGCTGATATTGCAAGGGGATACACCAAGTCTCTCCGTGGCAAGCTGCTAGCAATAGCTGTGAACTCACAGGGCTCAAGTGGAACAGTTTTCCTTGGAGAGGCACCGGGATGCATCACTGTGTGTGCTCCCAGCCTGACCGCATCAGCCCTTCCCACCGCCGGCTCCCTGGGGGCTCCCAAGAGCTGGGATGAAAAAACATCATTGCTGGATGAAAAAACAAACCTGGAAAAGCAAAGAGTTGACAATTCAGGGCACTGATGGGAATCTGATACAGGAGGACCTCGTGGTGATGAGGGGGAGGGGAAGGGGGAGTCTATGTTTATGTCACTTAGGGCTTATGATGCTCATTTTGTTTATGCCTATTTTGTTTATGCTTATTTACCCAGGACTTATGATGATGCTTGTTTTCTATGCTTTTATACTTAACATAGAATTTGCTTAGTAGTAGAAAATTCACTGTAGCAAAACTCACACAGTGTCCTTGAAAGGGCCACACCAAGAGGCCTAAAGCTTCTTGGACCAATTAAAACAGCCAGGATACCCCATGATAAATCAGAAAACATGTCAAAAGAACAAGATAAGTCCAATTGGACCAGCTACAGTTGCCAACAAGACTGGTTTGGAGCAGTTTGGAGCAAAAGGTAGAAAGTTCACAGGAGGAAGACACTTTACTTCATCCCTAAAGACCCCCGGAGACCCCCGCCCTGAATTCCCAGGAGGAACAGCACATGTGCAAGAAGCAGCAGCACGGGGCGGAGAAAATGAAAATCAGTCCCTGAGCCTCATTATAATAACCTCGCCTTCTGTAAGGAAATAATGTTTATGCATAAAAGAAAAATGAATATGTATAACTTAGTTGCATATAAACCCTTTGTTAACTCAACCAGGGGCGCATGTTTTTGGAGGAGCCATCCCCCCTGCACCCAGACCTGGAATAAATGTACCTCTCTAGAACCTCACTGGATTAGAGGGGTTTTTATTCTGCAAAACAGTGGAAGACACACGATATAGGGATGTTTGTGTGGGTTCTGGAGTAGGGGAGGCAAGACTTTGGGACTGGCTGCTCCGTGCCCAGACTCGCTGACACACACTGGGGTGGCTTTTCCCACCTCCTCTGTAGGATTGTACGTGACTGTGCAGCATTCCCTGGAGAGGAGAGCTGGCCTCTTCAAGCAGGCACAGGAATGAAGTCCTTCTGCCTCTTCCAATCAGTCTTTCAACATTTCTGCCTTCAAACAGCTTCTCCTTTGCGAGTACCAGGTGACCTCAGCACTTGGATTGCTTCCAGCACAACTGCACCTTGGTTCCACGGCCCAGGAGCCTTCGGCTCATCACTTGCACAAGGACCTCTGCTCGCAAGGCTTCTCCACAGGAATATTCCAGAGCTTTGCCTTCGCTTGTGGATGGAAGTTAGAAATGGACAAAGGGGATTTGGGATTTAGGAGGCCTAGGAAATGATGCCGCAGCTGAGCCTGTGCAAGCACCAGACTTCCTAAGCTATTTAGTATTGATTGACCTCTGTATTATTTAGTATTATTTACCTTCCCCTTATTTAGTATTTTCCCCTTTCCATAGGATGTGTCCGTGCACCTCTGAGTAGGGATGAACGCATTCATTTGCTCTGTTTTACCTCCTGCCATTCCCTGAGAGGCTTCCCACTCCTGTCTTTTCACAGAGCAAAGTGCCCCAGGGTTTCCAGTTCTCCTCTCTCATCTGAGTGGGGCACAGTGGAGACTTGCTCCTTGTTTTCTCCCACACCTCTAAATTTGCCATCCCTTTTCCCACAGGCCAAGGACAAGAACTGAGAAGGAGGGATTGGATGACACATCGACTCGTATAAATAGACAAGTGACTTCCCTCAGATCAGCAACGACCCATGGAGTCTTCCAGGGGAGGGAAAAGCTGAAATTCCAAAGTCTGAAACGTTCAGACCTCCTCACAAACTCTTTTAATCACATCTCACCAACCATAAACAGGAGGCATTGGAAAGCCTGGTGTCCCCCTGTTTCTGGAATAGCACTGATGCAAAGATAAAAACCCTCAGACCTCCAACCTGCTCCCCTTTGCATCAGACTTTTAATTTTCCTTTATTTAATTCCTAATTGTGCACCCAGGTCCACCAAGCTGCCCTGGGAAAGGAAGGGCCTGCTGCTCCATCCCCGCAGAGTTGGCTGGGATACACAGAGAGGAAAAGCCACTCATGCAGCAGCAGAGGGAAATGCCATGTACAAGTTCCTGGAAATGTAGCATTTAATGGAAAAACCATCCTGGGAACAGGACTCTGGCTGGAGCTGCTGTGGCATTAAGCATGGGAGGCTGGAGGAGAGCAGAGTCTTGGAATATGATTTCAGCATGTGGTTGGGAAGGTACATGCCATTCCTGTGTTCCCTTATAAGGGGAGTGTGCATGCCATGGTATTGCTAAATAGGAAATAAATTGCTTTTTGGGAGGGCTGGTGGTCCCACCTCTTCCCTCCCCAGGACACCCATGGTATGTTGGTTGGTGTATGTGTTGTAGGAAGTGTTTTCCTTGCCAGGGGATGACAGGGTTTGGGGGCATGGATTGCACAACAAGCCTTGTGCTGCTGGTACATTTTGTTCTCTGCACTTGATGGGAGCTTGATGCTCAGGTGAGGGTTGGTGTCATGACAGAAAACGACAAACAGAGCCTTTTCCAATTCCAAAATTGAGGGGAAAATGGGAAGATCTCTGTTGGAGGGAGCAGAGAAGGTAAGCAGGCACCTAAACCTGCTTCTGGATCTCCTGCTTGGTCTTTTTGTCTCTTTTTGTTTCTTATGTCTCTGCTGGAACGACAGCCCAGCCCAGCACATGACTGCAAACACAGCACCCATCCCCAGAGAGCATGGTCCTCTCCTTGCCATCCCCTTTTCCCTTGGGAAATCCATGGAGCAGCAGCCGTAAACTGGTGAGGTTGTGTTCTACAGGTCACTTATGCAAGAGTTTCCCTGTGCTCCGGCAGTCGGAGCTGGTTTATGGTTTGCCAGGGGTTTTTTGGAGCCCACACACGATCTGGGAATGGGGATAATTAGTTATAGGAGTCACTGTATCCCATCCTTCTTTCACCGAAGCACAGTTGGAACGTTTGCCCAGGGAGTGGAAAATATTCATGTGACTTTCTTCCTGAGAAAGTATTAAAATCCCCATTTTCACTGGGACAAATGAGAACCAGAAAGGAGTACTGACCAAATCCCCCACCATCTCCAGAAGAGGCTGTGGAACCCCTGAATCCATCAGAGCTGGAAGCAGAAGGGAGCAGGACTCTCCCACTCCTCCCAGGGTTTAGATTGTCCTGGGAAGCAGAGGTCTGACTCTTGTCTCCCATTTTCTGTCCAAGTGGCATTACAATTCTTGGACTGTCACCAGCACCAGCCAAAGGGGCTGGGAAGGAGCAAACCCAGGTACATGTCTCTTCCCAGCACTGGGCAATACTTTTATACCCTGAGCTCACCTGGACACTTTTATTGAAGATAAATGTATTTTACTCTTGAAAAAAATCAGATTCCTGTGGCTGATATATTTTCATATAGATAAAAATAGATGGATTTTAATCATGCTTACATTGCAGATCCCACAAGCCAACTATTTTAATAGATTCTTGGTCCTTTTCTCTGGGCTTGGAACGGGCTCAACACCAATAAACCAAAAGACTTAGCAGGATGTTTTGCCTCATTAAAATGCCTTGTGCTTTTCACTCTATTCTGTTTTTCAGGGCTGCTGTGTTTTCATAGATCCTCATCTTGAAATTGAGGTAAGGGTCAGGAGAAAGGCTGTGGAGAGGCAACCTGGCTTCCTCCCATCCAGCCATTTCTGGGTCCTTTCCCAGTCCCAGCCGGACCATTCTTTCTCCAGCAGCTCCCACCACATGAAAATGTGGATACCTGAAATCCAATGAAAATATCCTCATTTCAAAGCATCCTAGATATTTTTACATGCCTTCCATAAAATATCCAGTACTCACACGTGCTGAGACACCTTTTGAAGCCCCAGAGTCAGCAAGGAGGTGTCCTGTTAGCAGGAACTTGCTCGGGCCAGACCTCACCCCAGCCTGGATGACGGCTGCAGGATCCTCACGCACTTTCGCCAGCTGATCCAAACTTTGTCACTGTTGTGCCAAAATTCCTCGGGAATTTTCTTGTTTTGTGATCACCGTGCTGAGCCATCTCTCTTGCATGAGCAAAACAAGCTGCACTTCCTTGGCTTTTCCCTGTAAATTGGAAGCCTGACCTTGAACCACTGCCATGGGTCTTATTTCAACGTGTTCTTGAGCTGTGGGTGACAGGGCTGGACACTGACGGGTCACACCAACTAGTTCCATCTCCCGTTTCCTACTGGAGGCTTCTCCACGTGGGGCAAGGTGAGGGTTAGGTCAGGTGGAAAGGATCTTTGTGCTGTTTAACATCTCTTGAACACCACAAGCAGCAAAAGGCAGCTCTTGGAACACCATCCACAGGCGTTTTTATGGGATGGGAGTTGTTTGGGCAGTTTACAGCCTTGCAGTTCTGTTTCACAACTGCTTTTAGGCTGGGGGTGTTGGCACCTCGCTGCTCATGTTCATAACCCCTCCTGGAGAGAGCCACAGATCCTGTACCCCTCATTTAGAAGCTTTGCCTCACACATGCAATGGGGTTGTCATTAAACACTCGTTATTGTGTGCAGGATGGAACCAGCCAGGGAGAAATGCTCCTTAAGGAACCACAGGGAAAAGCCATAGCTGGAAAACATCCCTGCCATTCTCCAACATGGGCATTCAGTGGCTCAATGCAATTTTAAAGATGGAATCATAAAATCATTAAGATTGGAAGAGCCCTCTAAGGCCATTGAGTTGAACATTCCCCCAGCACTGCCAACCCACCACTGACCCATGTCCCCAAGTGCCACATCCATGTGGCTTTTAAATCACTCCAGTTTTAAATGGATTCCACCATTGCCCTGGGCAGCTCTGCCAGGGCTGGACAACCTTTTTGGGGAAGGAATTATCCCTGTATCCAACCTGCCCCTGCTCTGTCCCAGCCCGAGGCCATTCCCTCCTCTCCTGTCCCTGTTCCCTGGAGGGGAACAGGGTGGCCCAACCCACCCCGGCTCCCCTCTCCTGGCAGGACTTGCAGAGCCAGAATGTCCCCCTTGAGCCTCCTTTTCTCCAGGCTGAGCCCCCCCCAGCTCCCTCAAGCCCTCCTGCTGCTCCAGCCCCTTCCCAGCTCCATCCCCCTCCCTGCACATGCTCCAGTCCCCCGGAATTTGCAGCCCCCCAGAATGTGCAGACCCCCGGGATATGCCGACGCCCCCGGGATGTACCTTCCTCCGGGATGTGCAGACCTCCAGGATGTGCAGCCCCCTGGGACATGCGGACTCCGGGATTCGCAGCCCCCCGGGATATGCAGCTCTCCCCCGGATTCGGAGGCCACCGGGATGTGCCGCACCTCGGGATGCGCAGCTCCCCGGGATGTGCAGTCCCCGGGATTCGGAGCTCCCCGGGTTGTGCAGCCCCAGGAGTATGCAGATCCCTGTGATGTGCAGCCCCCAGGAATATGCAGCCCCCTCCCCCTGGATGTGCAGCCCCTCGGGATGTGCGGACCCCCGGGATGTACGGCCCCCGCCGCGGTGTTCAGCCCCTCGGGATATACAGCCCTCCTGGGATGTGCAGTTCCCGGGATTCGGAGCCCGCCTGGATGTTCAGACCCCCGGGATGTGCCACCCCCAGGGGCGTGCAGACCCCGAGATTCGCAGCCCCCTGGGATGTGCAGACCCCGGTATTCGCAGCCCCCTGGGATGTGCGGACCCCCGGGACATGCAGCTCCCGGGATTCGGAGCCCCCCGGGATGTGCCGATCCCCATGGGATGTGCAGTTCCCATGCTGGCCGCCTGGGGTCGCTGTGCGCGCGGCAGAAGGAGCGCGCCGGGAGCGCATCCCGGGGAGGGGAAGGATCCGGGATCACCTTGGAGCGGCTTCCAGAGTCTGGTGGGGCTCCTAGAGAGATGGAGAGGGACTTGGGACAAGGGCCTGGAGGGACGAGGACAAGGGGAATGGCGTTAAACTGGCAGTGGGTAAGATTAGATGGGATATTGGGAAGGAGTTCTTGGCTGTAAGAGTGGTGGGGCCCTGGCACAGGTTGCCCAGAGAAGCTGTTGCCTGTCCCTGGAAGCGTCCAAGGCCAAGTTGGAAGGGGCTTGGAGCAACTTGGGATGGTGGAAGATGTCCCTGCCCATGGCAGAGGGTGAAACTGGCTTATATTTAAGGTCCTTTCCAACCCAAACCATTCCATAAGTGTGGTTCACTGATTCCATCCCTCGGGAAATTGCTCCAGTGGGCACCCAACCCCAGAGCAGCTCTTGCACGTGGCCAGGCATCCCTGGCACTCCTGGCACGGAGCAGAGGCCACGGCACCATCATCCCACAACTCACAGTTAACCCTGGGAATCCCACGAGATAATAAACATTGCTGCAGATGCAGATTCCTCCCGGGAGACAGGAGAGGCAGAGGTGGCAACTCACTGCAGGGTTTTCCATCCTGCTGGGATTTGGCATGCCTGTGGCTGCCCTGAGAACCCCAACTGGTGCTGCAGGGATGCAAGAGCCACACTTGCATCACCCTGGCCACAGTGGGAGCTCCAGGCTCCCGATGCCATGAACTGCACAAGGAAGGGATGCTTTTCCAGGGTGTCATAGGCACGGAGCTCACGGATTGCCTCACAATCTGAAACCTGAAACCTGCCGAAACCTGCTCAGAAAAAAAACTGGCCACGGAGTGACTTTAAATACCCAGCACACTGATATCAACACATCCCTCCAGGATCAGAGGAACCAGGATCCCTGCCTGCAAGTGTGCATCTCACCCTCAGGGAGTCGGGTCTGGCTCAGCTCTGTTCTCATGCTGGAGCCAGCCCTGGCCTGTCCTCGCTCAGCCTCTCTGAGGATTTGATCCTACAAACTACAGGTTTAAATCCCACACTGCTGTTTGCCAGCTCCTCACCGGGTCCTGCTCACAGGATACAGCCTTGCTGCCACCCTGCCAGCAGCTCAGCTGGGACAGGCTGCAGCCAACAGGGATGTTTTGCTTCCCACTCCTCTCAAGCAGTCCTGGGGCTCGGGACCTTAAAAGGGGTGTTTGACTTCCAACTCCTCTCAAGCAGTCCTGGAGCCCGGGACCCTAAAAAGGGTGTTTTGCTTCCCACACCTTTCAAAAACTCCTGGAGCCCAAGACCCTAAAAGGGGTGTTTGGCTTCCAGCCCCTCTCAAGCAGTCCTGGAGCCCGGGATCAGCTTTTCCCAGCGTTCTGGAGCAGCGTGCAGAGCCCCAGCTGGTGCCAGGAGTCATGGTTTGAATAACACACAATAAATATTGGAACAGCCTGAGCTGCGGAGAACTCCTCAGACACCAGTTTCTAAGGATGATCTAATACATTTCTTGGACTCGCTCGTCCTTCTCATTACTCTCCCGCATTTTTCTCCCCCTCATATTTTTCTTCCCTCCCAATGAAATGCTTTGGTTTTCTTCTTTTATTTCTTTCCTTTTTT
>VXAU01003156.1:3290291-3304170 GCA_013399695.1 Formicarius rufipectus
GCACCACCAGCACCTCCAGCATCCCCAGCACCCCCGGCATCCCCAGCACCCCCAACATCCCCAGTGCCTCACTCCTGCAGCATCCCTGGCCACCTTGAGCATCTCCAGCACCTCCTTAAGCATCCTCAGCATCCCCAGTGCCCTCAGCATCCCTGGAAACCTTGAGAATCCCCAGTGCCACAAGAGTTCACAGCCTCCTCCAGCACCTCCAGCATTCCCAGTGCCTCCAGCATCTCCAGTNCTCCCAGCAGGGACAGGTCCTCCTGCAGAAGCCCAGCCCCGGTTTTCCCGTGGAGATGCAGCCCAGGGGTGAATTCCTCTGCCCCTCACTGACCATCCTGCACCTCCTGCCTGGCACTTCCCTCCTCTTCCTTGCCCCCCGCTGCCTGCAGACCCAGCCGAGTCTCCTCGGCCGCCGGAGCATCCGGAGCATCCCAAAAATGTTGCTGAGATGACACGACCTGGGGCTGAAAGTGGAGCTGCCCCCTCAGGCATGTCCTGCTGCCGCACGCGGGGATGCGGCTGGGGAAGGGGGTAATTCCCAAAGATCCCAACCCCCACCCAGCAGCCGACCCTGACCCATCCCAGCTCTGACCTCCTGGAGACCTGCAGGTGCTGACCCTTGGGCTGGAGAGGGGCTTTCAGCCTGAGCCCTGCCCACCATGTGCCACCCCAAAGGATCCAGCACGAGGTCCGGGAAAGGCTTTCAGGGTGAGGGTGAGGAGGCAGGAAAAGGGAGGAAGGACTGTCAGCCCTGCCAGGGAGCAGCTGCTGCCTGCAAGGGCTGTTCCTGTGCCTCCCCAGCTCCCACCTGCCTGCACCACCCCTGCACTCACACACACACACACCTTCCAGGACCTGGGCACGCACAGGAAGGAGCTCGGGCACCTCCCGTGCCTCTGCCCCAGCTGCCAGTGTCAGCTGCACCCGTCAGGGCATCCCCAGCGCCTCCAGAATACCCAGTGCCTCCAGTATCCCCAGTGCCTCGAACATCCATAGCATCCCTAGCACCTCCAGCATCCCCAGAATCTCCAGCACCACCAGCATCCACAGCACCTTCAGCATCTCCAACATTCCCAGCACCTCCATCATCCCCAACACCTCCAGCACCTCCAACATTCCCAGCACCTCCAGCACCCCCAGTGCCTCGCTCATGCAGCATCCCTGGCCACCTTGAGCATCCCCAGGTCCTCAGCTAGGGAAGGCTACAGCCCAGATCCCGCCCACCACTGCCAGCCCGGAGCTGCTCCACCATCAGGCTCGGCCCCAAATTCCTTCACTGACAGCCACAGGGAGCAGGGAGAGTGCCAGGCAGAGCAGGGCTGGGGGTGGGTGTGAGCAGAGCCAGCTCATCCACTGGGTTTGCAAGGTCACAGAGGTGGTGGGAAGGAAAGAAAAGAGACCGAGGAGGGGGGGAAAAAAAAAAAGTTGACTCAGAAACCGCAGGGAATTTTTTGCCTTTTTAGAATAGTGGGAAGAGAAAAAATAGCCACAGTTATTCCAAGCATCCAGGATAATAACAGCCTGTTTACTGTTTGCATGTGAAGATGGCAAGCAGGGAGCACAGCACAGGGAAGGGGAATGAGGAATTGGCTGTGCTCACATTGAGGTCCGGGCGCTTCTGCTGAGCCCAGCAAAGCCTGGAAGGGAGGGCAGGTGTGGAACACCACACCTGGATGGGAGGGCAGGTGTGGAATACCACATCTGGATGGGAGGGCAGGTGTGGAACACCACACCTGGATGGGAGGGCAGGTGTGGAATACCACATCTGGATGGGAGGGCAGGTGTGGAACACCACATCTGGATGGGAGGGCAGCCCTGGAACACACCTGGATGGGAGGGGAGCCTTGGAACACCACATCTGGATGGGAGGGCAGCCCTGCAACACCACATCTGGATGGGCCTCCCCCCTCATCTGGAGGGACTTCAGGGGGACCTGGGGCTGGGGAGGATGGGAATGGATCTCCCAAGGTGGGCAGTGCTACACAGTCTGGTGGATGAAGCATCCAGGAGGGTGTCACGGTCCCCCCCTAAATAACAACCCCCATCCCCCAACCTCCATACCACACAGGCATCCTGGATGCTTGGCAGGCACTTCCAGCCACCCCTTCCCAGGGGCACGGGAAGCCAGGGGGATGGGGATGCAAGGATTGAGGACACAGGGATGCAGATCAAGGACACAGCAGTGCAGGGTCATGGGAGTGCAGGGGTCGAGATGGACAGATGTTCTGCAGGGAGGGGTCACCCTGGGGGGGCTCATTCTGCAGTGGGATGCAAAGCCTAATGCAAGAAATTCGGGAAGGGAGTGTTGACACCGTGGCAGAAGAAATTGGAAGGGGCCCCCACCAAGCCCTGGACACAGAGAGGAACTGGGGACCTCGGGAATGGGGTGGAATGAGGGAGGGAGAGAGGCAGGGAGGGGGAAGGGAAGGGTTCAGCAGGCCCAGCAGGGACAGCTTCATTCCTGCCGGTCCAACGAGCAAGCCGGGACTTGAGGAAAGAGAAAGCACCCGGTTTGCCTGACTGGTTTGCTGGGAAGCAGCTGCAGGGCTGGCCCACAACCTCGCCACACTTCCCCCACGAGCATCGGGATTATTTGGAAGGGGAGTGAAACTGCTTTTCTTCCAAATCCTGGTGGGTATTTTTCAGTCTCAAAAGAGTTTTCTAGACGAAGGAGGGTGTGTCGAGCTTATCTTTCCCCATCCAGCTCTGGCATTTGGCAGAGGGGATGCACAAGGAGAGGATGATGAGGAACCAGAGCCAGTAAAGGACCCTCCAAGATTCCAGGATGCTCCAAGGACCAAGCTCCAACTATGGCCAAAGAGCAATGAGGAAAAGCAGGATCCAAAGCTGCAGAGATGCTGTTGTGGTGTGGCATTGGAGGGATGAGATGTTCCTGACTGGGAATGGGGTGTGGTGAAGGGCCACTGAGCCCCAAGGAGATCCTTGACCACAGAGGAACCAGATCTCCCCAAACAGCCCCTGGACCAGCCGAGCCATCTCCCTGCTTCTGCTGCTGCCCCAGGACAGGGTGTCTGTCCCAGGGCCACTAACGTGGCAGTGGTGGCACTCAGAGCAGAGACCACTGGCCCTTCCCCATCTCTCCAGGGCTGCAGATGTGTAGCCCACAGGAGGAGCCTCATCCAGGTGCCAGTCCAGCCAGGAGCTCCTCAGGCAACTCCAGCACCACTTCCCATGGCATGGGAACCCAGGGATGCAAGGGTTGAGCACACCAGGGATGCATGTCTTGTGGATGGAGAGATGAAGACCACAGGGATACGGTGGTATAGGGATTAAACACACAGGAATACAGCAACAGGGATACAGGGATGCAAGAATGCAGGGATATGGGGTTGTAGGGATCAAGGACACAGGGATGCAAGGACACAAGGATGGAAGGAACAGGGACACAGAGATGGAAGGACACAGGGATGCAAGGACACAAGGATGGAAGGAACAAGGACACAGAGATGGAAGGACACAGGGACACAGAGGTGGAAGGACACAGGGATACAAGGACCAAGGAGTCCGAGATCCCAGACACAGGGATGGGAATGGGAGGTTTGGCTCCCACATGGTATCTCAGCCATGGTGACAGGGACATGTCCTGGATCCGAGTGATGCCGATGGTGAAACTCAGGGAGAAGGTGTGGGAAGGGCGGAAGGAAATGCCTGTGAGGACAGAGTGATGGAGCAGGTGATAACACACCCCCACAGCAGCTTCCATGGGTCCAGGTGTGGAGCTCCTTTGGGATGCTGCTGTGTCTGAAGACCATCCCTGACAAAGCACAGGGCTCCTTGGGAAGTGTGGCAAGAGGACCTGGGACCTCCTGCCCAACCTGCTGGGCTTGAGAATCCGCACCCCATGGCCCAATTCCTGGGCTTTGGAGTTTATCCCGACTCCTGGAGACTGTGAAAACCCTGGGGATGGGCACCCATGGCCCAGCAGTGGGCAAAGCTCCCAACAGGAGCCCATTCCCTGAATCCCTGGGCACGGAAAGCTGCCTGCAAACATCCAGACCTGCAGCCGGGGCCGCTCCGCATCCCGGTTGGGATAAATACAGCGTGGGGTGTGAGAGGTGCGGTATGCCAGGAATGCTGCCGGCCTTCCCGGGCTGCTGCAGCTCCAGGCAGGGGGAGCTGGGGGAGGCAGGGCAGCCACGGCCCCTGCCAGCAGCCCCCGGGACCCTCCGTGGCTCCCTGGGAGCTCCCACCCGGCTCCTCCCAGCCCCCCTCCCGTGTCGGGGTCCCTTTCAGCTTTGTGAACGGGAGCAGCTTCTTTTTCCTCCTTGCAGCGCTCAGGAGAAGCCCCGGGTGCAAGGAGGAGCCCCGTTTCCAGCTTCCCGTTGCTCCCAGTGTTTCTGACCTGCTCCTCAGGGAGCTGCCCACAGGAAGCCCCAAATTTGCGTTTTTTCAGCCACTCTTTCCAGATCCCTGAGTGGGAAGGGCAGAGCTGAGCTGGCACTCAGCATTGTTGTCCTGCCAAGACTAGTGATCCTCAGCAGATCCTGCCCATGGAAGAGGTGGAATCACCATCTCTGGAAGTGTTTGAAAATATGTAGGTGTGGCATTTGGAGACGTGAGTTAGTGGTGGCCTTGGCAGTGCTGGGATAGCAGTTGGACTTGATGATCTTAAAGGGCTTTTCCAACATAATTCCACTGTTCCATGATTCCAGGGAGGAGCTGGCAGCAAAGCTGCTGTCTGATGCCATTTTCCACGTAATCCAAGCAGAGACTTGCACAAGAGCTCCTGGTCCCCAGGGACAGTGGGACAACAAAGATGAGCTGCCACTTAATGCCAAGGGATGCACAAAGAGAAAGTCCCAGCCTGGTTGGAGATAGCAGAATCCCCAGGAATGCTCCACAATGGGAAGCATTAATGCCACAGCTATTAGAAATGAAAGTCCAGCATGTAGAGATCTTCTGGTGTTCTGGAGGATCAAGGAATCAGGCAGGGTGGGAAGGGCTTGGAGTTGGCTCAAAGAGCCAGGGAGGGTGTGGAGCACCAGGGCCAGCTGAGGTGGAAGCCATGGCCTTCAGGGAGATCCACTGTGGAGTGTTAGGAGGGCAGGAAGGAGTCCTGCGAGGAGTAGGAGGAGGATCTCGTCAGGGTGAAGAGATCAAGGACACAGGGATGCAGAGATATGGGGATTAAGGATGCGGGGATGCCTGGTCACTGGGATGCAGGAGTTGGGAATACAGGGTGCAGGAGTCAAGTATGAAAAGATGCAGGAGCCAAAAATACAGGGATGAAGGAGGCAAGAAAACAGGGATGCAGGAGTGAAGAATACAGGGCTGCAGGAGTCAAGAACAAAGGGATGCAAGAGTCAAGCACACAGGAATACAGGAGTTGAGAATACAGGGATGCAAGAGTCAGGAATACAGGAATGCAGGAGTCAAGACCACAGAGATGCAGGAGTGAAAAATACAGGGATGCAGGAGCAAAGAATACAGGGATGCAGGAGTTGGGAATACAGGGATGCAGGAGCCAAGAGCACAGGGATGCAGGAGCCAAGAGCACAGGGATGTAGGAGTCAAGAACACAGGGATGTAGGAGTCAAGAACACAGGGATGCAGGAGTCAAGAAAACAGGGATGCAAGGGCAGGAAGACAACTACATCATCATTTCTAGGCAACTCTATCCCCCACAAATAATGGGTAATGGGGATCCCAATGGGATTTTGGGGAACACAGACACACTCTTGAGGAATTTTTCCCCTCTCCCACGCAGCTTCACCCCAAATCTCTTCCCTGGGGAGCTGGGAAGGACGTGTGAACTGGGGGATCACCTCCCTGAGACCCCTTCTCCCTGGCAGCTCCATCTCTCCCCATCACACAGGGAAAAAAAGAGTATCCAGGGGTCAATATTTGGGTTTTTTTATTAAAATATCGTTATACCAAGTGGAATGCTACAGCAATCTCGGTATAGGGCGGCGTAACGGAACAGCCAGGTTTACCTTTAAATACTTCAAAGATAACTTAAAACGCACAAACGAGTACTCGTCGTCTTTGGCAGGAAAAAAAATAGTTCACAGCACGAAAAAAAATACTTAAAAAGAAATACCAATATTATATAAAATATATTAAGTCGTGGGGGCTTGGGTTTGGTTTTTTTTCTACCTCTTTCATAACTTTTTGTTTCTTTTCCACTTTGTAAACAATGCACAAGAACCGAACGCATTTTTTACATGTCTGGGGAGAGGAAAATAAAAAATGCAGTTGGCCAGCAAATGCACACGTTGAAAGGAGGAAGAAATAAGAGGAAAAATATATATATATACAGGAAGGGCAAGGATGGGAAGCTCTGAGGAGCAGGATGTCGGCGCTGGCTACGGGCAAAGCCAGCTGCCAGTAGCCAGGGGATGCAGCCAGGAGAGGGGTGGCACATCCCACCGCCTCCATCAGCATCCTCATGTCCCACGGAGCCCTTCACCTCCAGGTCCTCCTCCACCTTTTATCCCCTCCAGGACAGTGTTTTGGTTCACGGCCACCCCATCACAACCCCCGTGATGAAAACGCAGAGGCAGCATGGGGGTGATGGAATTCTGGGGCTCCTGGTGTTTGGCTTGGTGGGCGATGGGCCCCGGGAGGATCCCTCCCTGCTCTGCCCTCGTGGGGGGACATCGGTGTGTGGGAACAGTTCGGGCCACCAGGGAGGGATTTTCCAGTCGGAGGCCAAGCTCCTGGGTGGGTGCAGATGGCCAAGACCCAGAGGTGGGAGCTGGGATGGGGAAGGAGCCGGGATGGGGATGGAGCTGACAAGGATGGAGCCACTACCGCGGGGTCTCCGGGGTCCAGCGCGCCCCGCGCAGCCAGGGACCCCTGTGGGCACCGAGGGGGCACAGGGACCCTCCCAGGCGTGGGGGGCACTGCCAAGGCCGGCTGTGGGGACACCACTGAGCTCCAGGCTCGGTCCCTCCTTCCCACAGGCTTCTCCATCCCAAGGGACCGGCAGGAAGGGTGGGGGGGCCGGCGTGCACCCCAGGCTGGCCTTAAATCAGGATCTCCACCATGTCGGACAGGTCTGGGGCTCTGGAAGTGCCTGACCTCTCTGTGGAGAAAGAATGGATTTACAGGATTCACAGGGATTCAAACACAACTGTCACCCTAACCCAACTCAACCACGGCCTTTAAAATGCCTTAAAAAGTCACTGACACGTGGGCAAAGCCCATCTCAGGACTGCTAAGCCCGACTGCTGGATCATCCCAACTCCCCAACCCATGCCATCCCAGGGGACTCACCCAGCGCTCCGGTGCCCTCGCCCTGCCCGCTGCTCCCATCCGTCTGCGTGCTGCCATCCTTGCTGCCATGCTTGGAGTGCGAGGGCAACGGGAGGGCAGCAGGAGCTGCTGATCCTTCGGCGGCGGCTTTGCCTGCTGGAGGAGACTCCGTTAGGGATTCAAGGCAAGGCATTCAAGTGTTCAAGGCCAGGGCTGGACAGGGCTTGGAGCAACCTGATCTAGTGGAATGTGTCGGGAGTGGAACCAGATGAGCTTTAAGGTCCCTTCCAACCCAAACCATTCCATGACTCTATGACTCTATGATTGCTGTCTCCTCTGGCTGGTCCTGGAGAACCACCCTCCACCCACCTCTGCCTCCCCAGGCTCCCTAATTCCAAAACCACAGGGGGAATTGCAGGCAGGACCCCCTCCCTCCCAGTGAAGGCAGGTGCCTGTGCTCACCTGTGCTGCCCCGGGAGCTGCCCTCGGAGGAGCGGTCGCTCTGGGCAGCCCCCGGCCAGCTCGGGGTGGCTGAGGCGGCGAAGACGGAGGGCACGGATTTGGCCGGCCGCAGGGAGCCCTGGAGGGCTTTGCTGGGGTCCCTCCGGGAGCGCTGCTGCAGCACCTTGATGACAGCATCCTTCTCCAGGATTTGGGCGTGGAGGGCTTTTAACCTGGAGAGAACAGGGAGGAGTTGGGAGAGGAGCCGGATGGGGAGAGGAGAACACAGGCACAGCCCAACCAGACCACGGCGCGGCTTGATGGATGCGAGGTGTGAGTACCTGTTCTCCATCTCCTGGTGCTTGTGGCTGGCCAGGAGAAGGTCCTCGTTGAAGCTGTTGTTGGGGGAATGCCGTGGGGAGTGGCTGATGAGGGTGGTGTCACGCTGGGCAGCCGCCGTGGCCGCAGCGTCCATGGCAAACTGCCTCATGGTGCACTCCTCCAGGTACTTCTGCTCCCACTTGGTCATGTCGGCCTCCAGCGCCAGGATCTTCTCCTCCTTCTCCCTCAGCTGCTCCGACAGCGTGTGGGCACTCAGCTCCGGCGTCCCTCCGCCCACGGCGCCTGTCTGCCTCTGCAGCAGCCCCAAAACAAAGCCAAGCATGAGGATGAGGAGGTGCTGGGAGGATGCAGCACCCACTGTTGGTCACTGGCACCCACCGTCAGTCACCACCATCCGCTGTCCGTCACCAACACCCACAGTCAGTCACTGGCACTCACCATCGGTCACCAGCAACCACTGTCGGTCACCAGCACTCACCATAGGTCACCAGCACCCACCGTGGGTCACCGGCACCCACCGTGAATTATCAGCACCCACCTTCAGTCACCAGCACCCACCATGGGTTACCAGCACCCACTACCATTCACCAACACCCACAGTGGGTCACCAGCACACACTGTGGGTCACCAGCACCCATGGTCAGTCACCAGCACTCACTGGCCGTCACCAGCACCCACAGTGGGTCCCCAGCACTCACTGTCAGTCCCCCGCACCCACTGTTGGTCACTGGCACCCACCGTGGGTCACCAGCACCCATGGTCAGTCACCAGCACCCACCGTGGGTCACCACCACCCACCGTCAGTCCCCAGCACCCACTGGTGGTCTCCAGCACCCACCTGCTGAGCCCGCAGCATCTTCAGCTCCTGCTCCAGGCGGGTGCGGAGCCGCAGCTCCAGCTGCTCGCGCTTCTCGCAGGCGGCCTGGAGTTGCCCCAGGGCCGCCTGCAGCCGCTCCACCTTCTCCACATAGGCTCGTTTCTTCCTCAGCTCTGCCTCCGCCTTGGCCGCCCGCGCCTGGGCACTGCCCAGCGCCTGCTCCAGCAGCTCTGCCCGCCGCCGCTGGTCCTCGTTGGCGCTGCGCAGCAGGCACACCTCCCGCTCCAGCTTCTCCTTCTCCTGCTGGTGCTCGTAGCCTGCGAGAGAACCGACCCCCCACCGTAAATCTCAGGGGTTTTACTTCCCCACGGCTGGTCTTTGAAGCCCTACAGGGGTTCTTTGGTCCCTGAAATCCGGCCGTGCCACGCCTCCCGTCCCTCCCAGATCTTCTAGCGGATGGGGGCCAGGGGCAGCCCAGATCCTTGAGCAGATGGCCAAAAACCTCTTTGCTTGCCGTGTTCCAGCCTAAATTTTGGCTTGGGAAGGGTGAAACCTGCCCAGCATGAATCCAGCCACCTTAGGGAAAGGGATGCAATTCCTTCCACTAACACTGTGCCTCTCTGCTAAAATAATGGTTTAGGTGTATTTTTCCCCCAAAAAACCCCTCCAGGCTGGAGCTGCTGCGAGATGCAGGAGGGAGGAGGGAGGGAATGGCCGGGTTGGCGTGGGGCGGGAGTGCGGGCTTGGTGCTGGAAGAGCCGGCACAGCGGCAGGAATGTGGGGAATGCGGGTCACGCAGTCGGCCGGCCAGCCGGGATTAATGGCTCGAGTCCAGCGCCAAGAGCTGCTCCATCCTCCCTCGGGAAGGGCGAGAGCTGCCGCCTGCCACCCGCCTCCTCCTCCTCCAGCCGAGCCCCGCTGTCCCACTCGCAGATGCCACAGCAGCCAGACAAGCACGGGGTATCCCCCGGGACTCACTCTGTGCCAGGAGTTTGGCCACGCTGCCCTGGTTGCTCTCCTGGCTTTCCTGGGTCTTGCTGGCCAGCTGCTTGTTCGCTGATTCCAACCGCTCTGGTGCAAAACAATGAAACCCAATTAAGATTTAAAGACAAGATTTTGGCCCGAGGAAGTAGGAGAAGGCTGGTTTGCCGTGGAAACACCCAGGGGACATAGAGCACCCACAGGGACGGGGACATGGAAGGTCCCTCACCTTTCAGGTCCCGGTTGAAGTCCTGGAGCCGCCGCATCTCGCTGTCTCTCTTGTTCCTCATGGCTTTCTCCAAGGCTTCCCGCTTGGAAGAGGCTTTCACAAGGTTTTCATAATCCTCTGAGATGCGCTGGATCTCGCTCTCCAGCTGAGGTGGAGGAAGGGACAGGCCAGGGTTAGATATTCGTGGAATGAGGAAAGGGAAGGGAGACGCTGCCAAAGCTCACCCGGGGTGCTCAGCCCAACCTGAGCTGCCAGACGAGCTCAGCACGTGGGCCCCCCCAAAATGACCCCCACAACATGCTCGGGGTGGGGGGAAACTGCTTTTTTTCCTGCTCTTTTTTCTAGTGGAAGAGGCTCTCTGCAGATTTTGGCTCTGCCGTGGCCCGGCCACAGGGAGCAGGAACAGCCGCCCCTTGTGCGCGGCCGCACAAAGAGCTTTCTGTGGCGGCCGGCGTGGAGGGGACGGGAGAAAGGGCTCCTTCTCCCCAAACCCGGCTGCCACGCCGCAGCTGCTCCGGGGGGGAACAACCCGCCGGAGGGAGGAGGAGCAGGGATTAACCCACGAAAAGGGGGTGAATTTTCGCAGCAGTTGGTGGAGCATCCCCCCTCCCCGAGGCAGGGGGTGGGGACCACCGCCATCCCCTCACCTTCTGGATGCGGCTCGCCTTCTCGGCGCAGCTCTCCAGCTCCCGGCGCAGCTTCTCGCTCTCCCGCTGGAGCCTCTCGTTCTCCCGCAGCACGGCGTCGGCCCGGGCCAGGCGGCTGCCGGCAGACACCGCCTGGGCACTCACCAGCGCCTCCACGCCCGCCGGACCCAGCGCGCCCGGGCACAGCGGCAGGAACGCGGCCGGCACCGGCGTGGGCAGCACCCTGCGGGGAGGGACAAGGGGTGCTCAGGGTTTGCGGCTGGAGAGGATGGGTATCCGGCAAATCCGGCAGTGGAACTATGGAATCGTTGAAGTTGGGAAAGATCTCTGAGACTGTCAAGTCCGACTGCTCCAAGAGGGTGCCTGTGCCTCTGGGTTGCCCCAGGGGAGGAGGGAGGCTCTGGGAAGTGCCTATCCTGCTATTTCGAGCTGGGAAGCACTTGCTTTCTTGAGCACCCTCGAACATAAAATAAACCCGGTCTTGCAGGGATGCCTTGACCCCTCCAGGACTCAGCCAGTGGGTCTGGATGGGCTCCCAGCCCACCCCGTTCCTGGGAATGTTGCAGACAGCCCAGCATAGGGTGCACCTTGGAAGCTGGCAGCACTGCCCCTTTTTCTTGTTTTCTGGGCAAAGCAAGGGCTCCTGGCACGGCTCCTCACTGCCAAACTATGGATTCGTCCTCGCTACAGTCAGAGGGTCCAGCCCAGCCCGGCCACCCCTCATGCCACTGCTCTGAGTTCCTTGGCACCCTTCCTGGAATCCCCTGAGCAGGGTGGCTGTGCATGGCCTGGCCCTGCTCCGCTCCCCCACGGGCTACTCGCCAAGGGCCTGCATTCCTGCGGGATGATATAGGAGCAAGGAAGAATAAATACATCTTCCTTGTGGCTCCTCTTCCCCTCTTTGTTCCCTGGAAGGAGAAGGTTTTCCTGCTGGAGATGCTATCACTCTGCCTGGGTAGATCAGCAGGGCTGGGAGCAGTGTGTCCTCCCATCGAGCCTCCAATTCCCTTCTTGCCATAGTTTTCCACAGTGGAAGAGGTTGTTTCCAAGCCCTCCTCAAATTCCAAGAGATGCTTGGTTCCTCAGACCTGTGTCCATCTCATAGTCAACCCGGGGCTTTGCCAGAGGCATCAGGCTGCCCAAGGGTCCCCGGATCACCTGGCACTAGCCCAGGCTCTGCTCAGCAGCAATCCCAGCAACAAACTGGTGTTGTATGGACATGCCCAGCTCAGGACCATGGGGTGGGATTCCACAGAACATGAAATACATTTTCCTTCCACCCTTCCCCATGACTGTTCCACATTTAGCCGTTTCCTGAGCCAGCTCCAGTTCCTAAATTACCCCCAAATTCCTCCCAGTGCACAGGGAGGGGGAAGGGTCTGCAGGGGGAGTGGGATTTCCATCACCGGTTGGAAAAACCCAACTGTGCTGGGGGGAACTGGGCAGAGGAGCAGAGCAGAGGGGTCCCAGTAAATCCCCAGGGGCTGAGCTGGTGAGGACAAGAGCGGCTGCCCCAGGCCCACCCCCCACCCCACGGCATCCCACAAATTCCAAGCATCCATCCTGGGCATTCGGGGCAGGCATCCCAAAGTACGCCACCAGGGGCCACGCCGCCGTTTACCTGATTTCGGGATGCTGAAATCCAGGACCTTCCCGGGAGCAAGGTCGGGGTTCGGCCAGGTAAGCGTCCTGGGAAGGGATGACGTAGGGATACTCCGGGGGAGGCCCCCGTGGCTCCGTGCCCTCGGGATGCTGCCCTCGCAGGGTGCCGAGCTGCTGCTGGCGAGAGAGCTGCGGGAAGCTGTGGGAAGCGCTGATGGGGCTCTGCGCCTTGGCCCCGTTCCGCTCCAGCGACATCCGCATCAGCCGCTCGCTCAGCGACCGCACGTGGCCGTGCTTCAGGTCCTTCAGCCCCTCGTCGGGGCGCCGGGCCCCACTCTCGGCCCCCCGGACCCCCGCGCCGGCCGCTCCCCGCTGCTGCGAGGCGTACAGCTGGGAATGCGCCTTGGCCTCCTCGTAGGTGGGCAGCTCCTCGCCCTTGGAGAGCCGGTAGACGCTGTTCTCCAGGTAGACGTGGTCGGAGTGATGCTCCTGGCCCTGCGGCTCTTGCCGCGTGGATTGCTGCACCATCTGGCTCTCCTCCGGGCTGAGGCTCTCCAGGGAGGAGCGCGGGCTGCCGGCTCCGCCGCCGCGCAGGGCTTGCTGCTGGATGGCCAGCAGCGTGCGGTTCTCCGTGAGGTTCCCATAGCGCAGCTGCTCCTGGATCAGGCGGTGCAGCACCGTCCCGTTCGAGTCCTCCGCCGTCCTCATCGCCGTCCTTTCCACCTTTTCACCCGAGAAGGGCGTCCCGGGGAGCCTCAGCAGCGACTGGCCACGCCGGGACACCTGCGAGAGGGGAAAAAACGGGATTGTTGGGAAGCAGCCGGGTGTGGATCCTGATGGACGTGGGGTTGTTTGCCAGGAATGCGGCCGGGACGTGCCGGAGGGGTGGGAGCCCGTGGCGGCGGTGGGAGCGCGGAGCAGCCTCCCCGCTTGGGGTGGCTGAGGACTGGAGCTCTCATCGCACCCGGGGTTGAAGCCGGTTCGGGGGTCCGGGCTGACTCTGGGGCTGCATTCCCACAGATCTGGGACCAGCGCTGGCCCAGGAATGGGAGACAAAGCGGCCCCAGAGGAGCAGGCATGGAGCCGCCGAGAGGCGGATAGGAGTCCCACCCCACGTACCCCCTCTGGACACGGGACACGGAGGTCCTGGACCAGCGAGGGGCGTCCCAATCTCGGAGAGAGTCCTGGTCCTGGGGGCTCCTGGATCCACCCGGATCCCCCGCGTGGGATCACAGTGCCGGCGGGGTCCCCGGTGCTGGGGGAATCCTTTTTCCGGGGTTCCGATCCCGGTTGGGGGGCCCCTGGTCCCAGGGGGTGTCCTGGTCCCGGGGAGGACGGTCCCGGTGCTGGGGGCGTCCCTTTACCGGGAGGGATCCCGGTACCCGAGGGGCTCCCGATCCCGGCTGGGGGCTTCCCAGTGCCGGGGGGAGTCTCGGTCCCGCTTAGGGCAATCCCGGTCCAGGGGGGAAATCTCGGTCCTGGCTGGGGGGTTCCGGTGCCGGGGGCGTTCCCCAGTCCAGGGGGGTGGGTAGTCTAGGTCCCGTTCGGGGGGATCCCCGTTCGGGAGGGTCCCGATCCCTTTTGGTGCGTTCAGGATGA
>VXAU01003156.1:3305256-3316650 GCA_013399695.1 Formicarius rufipectus
CTCCTCACAATCCTCCTCCTTCCATCCCCTCCTCACATTCCCCCTCCTTGCATCCCCCTCCTCACATTCCCCCTCCTTCCATCCCCTCCTCTCATTCTCCCTCCTTCCATCCCCTCCTCACATTCTCACTCCTTCCATCCCCTCCTCACAATCCCCCTCCCTGTATCCCCCTCCTCACATCCCCCCAGGCTGGGGGATACCAGCTCCCTGTGGATCCATTCATTCCTGCCAGCTCGCGTCTGTCACACTTGACACCTTTGGGCATCCCGGACCACTCTCCCAACCTCATATTCCCCTTTTTGGCTCAGCCACCCACAGAGACACACGGGAATGGAGGAACCCTCGGGAACCAAACTCCTTTTCCCCCCTCCAAGCGCCCCAGCTCATCTCTGGGGAGGGGGGCACGGAGCACTCCCCACCCCAAAGCAGCGAAACACCAGCCCCGTGGCGGCCCCCGGCGGCGGGTGGGGAGCCCGGAGGCCCCCAGACGGCAGATGGCCCGAGGGGAGGAGGCGCTGGAGAGGCAGGTGCAGGGGAAAATTGCTTATTAGCTCCGGGACATTAAGCTCCCATTCTTGTGAGGGAACTCGGAATCTCCCGACTGGCACAGAGCAGGCAGGCACGTTGGGGAGGGGGCCGTGGTGGCCTCCAGCCTCATCTCCTGCTTTTGCTGCTCCATCCCAGTCTGACCTCACCCCCTGAAAGCCCAGGATGCGACAGCAGGCATAGCTCACTCCCTCTGGGTTTGCTCCCCAAAAATGGTGGTGGGGTGGGGAGACAAAAAATCTCCACCATGTAGGAAGGGAGCGTGGAGAGAAGGTGCACAAGGAGATGGAGGTGGTGCATGGGAGGAAGAGGAGCACCTGGAAGCTCAAGAAACAAACTTTTCAGCCCAGTTTTACCAGTGACAAGTCAAATCTTCATGGATGGAGGTTCACAGGTGGGGATTGGCAGCGGCCCTGTGGGTGACACTCCAAAACTCCAGTGAGAGTCTACTCTTATGTGGGATGGAGAGGAGGGCATGGCTCTCATCCCTGTGTCCCCAAGAACCCACAGAGCCTGGAGACACTGGCCCAGGTCCAGCGTCAACAGGATGGGTGGTTGGATGGATAAATGGATAGATGGACAGGCCAGGCTGGATGTGGCTTGGAGTAACCTGGTCTAGTGGAAGGTGTCCCTGCCCATGGCAGAGGAGCAGAACAAGATGGGCTTGAAGTTCCCTTCCAGCCCAAACCATTCTGTGATTCTACAATTCTATAGATGAACAAATGGATGGATGGATGGATGGATGGATGGATGGATGGATGGATGGATGGATGGATGGATGGATGGATGGATGATGCACCACTCCAACATACCAAGACCAGCAGCAGCACCTCCAAAAGTACCCAGTTGGGGCTCTTTCCCAAGACGATGGGGCTCCCACCCTGAGTCCCAGTGGAGCCAGCCCCTCTTCCCCCAGCCAGGGTTTCTCTCCCAGCCTTATCTATCCCTGTGTCATCCTGCTTCCCTTTCTATCTTAACACTGCTCTATTTTTGGCAGCAGGAAACCCCTGCTGGGCTGATAACACCCTCTGGAAAGTGATCTGAAGACTCTCCTCTTCTTCTTTCTAATGCTGGATGTAAGAAAAATCTCAGACTTTTCGTTTTGCCCTGGAGATGGTCAACTACCAGCCAGACCCACGGAGAGCAGTGGGGGCACGGCAGGGGCTGCCTGTGCTCCCGTGGAGCATCCCGGGGCATGGCCTGCCTGGGCTGTGCCGTGGGGCAGGGAGTGGGGGCTCCGGTTGGGAGGCAGGTGCCTCGACCCAGGCTCCGAGGGGTGACACACGACTCGGCAACGCCAAACCCTCCCACTGACCTCAGCGCCTTATCGCCGAGGCGTTGGAGCGAGACAATGAGCCAAGAAAATACCCGGGGGATGAGATCACCTCGGCTGGCTTTGCGGCTGCCAAAATGCCCGGAGAACTGGGGCGGTGCGGGCCGTGGAAGGTGCCTGGGATGGAGAAGAGGTTTGAAGCCTCATCACAAGTCCCGGGGTGACGGTGACAGTGGTGACAACGTCCCCTAACCACGGAGCCCCGGGTGCTGAATCCCCAAAACGTCTCCATGGCAATCCTCCCTCCAGGTACCTGTTCCTGGTCCAAACTCTGGATTCAAGGTGCACCCAGTTGGGAAGGAGAGCTGGAGTTCGAGGAATCAGTTTGGATGATTCCCAGTTTCCCAGTGCCAGGATTCTCCAGACTGTCCCCCACCGGAACCAAGACACTGCATCCCCATGGGAAGGGAGCCAGGGCAGCGCCCCAGCCCCTCCTCCTCTCCCAGCATCCCACCCAGAGGGATCCTATCCTCCTGGAGACACCCCCACGAGCTGACTCCTCTGCCATGTCCTCTCTCCCTGTGTCATTTTGGGGTCTCCAGGACGGATCTGTGAGGTTGGGTGGCCTGTGGTGCCTCTGTGCAACAGGGTGAACTCCATTCCCAAAACTCCAGCAGGGAACACTCCTCAGCGTGACTGGGGAGGGCACGGGTAGGATTGGGATGTTCCTAGTTGTGCCCAATCCCCTCTCTCCTCTTGCTGCTTTGTGAGCAGGTGACTGATAAAGCTCTTTCTCAGTGGAAGAGGAAGGAGAGGAAAGATCCCTCCCCATCCTGGGGGAAACCCAAGCAGCCTCAGTGGGGGTTCATCCCATCCAAAGGAGGCAGCTATCCCCAAGACGTGACTTCGGCACTGCTCCCACTGTCCCATGGCTCCAGCTCCTCCATCTCTCAGATTTCTGTCCTGGAGTCAGAGCCCTGAGATTCCTTTTTTTGCTGCATCTGACCCCAGGTGAGAGTCGCAGAAGACTGGGGTGCTCCTGCTCCTCCCCCGCCTCTCCACCGACTTCTCCTGGGTTATCTCCTGTTCTGCAGCTGGGCCAGCCCTCGTGCAGCACCTGGATAACCCCTGCATAACATCCCTGCTCCCAGGAACTTCTGCCGCAGTTCCCCGTCAATCAGACACCCAGGGAGGTGATGCCACAAGCACCTTCACAGAGCCCCTTCTTAGGAATTTGGGGAGGGGAAAAGCGTGACTGGAAACAGCGCCAGGACTCTCCTCTTCCTCATCTACCCTGCCTTTTATGCCCCCCCTGAGTCATTTCCATTCCTGGATGTCAAATTGTCCTTTTCTGCTTTCCTTTATTTCCCAGTTTCCTGCAAGGGGCTCGTTGTTCCTGAGCTGCCGGCGCCGGGGGGACTCTGTCCGGGCAGCCTCCAGGCAGATGCCGGCAAGGACAAAGGTGGAGCCCAGCAGGATCCCAGGAGCCACCAGCCCTGCGGGACAGGGTTCCTCATTTCCATAGCAAAACGTCTCACTGTGGTTTTGCCACATCTGAGGAATTTTCTCCCATTCCCGAGAAATTCGAAGCCCCGGGTGCCATTTCCTGCCCATCTGGCAGGGAATCCCCCGCGGCTCCGGGAGAGGGGCAGCTCTGCCCCCTGTCCCACAGCCCAGCGGGAGCGTGGGGTGACACAATTCCACCCAGGAAAGTGCCACGGGCAGGTGGTCACGGGCAGCGTCCTCTCTCTGGCCACGTCTTCCCACCCGATTGTGGAGCACATCCAGGTTGGTGGTTGGATCCCTGTCCCCTCCCCAGGGATCAGCACCCTGATCTGGAGCCACCACGTGCAAAAAACAGGAGGGCAGAACCAGCCACTGCTCCCCATCGCCCTTTGGGGGTGAAGACAAGCACGCACGTCTGGATCCCGAAGGAATTTCACACCTTCCCGGTCAGGGCTGAAGCCAGGGACAAATCAGCTGCGTCTTGTGTTCCCAAACACTGAGTAGATGACAACTATCCGTGCTGGAAGAGCAGCCCACGCTGGGGTGGCTGAGGAGGGAGGAAAGGCTGTAAAGTACCGATGATGGCACTTTACAAATCCATCTGTCTCCAATCAAGGATGGGCTAAGTGGAATAAAAAAGAGGAAGGAGAGCATTGGGCAGGGGTTGTTCTTCATCCCAGGATCCCAAATGCAGCAGGAATTGTCACCTTTTTGCTGCTTCAGCCACCTCCTGCCTGCTGGCTTGGTCTGTACCAGGACTGGGGACTTCCAGCCACCCTGTGGTAATAAATTAGGAGCAGCCCAGAGGCCACACAGGGTGGGACAGAGCAGCTCTGTGTCACCTCTGGGATCATTCCCACCCACATCCAAACTCCAGAGCCATCTGGGAGCTGTGTGGTGGTGAGAATACAAGGGAACAGTGTGCCAGACATGGAGGTGACACCTCAAGCACAGGACATCGTCCGGGTGGTGCCATGAGGGTGCCACCAGGCTGGACATGTTTGGATGGCTGGAGAGCTCATTGCTTGGGGACACGAAGTGCCAGGGAAACATCCACTGACCCCCTCACCATGAGCTTTTGAGCTTCTCCTGGTGGTGATGATTGGGAGAGAGACTGAGTCTCCTTGCTCACAGCAATGTCATGGGCAGGCCCTGGGGCTGTCAGTCTGCAGCTCTGACAGCTTTCTCCAAGGTGAACCTCCTCATGGGGACAGGTCAGGTGACTGAACTGCAACAACTGCATTAGTTGGGACAAATTAGAGCCCCTTGGCCAGGATGCTGGAGCTGGTTTGGTGATGCCTCCAACAGGAATGTGAAGAAGCACCAACATGGTGGTCCTGGTTTTTTGAGCTGTTTCCCCTTTTGTGATGTCCTGGGCTTGACTCTGGGACCAACCTTTGCCTGTGCAATGGGGAACTTTCCCAGCCCCACCAAGGAGGGAAGGTTTGGGAGGGACAAACTTCATCCTCTCTCAGCCCAGCCAAGGTGGGAAGATATGGTTGGGATAAACTTCATCATCACGCAGCCCAGCCAAGGAAGGGAGGTTTGGTTGGGGGTAAACATCCCCCTTTTTGGTCAGCCAGGGTGGGAAGGTTTGACTGGGACAAATTTCATCCTTCCCAGTCCAACCAAAGAGGGAAGGTTTGGTTGGGGTAAACTTCATCCTTCCCAACCCCACCAAGGTGGGGAGATTTGGTAGAGTCAAACTTCGTCATCTCCCAGCCCAGCCAAAGTGGGAAGGTTTGGTTGGTTGGGATAAATTTCATCCTTCCCAGCCCAGCCAAGGAGGGAAGGTTTGGGGGTAATCATCCCCCTTTTTGGTCAGACAAAGTGGGAAAGTTTGGAAGGGTAAACTTCATCCTGCCCAGTCAAGGTGGGAAGGTTTGGTTGGGGGACAAACTTCACCCTTCCCAACCGAGGTGAGTTCCTTGGTTTCCTTGGCTGCCGCGCGGGTCCCTCCAAGGAGAGCCGCGTCTTTTAGCTCGATGATACAATAGAAAATGCCTCCCAATCCCGGCCCTCTGGAGCATTTCCTTAGCCCGCTGGAATTTCCGCCCGGTCCTTCCTCTCCCAGGCTCTTACCGCAAGGCGATGTCACCGCAGGGCTGTGGATCGCGGCCAGCGCTCGGGGTCCCCCCGCCCCGCTGTCCCCCCGCGGGGCCGGCCATGTGCGAGGAGCAGCTCCCGGAGGGTGTCGGCTCAGTCGTGCCCCTTCATTAATCACCAAAGGCCGCTCTGCCAATCAAGGGAAGATTTACAAGGCAGGCAGGAAGCCCTTGTTTTCACAGGAGTGCCTCAAACACACGCACACAGTAGGAAAAGCAAACATTCCAGGCATACCAAGGGATCCGCGGGATAAAAATTCCCCAAACAACCCGGATTAAGATACTTGGCCGCACATGGAAGCACTAAAACCTGGACTCAAGGATTTGATTGTCTTGTTTTAGCGGAGGGCTCTGTGGAACAACCTGGGCAGCCTGGGAACAGCCACCCCCGGGGGGCAGGGAGAGGGTCAGCGGCTCTGCCCTCCCTACAATAAAGGTCAGGGCTGGCCCCCACCCCTCTCCCAGCTCCATATGGTCGCCAGAGCCTTCTGGCAGAGTTTAATGTGAGTTTTCCTTTGGAAAAGCTCGGCCCTGCTCCTGAGTGAGTCGGGCAGAGTCGCTCTGAACCAACCCAGGGGCAAATCCGAGCCCTGTGAGGGCAGAGGGAAACCCCGAGACCCCCCAGCCTGAGAGGAGGGCTGTCCTGTCTCCCTACTTGTCACCTCCCATCCTACCCTAAAGCCTCTGGAGTGAGTGGGAACACTCCGGACCCAAATGCCAGCCCAGGAGATGCAGCAACGTTACCATCTGTTTTATGGAATCGACAGGGGGCATGAGAAAGGCAGGAGGGAAACCCCCATCCCTGGGAGTGTTCAGGGCCAGGCCGGATGGGCACTGAGCAGCCTGCTGTGGTGGAAGGTGTCCCTGCCCATGGTAGGATGAGAGAGCAAGAGGGCTGAGGAAATTTCCTAAGCTGGAAATATCCTCCCTCTGAAAGGGTCAGTTGCTGTACAAAGGCTGCTTTCTCATCTCTCTGCAAACCACTCCGCAGAGGCTGGAATTTGACCTCACCTGGTATGCATGGCTTGTCCACCTCTGCTCTGAATCCAGCTGCCACTGGCTTGTCCCAGCAGGATGCTCTGGCTCCCACCCACAGATGGTTTCTGGAAGAGCAGCAGAGGGGACCGAGAAGGAAATAAGTCACCTGCTGAAAGGGAGAGTTGAAGGGAAGCACACGATTGAGATCACAGAATTACAGGATGGTTTGGGTTGGAAGGGAACTCCACTCTCATTCTAATCCCCTGCCATGGGCAGGGGCACCTCCCACTAGACCAGGCTGCTCCAACCTGGCCTTGAACCCTTCCAGGGATGGCACAGCCACAGCTTCCCTGGGCAACCCGTTCCTTATCCCAAAACGCAGCCCGTGCTCAGCAGGCACGAGTGGGGCTGCCTGCCCCAAAATCTCACCCCAGCTCCCCTCCTGCAGCCCAAGCTTTTCCAGAGCTCCTGGTGGCTGTGAGGATGCTCCATGGGATGCAGACTGGGATGCAGGTTGGGAAGCGTGGCTTGCATGCCTGAGGGTTTGCATCTTGGTACATCATCTCACCACAGCAAGCAGTTCTTTGTGCACCTCCTCTCTTTCCTGCCCAGGTCCATCACCAGCCAGTGCAGAAGAAATCCAGGAGACCTTCCCACAGCTAGCTCATGGCTGGGACATGGATGCATCCTGCAGGAATTGGCCTTGTCCCAGTAAATACTGGGTTTAATGCATGGCCCTGCAGTCCTCCTGTGACTGTGAGTGCCACCAGCATGTGCTGAGTGTGCAGCCCCTTCCCAGAAGCCAGCACCTTCCCTTTCCAGGGCTTTTCCAAGTATTCCCAGGCTTCTAACTTGGCAACTCGCATCTGAAAAGTCACACCAAGAAACCATCCTGAGGGAGCTGATCCCTTCACACACCACTCAAGGACCAGGGGTTCCTGAGATCCAACAGCAGCTGCTGCTGAAACAGGATAGAGTGGTCAGGGATAAACTCCCTGGAGTGTGTGCTCAGGAGACCCGGTGTCAGGACTGCTGTTGTCACCCACCCTGGCACCAGGAGGGCTGGTTCAGCACTGTCTTCACACCAAGAATTCCCAAAGGGGCTCAGTTTCCAGCACAGTTCAGAGCAGAGATGCCTCTGGGCTCCCTCAGAGGCCTCCAGCGTTGGGCTGCCCACCCTGGGCATCTGCTGCCCCCCAGGGCCTGTCTCCTGGTTGGGAGGGCATGGGAGTGAGAGGCAGGAAAATACTAGGGCAGGTGAATCCTGCCTATCCTGAGCTTAAAATGGGATTGGGAGACCTGGCTAAGGTGCTTCAGGTGTCCTCTGTTCAGCTTTGCCTTTGTTTACTTTGCCTTCCAATCCCTTTCCTTTTCCTTACTTTCCCTTACCATGCCCTCACTTCCCATCCCTTCCTGACCCTTCCCTTGCCATGCCTTCTCAGCACTTTCTTTCCTTCCTTCCTCTTCTTTCCCTTCCCATCCTGTGCCTCCCAATCTCTTCCCTTGCTTTTCTTTCCCTTCCTTTAATTTCCTTTCCCTCCATTCCCTTCCCATCACTTCGTTTTCTTCCTCTTCTTTTCCTTACTTTCCCATCCCATGTCTTCCCACTCCTTCCCTTGGTTTCCTTTCCCTTCCCATGCCTTGTATTCCCTTGTTCCTTCCCACCTCTCCTTTCCCTTCCCATGCCTTCACTTCCCATCCCTTGCTTTGGCTTCCCTTCCCATTATTTCCTTTTTTCTCCTTACCTTCCCATCACTTCCCTTGGTTTCCTTGCCCTTCCCATTATTTCCTTTTCTTCCTCTTCTTTTCCTTACTTTCCCATCCCATGTCTTCCCACTCCTTCCCTTGGTTTCCTTTCCCTTCCCATGCCTTGTATTCCCTTGTTCCTTCCCACCTCTCCTTTCCCTTCCCATGCCTTCACTTCCCATCCCTTGCTTTGGCTTCCCTTCCCATTATTTCCTTTTTTCTCCTTACCTTCCCATCACTTCCCTTGGTTTCCTGTCCCTTCCCACCCCTTGCCCTGCCTTTTCTTGTAGTCCATTCCCTTCCCTTGCTGTTCCTTCCCACCTTTTCCTTTGCCTTGTTTTCCCTTACTGTGTCTTCGCTTCCCATCCCTTGTTTTGGCTTCCCATCTCGTCTTTTCCCTTCCTATTAATTAATTTTCTTCCCCTTTTTTTCCTTATCTTCCCATCCCACGCCTTCCCTTGCCTATTTTTTTCCCCTTCCTTTACATTCTCTTCCCTTCCATCCCTTCCCTCCCTCCAGTCAGGTCAACCCCTCCTCCTGGACACTCTTCCACCTGACATCCTGGACACAGGGATTTGAATGACAGACTAAGTGTATTTTGCTTTATGCACCTAAACCTGAGAAACTGGTTTGAACTCATTGGAAACCTCAGCTCTGTGAACCCCATTGCTGAAGCTGCACTCAAGGCAGAGATTTTGGGCAAAGCATAAACAACAAGCCACAAAATAATGATCAGGGATGTAAATCCTCAGTGCTCCCTCTGGAATCGGAGATGGGATGGAGGGATCTGGGGGTATTTTGCAGCCAGTAATGGGATTTGGGGTTATGTGGACTAAATATCATCACTTTGAGTCACTACAACGTCAGTGCTCTGAGCAAGGAGCTCAGAGTAGGGATGAAGTCATGGAGGGAACGAGCAGCTGCAAAAATACAGGGATTGGGAAACACAGCCGGTGGAAAAGTGCTCTGGGAAGACACGCCAGGAGTTACAACACACAGACCTCGTTGTTGTGTTTTTTTGGGGAAAAAAAGGAAAAGGGAAATTTTTGCTGCGAGGAAAACAATTCAAGAAGAAAGTTCGCTCAGCCTGGTGCCATTAATTTAATTAAATCCTGAATTATTCATGTGTTTGGTTATTGATTCTTCAGAGATGGCAATAGCCTGCACAGCAACACCGTGCTAAACAGAACCAGCTCGTGTTATTCCACGGTAATTATCCGGTGCTTGGGATAAACTCTTCCAACTGCACAGGCTCCAGGAACTTGGATGGACACGGGTGGCTCCCACCCCGCGGCACAGTCAGTCAGGCACAGTCCTGGCTCCCACAAAATCAGTCAGACTGATGCTTAAATTCTTAAAATAGCCTTAAAATCCCTTAGAATCCCACCGTGACGTGAGGATGAGGAAGGGCAGTGAGCGGGAGAGACCGGATCCGAGGGAGGATTGGGAAGGGACTGGAAGGAGGCTCTGCAGCTCCTGCGTGGGGTTGCCGTGCCCTCTGCTGGGCTCTGCATCCATTCTCAGGCTCCTTCCCTGAAGTGCAGCGGACTGGGAATTAAGCTCCTAAAAACCCCAGGAAGGTTGTTTGAATTAAACCAGACCCCACCGCCCCATCCCCACATCCCCTTCAGGCAAGAACAGCAAGCGGGACACGCTGCGGTAAAAGGAGCTTTAATTTTCCCATTGCCCTCCTCGCTTTCCTCCTTCCCTCTCTTCCCAAACCATTCCCACTCCTGTGGAAACGCCGGAGCCCCGCTCCGGGACGCGGCTCCTGCCGCTCCCTCCCACCCCGGAGCGGATGACTGGGAAGTGACGGGGTGAAGCCCCCCAAAGTTGGGGTCTCCGCATCTGGAATGCGGCGGTTTCCATGGATCCCGGAACGCGAGGAACGGGCCAGGCTGGCGTTGACACCTGCCCGAGCGCAGCGTTCGCCACCGGCCACTCAGTCGCAGTTCGGCGTCTGTCGCGACAGCAGCGGCTGCTGACATGGCGAGGAGAAAGCGGTGCCGTAAGCCCGGCGAGGCTCGGTGAGCCCCGGGATGGGAATTGCTCACGCCGGGCACGGATGGGGAGAGAGAGAGGAGAGCCCCTGGGATGATAGACCCTGCTTTTCCCGGGATGCGGGGGAGGGACTTGTCCCCCTGCGGAGATCTAGGGAAGGGCAGGAATCCCAGGGAAGAAAAAGTATCCCAGGGAAGGGCAGAAAAACCGGGGAAGCGAAGGAGCTCTAGGGAAGCAAAAGAGCTACAGGGAAGCGAAGGATTCTCAGTAAAGGGCAGAAATCCCAGGGAAGCAAAGGAATCCCACGGAAGGGCAGAAATCCCAGGGAAGCGAAGAAGCTCTTGGGTAGCGAAAGAGCTACAGGGAAGCGAAGGAATCTCAGTAAAGGGCAAAAATCCCAGGGAAGCAAAGGAGCTCCAAGAAAGGGAAGGAATCTCCGTAAAGGGCAGAAATCCCAGGGTAGTAAAGGAATCTCAGTAAAGGGCAGAACTCCCAGGGAAGCGAAGGAGCGTCAGGGAAGTGCAGGAATCCCAGGGAAGTGCAGGAATCCCGGGAATGCCCAGTGACTCGCAGCACCAGGCAGGGCCACCCGGCGAGTTCCCCGCTCCCACCCGTGCGGCTGCCCCAGAGGGGGTGGCGGGGCCAGGACAGGCACAGAACGGGCAGAAACTCCCACATTTTGGGGTTTCATAATATTTTGAAGAGCGCGCGCTCCGCCCCATCGCGGGGGGCGGGGCCAGAGGGGAGGTGGGCGGGGACAGCGCTGCAACGCTCGATGGACGATGGGCGTGACCGAACGTTGGGGGCGTGGCCTTCTATGCGGCGGGGGAATCCGTGGCGAGGGGGGCGTGGCCACATGAGAGATGGGCGAGGCCTTTCCGTTGTGAGCGTGTCCATGCGCGAAACTGGCTTTGGTTTTATGCTGTGGGCGTGTCCTTGCGGCGAGGTGGGCGTGGTGTTCTATGGAATGGGCGTGTCCTTGCGGCGAGGTGGGCGTAGCCTTGAACGATCAGGGCGTGTCCTTTAATGGGGTGGGCGAGTCCCTGTGGCGAGGTGGACTTCGGCTTTATTTGGTGGGTGTGTCCTTGTGGCTCGGTGGGCGTGTCCTTGACCGACCAGGACGTGTCATTTTATAGGGTAGGCGTGTCCTTGCGGCGAGGTGGGCGGCTCCTTGTGAGGGGTGGGCACGGGGGTTTATGAGGTGGGCGGTCCTTGAGCGAAGTGGGCGTGGTGTTCCGC